>JBBMJZ010000137.1:20138668-20158801 GCA_037833815.1 Zingiber zerumbet
AATTAAAGAACACTTTTCCATCTTTGAACTTGACATCATGTCTAACCTTTTGAAGAAGCTTCGAAAAGGAAGTGGTGGATTAAGCCGAGAAAAGGAACCACCAAAGGAAAAAAGTGCAAGGAGAAAGTCACAAAGGGAAAAGGCAAATGGAGGGCACACGATGAATGTAACGACAATGAATTCAATATCATTTTTAGAAATGATGATCATAAAGCTAGATTTGATATTCTTGTCATAAGAAAGATTGTGTGTACACGATACATGGACCCAATTATTTTGAATGTTTTAAGAATTAGAGATGATATGAATTGGATGATTAGTTCTCTAGATTGGGATGATATCATATACACACATCTTCCTACATATCCTTGAATTATACTTGAATTCTTGAGCTCATTAGATGTCCACTATTCGAATGAAGATGATTATATTGGTAAAATTACCCTTAGATTAATGAATCAAAAATTTCAGTGGGCATTTAGTGACTTTAACGGTTGTTTTGATTTGTCTACTGGTGGCTCTTGCAGGTTTGACCCTAGATTTAGTTGGAATAATTTTTGGAATTCAATTACTGAATTGGACCAGCCTATGAGCCCTCTAGAGCTAAAGCTTCCCATATGCAAACCCCATCTTTAGGTACTTACACCGAGTCATGAGCAAAACTATTTTTGGTGGAGGAGAAAGCAATGGAGTTGTTAGGAAAGTGGAGCTTTATGCTCTTTGGGCTATGTTACATAAGGCTGCCTGTGATTCAAGTTTCCATTTTTTGCAAAACCTTGTGAGAGCCAGGAAAGTATCCTCGGGATTAATTATCTTTGGTGGTTTGATTACCCAAATAGCTATAGATCTGGGTTATGATTTAGATGAGATAGAAATCGTCCATGGCAATAACATGATCGATATCGATGCATGTCTTGCCATGAAGATGATTTACTAGGATGAGAATGAGTTTTCCTTCCCTAGGAAGGATGATTTTCCATTACCCCTTCCTTGTCCTGAGCAAACCTCAGTTCACAATCCCGCTAATTGGGTGATCTCCGATTCAGTTCCTGAGAATGTTCCCCCCTTGTTCAGAGACACCGAGCCCTACCTTGAGACATTGTTATCTGGACACCCGTAGCCATCCGGACATCCAGAATCTGCTAGGCACTCTTTTTCCTATGGTACAGGATACTCCAGATTTGATTTTTCTGATTTCCGCACCTCTCTAGACTCACTTCACAAGAAGTAAGAGGCCCAACGAGTTATGTTGGAAGACCGCTTCACTTTGTCAGATGACTAGTATAGAGAGGTGCGAGATCATTTTTAGTTCACGAGAAATTTTCATGGTCAAGTGGCTAAGTTTGTCCAAGATTATGATACAGATCAAGCTAGAATGAGAAATTTCATAGAGGACATGAGTGTTATGTGTCAACAAGTTGACGCCCTCTATAAATATCATAGGATCCTGAGTGAAACTCCTGGATTTCCTAGTTTTCCTTCTTGCCGACCACATAGACCTCCATTTCCCCGCCTTCCTCCACCACCACCATTTTGATCTCATCGACGATGAAAAGTTTAAGTCTGGAGGGTGTTTGCAGCTTGAAATTTCTGCATTTTCTTTTATGCATCTTCATTTTATTTTGTATTTTTCTTTACATTTCCAGCATTTCTATTTTGTTCTACATTTTTTTTCTTACTTTGCTTGTTTTCAGTCTTTGCTTATGTCCTATATTTTTCTTTGTTCTATTTGCTGGATTTGGTTTTGACTGTCATTTAACTATCTTTTGAAATATTGTGGTATACTGAGAACATCATTCTTCACTACTACTGACTTGTCTACAAGAAAAATTGTTTGCACGTTTATATCTTGATTCATGATGTTATAGATATAATGCTAGTATGTTTAGTGTACCTCTTTTCTCTATTTTAGGTAGCATGATATGAGCTAAGTATTGTATGAAAATAAATTTAAGTTTTGTCTTAACCTTAAGAATTCTATTATCACTTTACTTGAGCTTGAATAGTTGATATCATTGGAATAGTCATGATTCATCATATTTGTTTAGTACTTAGTTCCTATGGTGATTTCTCAAATTACATCTTGATTATTGGATGATGCTCGAGTCATGTAAGCTCATTTAGAAAAATCAAAATATCCCAACATTTGCACTTATATGCATTTGTGTCCAAGTGCTACATCTTGCAATCACTAAAAAAATGATGAAGAATAAGGGATATAATAAATAGTTGTCGTGAGTGAAAACTAGCAAGTTACCCCTTTGAGACCGAGTTAAGTTACTGGGGAAATGACTCCTATGTTTCTCTTGATATCGTGCATGCCTTTGAGACATTGGGAGGATTGAGGAATATGAACCAAGTGTGTGGTAGGTAAGTGTCTATCGCCGGGAATATTAGGAACTCAATTGGATGATGACTTGACTAGGACAAAGATTAAAAGAGAGATCGAGCTATTTCCATACTTATTGCACTGTGCACAAGAAACTTATGCTTAGGTCATACTTGAGCTATTTCCACGATCATGCTTATCAATGAAACTTGTAGATAGAGCTAGGAAAGTGCACTAGAGATTATGATGTATTATAGAGCATATAAGTTTAGATTGTGACATTTTGCTTGAGGACAAGCAAAGGTTTAGTCTGGGGGTGTGATGTGCATAGATTATATACACTTAGTATGTTTTGACGCACATTCACATATTTTACACATGCTTGGTCTATGCACTTTCATACTCTTTGTCTTACTTTAGCATAATTATTTTTTTTTTGTTCGGAGATCTGCTCTTGTGTATTTTCTGTTTACAGGAGTCAAATTTGGAGAGAAAGTGATGTTCATGGTTGATCCTATCAACAAGCGAAGGAAGACAACACTGGCCATATGAGCAACACGGCCATGCCAAAGAAGCAATGAGGAAAATGACTTTGGTCGTGTGGTACAGACAACCGGTGTAGCTTCACCAAAGGAGGAGCATGACATGGCCGTGTGGATCCACAAGGCCATGTCATCTCAGCAGCGCATCCAGAACACATCCGTGTAGATCTACACAGTTGTGCAACACTTCAAAGAGAAAGCAAGTCCAGGCTGTATGTGTCACACGACCGTGCAAGATTTCTAGAGGCCAAGATTTGCTAGGCCTGTGAGCCACACGACCGTGTAAGCCATCCAGAAACAAAGCAGGACACGATCGTGTGAAGGCCACATGGCCGTGCGACCCTGGCTCAGAGCAGAATGGGTGAGACCATGTGAAGGCCACACGGCCATGGCACAGGTCGTGTGGTGTTCGTGCCCTGCTCTATATAAGGGGGTTTCTTCCTCTTTCAAAGGGGGAGGCTCTCCCTTTTGGGGAGATCCAATTTAGGGATGTTCTTCACCTTCTCCGGCCTTAATTCGGCGATCCAAGGCCATATCCATTTCCGTATCGACTCCAGAAGCTAAGGATTCATTCCGAAGATCACTCATCATCTTTAGATAAGCATTTTTATTCTCTCTTCTCGATTGGGATTAAAATATTTGTAATCTCCTTATCTTCGAATATCTATCTTTGTACTATGGAGTAGATTCATTGTTCTAGGATTAAGGGAGTATTTGTAGTATGATTTGATGTAAGACCTCATGGATATGCCAATTTCCTATCTAGATGATGTTGGTGTGTTTTGTATCTATTTGATCTTGTGTGGATTCTTGTGTTTGGACCTAATTACCATGTTTGATTGAATGTTTGTGATACTTGTGGATCTCGTAGAGGGATACCCTAGATCGTATGACCGAGGGGCGTCAGTGACAGGCTGCCCCACTAACGGACGTCTAGGTGATCACCTTTAAAGGTGAAGTTAGTCTCTACAAGGAGGTGGGATAGTTGAATTCGTTTAGTTCCTGTACCTTTATGTGGATTGAGTGGTAATGTGTTTCTATGTTGTATGATCGAGGCGCATTGGTGATAGGTTGCCCGCTAATGGACTTCATAGGGATTATAACTATTTAATCACTAGAGGTGTAGATCAAAGTCCCTTGCCGGTTATCTTCTGCAGGAGAAAACCGACAAGTTCCTACAAATGCATGTCAATCAAGGATATGAATTGGAGAACCATGTTACATCAATGAATGTCACAATAAAACCAAATTCCTAGAATACTCACAAAACCACATACTTCATTTATTTTCCTATTTCTATTTCTAGTTGCTTACTTAATTCATTCCCTACATTGTTAACTGTTTAGCTAATTCTATGTGAGACATCTCTTGTGCTTATAACCAGTCCCTGTGGGATCGATAATCTTTTATTATTGCTGACGAAACCGTGCACTTGCGGTTGTGTAACGGAAGCAAGATGCAATTTTGGTAGAAAACAATCAAGTTTGGCTTCATCATCCTTCTGACACGGTAGGCTGTGGAGGGGGGCACCTCCCTTTCAAGGCCAATGCTCCCAGTTGAGTCGTGTCAAAGGTCGAACTTGGGACCTAAAACAAGCGCTCCTTGGGAGGCACCCCAAGAGTTTTCTTTTCTTTTATTCATTATTTTCTATTTTATGGAGCCTAATAGTATCATCTTTGTATTTTGCAGGTTTTTAGACTTGGCCGTGTGACTCTCCATTCCATCTCTAAAATACTGAAAATATGAATCCATGCTAAAAGAAATCTCCTGTTCTTACACTACAACACTAACAATCAATATTAGAAGACTCAAGAGTATATAGTTGAAAACACATGGATATATGAACATTAAAGAACTTAACAATTCAAAAATAAGCCAACATGAAAACACTTGGATGATCCCCTTTGATTGAGTTGGTTAAACCTAATTCTCCAAGTGTGAGTCCACCTTCTCTTGAATCATGTACCAAATTGAACCAACTTCAATATCCTATAAGAACAAGTTCAGAATGTAAGGAATAATAACATAAATAAAGGATTAATATAATGGGCATCAAAATAATCCTCACTTTGTAAACATGATCACAAGATGTAAATTTGAGTATGCAAGTAAATAGAAAACTCCAAATATCAACCCAAAACAATGTATTAAATAGTTACTTATCAAATCCCCCACACTTATTCTTGCATGTCTCATGCAAGTAAACAAAACTAAAGATCCTACTTTAATGACACCCCCTAAACAAGGTCCTAAATATGATTAGGAAAATAAAGAAGGAAACCCATATAAGATTATCACATTCCAAAATCTCAAACATTCATGGACATCAAAATTTACTTTTGGTTAACTACATAATAATTTCCATCCTTCATGAAAAAATTGAAAATGATTTCACACTAAAACCTCACAAGATTTAATTTTTGGTGACCCTCATCCTATTTCATATGTAATCACAAAAATGGAGGGCACTCATGCTACTTATGCTTCTTGCACTACCATATGCTTACTTATCTTCTACTCTCTACCACTATACAAAGCATTAGAATACATAATTATGAAGGTTAATCATTGAAAGGAATAGTAAGAACATGAATCAAATCAAATGAGAGTTTGTGTGTAAGAAAAATAATGAGAAAGATGAAATTCAAAGTTATAGTGGAAGACATGGACACAAAAGAATGCTATAAAGATGAATTCCGGCCATACTTCTCTCTCCTCTTCTTTGAACTTTCTGCCCAATATATAAAAGAAAATTTCTTAAAAGTTCACTTTTTGAAATCTGGAATGGCTGGAATACTTTTCTAGTTTGTAAAATTGTCATTTCCACTTCTGAATTCAGTGTTGTAGCACAATTTCCATGAAGATCATTCCAAATAGCATCCTATAACAAAGTCTCCAACTCTATTTCCTAATTCCAGCTTCATTTCAGTTTAGCTCAATTCAACTAATCACACAAACTCAAAAGAGTGAAGTTGATTTTTCAATTGATGTTTCAGAATTTTGGATGACTAGGTGTTGGATTTGCATCTTGAAGTTTTGAGCCTAAATGAGGGTTTCATTTAGCACTAAGTTGATAAAAAATTCAATTCAAAACAATTCTAATTAGAAATAGCATAAGGATTTGGCACACATAATCAGGTTTAGTAGACTGCTGTAACAATTAAACAATCAGATTCAAAAATCAGGTATGTATCATATTGCATCAGTAAGGAACCAAAACTAAGTCTATTTAACACCAATATCATCCTTGATCACAAAATTTAGCAACAATCAGCACAGTTCCAACCCTTCAAGCTGCTAAATTCATGCAATTACAGCTTTTTCTTTTTTGATTCAACTCTGTACCCAACAAGCAAATCCTGCTCCACACTCATCATTAGTCTTCAAAACACTATACCCCTCCCCCACACTCAGGATTTGTCCATCCTGGACAAACAACTAGTGCACACAAATAAGAAAGTTCAGCTAACTTAGATGCACAATCACTTCCTGCATGTGCTCTATTTTTTGTCAAATGTTACCTTTCCAAAATTTTCCACTTAAGAGAGACCTTTACAAACTTGTCATTTCTGTGGATTGTCTTCATCATTCTTTTCTTAAGCTTATAATACATTTAAACATGCTTCTTGAATGAGATAGTACTTCAACATTTTAGATCCCAATCCCATTTCCTTTCATTTATTATCTACAGTTAACAAGGCTCGAAAATAGAAGCATTAATGCCCACCAACAGTAGCTACCTCATATTAGTTTAAGAGTTCATAGGAAAGAACATTCTAAATGAATAGAACCAGTAATGATAATTGTCCAATTCCTTGGTAGTTCCATTTACTTCCTCAAATAGCATCAGCTATTTCATTCCTACTTATCAATTTATGAACTTAGTCCCAATCCAGCAACTTCCCAAAATTCATCACAACTTCATTTCTGAAAACTGCTTGTAAGAGCAACTGTCACAACTTATTTTCTATTTAAATCTAGCTCAATTTATATAGTTATAGAATTCCTAAGATTGATCCATCATTTAGCAAGCAATCAACAAGAACTAAAATTCACTTATCTCAGCTTACAGTATCATTTTCACTGATTGGTGAAACTATTTCAAAGTCTAAACTACATTCCAACATTTCTGTCAACTCATTTCAATTCCAAAATTGTATTTCTTCAATTGCACTTCATTGGTAAGAAGAAATTAAGCTAAAGCATAGATAGTGTTGGAACATCAAATAGTTGTGGAAATTAAGTTCTCCACTTAAAATTACTAATCAAGAGTTGTATACCACACTTGGCACATACTTAATATCATTCAATTGAACTTGTCTCTTCTAGTTCCACCCCTACATTATAATGAAGAAAAACATTTGATTCAACTATAGCTTCTAAGTTAAATTCATAGCTCTCTTAGTTGACAGCAGCAGAGAAACAAAATTTAGCAGTTCACTGATTCAATGCTTATATCAAGTTGGTACAGCTTCCAACAATTCAAAAACTGCATATCTCACATATTTAAGTTTCAGAGCTCTATTTTCTTCCATTTACTTCCTTTAAATTTCCATTAGTACCTCATATATGCATATCAACAACTCTCTAATAGCGTACTATGTCAAATCAATTTCGAATCTTGATCCATCATGATCAGATTTCTAGCAGGTCAACATCACTAATTCTGCAGCTTCAAATCTTATATTTTCAAAAACTTAATGCTTCAAGTTTCTATAAAATTTAGTTTGAAAAGGCATGGAATGAAATGAGAAACCATTTGTTACTGAAATTAATAGAGTTTCACTTGAGTTGATAACTGATTTAAGGGCGTTCTCTTATTAGTATCATTGAACAAAAGATTCCATTTATAAAGTTATCACAGAATTTTTAAATTATGCTTATCACTAAATTTTTTGTTTTATCATCTAATAATCTTGGAATTCAGATCAAGCTTCCAGGTTTTTACCTTATCAGAATATAAAATTCAACTACACAATCAAATACAACTTGAATTAAATCATTTCTTGATCAGAAACAAAATTGTAGGTTGATACAACTCTTGTCTAGTGGCAGATTTAAGTCTATCACAATTTTCAGTATCCATTGGTTGAAGGCATATAACCCGGACATGTAATGGCTACGTATATTTTTTTTTCTTCTCTTCCTTGCATTAGTGATAAGCTGTCCTAGGTTTAAGGGATAAACAGTAGAATTAGTCTTCCTAGTTTTAAGGGATAAGTTATTGGACTTAGTCTTAGTTAATGGTGTATATAAAGGGTCTTAGAGGTGTGTATTGATTCATTCATTTTTCAATCATCTTCATCACTGTAAGAAAGTAGTGTATTAGTTATCTTCCTCCTCGGTCTATTCCTTTTGCATATTAGTGTGTGCCTTGGTGTGCTATTCATTGATTCTAAGCCAACATCAATTGCTATTATCTTCATTTTTTCTTCTAAAATCTTATGACTCCATCTGGAATGTTTCTTAAACTAAATAGCTATTACCAATTGAATTTTCAATCCTACTCTTCAATCATATTTCATCAGCTGCACTTCCATATTCCATTAGCTCACAATTTTCCATTTTATAGTTCTGAAAATTCAAAAAATCTGTCCATTAGGTGTGTTAAGACATGGAAAGGAGGTAAATAACATTCATTTCTGAGAATACAAGAGCTTCACTTAATTTCCCATTGGTTTCAAAAACTAATGATAAAATATTGGCACACACTTGATATCACTCTAAAACTGAATTCTAATTTCCAGCTGCTACCTTTACTGCATTATTGAAGTTAACTCCCAACTATAGCTTCTAAAACTCTTTTCTTCATTGTATTTAACTCCTACTTTTTGGTTAGTGGAAGTTGCCTTCACTTAGTAATTTGAAAACCTCACAAAACTGATACCAACAAATAAGTTTCCAGCTCACTTTTTAACCTTACATTTTTTTTCTGTTTCTGTTTTGAGTCTCCAGTAGCTAAAATTATCTTCATTTCTTACGATATAATATTCCAATTTGAAGTATTCCACCAATGGAAGGGTGATTACCACTTGAATTTCTAATCATGATCCATCATGATCAGATTACCAGCAGCTCTAACATCTCCCTGTTTTAAAAACTACTGCATTTTTGTTTCAGACATCAAACTTGATAGCAAGTTGAATAAAATTTCAGTAACTTCTAGCACCTTTCTTGTATAGTACTTCATCAAGATCAAAGCTAGAATGCATTTTATCAGCTTAGATTTGTCAAGTTCAAAGTAGCTTCCTTACCCAATAGAATTTTTTGTAGAATTTACATTTCAAAAATCTAGCAACTAGAGAATTCAAAATTTCAATCATGCAACACCAAGTAGAAATGAAACCCTATGCATTGAGTGTTCATTTGCTGTTTCTTTTTATAATTCAAATCTCCAAATAACAACTTCCACTCTAGAACACAGAACCATCCATCCAATAAAAACATGTTGAGCTCTAAACATATTCCACTATCCCCCCACACTTAAACTTTATCCATCTTGGCCAAATAATTCATCATATAACAAGTAAGGTATCCACATCCAAAGATTCATAAATGAGATAAAAATGAAATGATATGATGATTAACAAGAAGATTAGCAAGAAAGATGGAATAAATAGAAACAAATAGATTCACCTTCATAAGCATGATTCAATTATTGGTAATGTGGTTTTGAAAGAATCAAAGCAAGTTCTAGAGTACAATCACAAAAGTGCATCACACAAATAAGGCTTAATCCTCACTAGGTATAAATGTATTATCTCAATTTACCAATCATGTATCCATCATTAACTAGAAACCTTGAGAAAATTAAAAGTCCATTTATGATATTAACCCCAAAATATGATACTCAAATCTAGTTCACATTCTCTACTTCTAACATATCATAGGAAAATGTTAAGGGGTGCCATTTTCTTATTCAAAATCAAAGTTAAATGCAATAAGAAAATTTCCTACAGTAAAGAATTAATTACTCAAAACCAAAATCAACATTTGCACACAAGGATTTATTAAAGAAAAGACTAAACACAAAGCATAAATTAAAATGCAAAAGAAAACCAAATTGGAACCAACTCCCCTTTATTCCCTGTAGTTGAAGAAGATTTAGTAAAAGAAGTCACGCCGGTAGTGGAGTAATTGTGGTTACAATTAAATTCCTTTTATTCATCATTTTCCCTTGAAAATTCTCTCTAGAGATCGGAGACGGTTCAGATTAAGTACCCATTTTAAACATTTGTTGTGTCCCGCAAAAGAAAATAAAAACAACTCCTCCCGAACACTTCTATGATAAGAGAATAGTGAAACATAATTAATCTCTATATTAAATGTATCAAAATGGGCATCACATTCTATAATATCAAAATCTAGTACCTTAAAGAAATTTTTTGAAAAATCACTAGAAACACTATCCTTGTCATGTTGAAAGATACTTGTGGGGTTCTAAAATGGTGTCTGTGATCTCCTCAACATCAAGTAATGGTTCAAGCTCCGGTTCAGGTGATGCTTGGGGTATTGCTTCCAATGTACAATCCCCTACACTTATGTCATTATCATCTAACTCAGGTTCTGGTTTAGGTGATTTTTTGGGTATTGCTTCCAATGTGCAATCCCCTACACTTAAATCATCTTCAAGTAAATTTTTAATTCTTGCATCATCAACAACATCTACAGCAACAATATCAAAAGAATCAGAAATCTGTACAACTACATCATCATCACAAAAAATATTAGAAAAATCTTGTGAAATAATAGAAGTAGGGTTAAACCTGACAAAATCTCTACTTTCCATCTCCCCACTAAAGTTTTGTGTTTGTAGCTAGTTGATGGATGCCGCAATTTAATCTAATTGAATTTGTATATTCTATATCATTAAAAACTATTGCTCTTGATGCTCTCTTATTTGCTGCATAACCTCATTAACTTTCCATGTTAACACTTCAAATTAAGGATCATTCTCTTGAAACACATATGAATTCTGGTAGGTTGGATCTAGCTTAATAAATGGTCCTTGTGCATTTTTATACCTGAAATGTGTATAATCCACCCAATTGGAATTATAAGTATTAGAAAATGACTCATACCTATTTTGTTGATCCATGGTTGGATAAAATTGATGCTCAGGCTGAAAATACTGACTCTCCATTCCATCTCTAAAATACTGAAAATATGGATCCATGATAAAAGAAATCTCCTATTCTTACACTACAACACTAACAATCAATATTAGAAGACTCAAGAGTATATAGTTTCAAACACATGGATATATGAACATTAAAGAGCTTAACAATTCAAAAATAAGCCAACATGAAAATATAAAAAGATAAGCAATCAAATCAAGAAAATGGGAAACAAAGAAAATCAACCAATGTACAATCTAAAATAAACACACACTACTAGTTATGGTTCCCTGGTAACGACGCTAAAATTTTGATGTTAGCCTTTTGAATGTCACGTGACACTTCAAAATTAATAAAGATTGGAATCCATTGAAACTAAAGATAAGGGTTGTAGTAAGAAGTTCCAAGTCATATTTTTTTCCAAGGATAACTAATAAGTGAGTGTGAATTCTAGGTTCAAAGCTGTTTTTGGGTTTTCAAATGGCAATGTGTGTTTTGGTTTTAATCTATCTAAAAGAAGGCAACTGAAAGCTAGACAAACAATGCATTTCTAATCATGCTAGCTCAATTAAAGAACAGAAATCTTCTTCAATTCAAATTAAGCAACTTAAATCACTCTCAACAGATTGCATAAATTGACAAAGAAATTCATATTTGAATTCAACATGATCACATATTGGACTAAAAACATAACTGCAGTTTGATTACACAATCCAAATTGCAATAAACCAAAGGTATTGATTAAGGATTTTAGATATAGCAAAGTAATGGATGAAATGCAACAATCAAATTGCAAAGATTCTTAGCTAGAATGAAAGTTGCAAACGTAAATAATTAGATCATTATATCTGAGCGAATGAATGAAACAAAATTGAAGATAAAGAAAATGTTCCTCAACACAGATCATCGATTGATCCTTTTTTCTACCAATGAACAGAACCACCCCTTGTGAACTCCCTTCAAATGATTAGTGATAGATCTTCAAGATTCCAACTGTGCTCTAGGTAAATCATTCAAGTCCTAGGAACCTGCCTTCAAGATTATGATCCACTGAAACACATCTCCGCTTGGGAACAAAGCTCTAATTTCAGGTAAGCGATCGTCCTGATCGATTGATCGATCAATCTGAGTTAAGCAGGTGAAATGGGAGATGGTAATGGATTAGAATCACCGAGAAAACTCCGCCGATGACTATTATTGCTGGAGAAAAATGTAGATAAGTGAAACTCCCTCTGATCAGCGCATGATGCTGAACATGAAAATTAGAATCGCAATGCGGATACCTCCTCGTCATCGCATTCTATTGCTCGCTCGATGATCACCGATACTCCTTGAAGCTCGCCACTAATGAAGTATCATGAATCTTGGATGTGGAATGAACGGGACTCCGCCGTGCTCTCAAGAAGAATTGGCAAGATGAACAATAGCGAAGCCACTGCTCATCCACGAGAAGTTTTGGTTTTAAACTTCTGATTTGAACCGGTTCAATTGAGATTAGGGATTTGGTGTAGAGAATTGATTTGGGCTTGAATTGAGTTGAGCTCTCTTCTTCACTTGGATGATCCCCTTTCATTGAGTTGGTTAAACCTAATTCTCCAAGTGTGAGTCCACCTTCTCTTGAATCATGTACCAAATTGAACCAACTTCAATATCGTACAAGATCAAGTTCAAAATGTAAGGAATAATAACATAAATCAAGGATTAATATAATAGGCATCAAAATCATCCTTACTTTGTAAACATGATCACAAGATGTAAATTTGAGTATGCATGTAGATAGAAAACTCAAAATATTAACTCAAAACAATGTATCAAATAGTTACTTATCACTGTGCCATTTGGCATGACCTTAGAAGGAAAAAAACCATGCCCGTGCCAATTGGCACGGGAAGTCTCTACCAAAAATAACTCCCGTGCCATTTGGCATGGGCCATTGGAAAAACCCGTGCCCTAAGGCATGGGTTAGGAGATCATAACAAAGTCGTTTTGGCTCTACCCGTGCCATTAGGCATGGGAACCAAGCAATAAAGGAAGCTTGCCGTGCCATTTGGCAGGGACACAGGAGAGAAACAGAGTTATTCAGGCTCTGACTGTGCCAAAAGGCACAACTACAAATGGGGGAAGTTCAAGATGGGCGTGCCATTTTGGCACAGGCTGTTCTAGTGACACACGGCTAGGTTATAAACCCAGTCGTGGTCTTGTCCTAGGGCACGACAGTTATCCCATACCTACCTCTTGCTACTATTCACCTTCTTCTTTCCCCCAAACTCCTTCCACTTCTAAAACCTCTTTCTCCTACACAAGATCTACCCTCTCCACCCTCAAAATTTCCTCTTTCTCTTTCAAATAAAGAGTAGATCTTGAATAAATTCTTCCTTATATCGATTCAAAAATATAGATTTATTCTTTTCTCTTTTCTCCTTACCTTTTCTTCATTAGATCAAACTTCTTAATTTGCAAATAAATCTTCCCAATCCTGGATATGTCTAACGTCATAAAACGTATTTGTAGGTTGGGTGAATCTAGCAGAGGGGATGATTCAAGGAAGGACAAGGAAAAAAGAAAAAGCACCCATGAAGGTGAAGGTGCCTACAAAGGGAAAAGGAAAGCGTCCAGCTCAAGATGAAGGTAAAACTAATGAATTCAGTGTCTTACTTAGAAATGAAGAGCAAAAGTTTCGATTAAATAATCTGTTTAGTTGTAAATTAGTTTCTACTCGTTACATGGATAGTACAATCATGGACTACTTGAGAATAAGAGATGATGTGGATTGGTTGATTGGTAATATTGAATGGAGTGAATCGATGTACACTAGTGAACCAACCTATCCTCACCTTGTCCTCAAATTTTTAAGTTCCTTAGAGTTTGATTTCACCTCTGACGATGATCATGATGGGAAAATTAGCTTTAGATTAATGAATCATGATTACCTTTGGACTCTATATGAGTTTAATAATTATTTTGGATTACCTATAGGGGTACCTCGCAAGTTTAATTCTAGATACAATGCAAATTCCTTTTAGAGTTTAATCACTGGTTTACATGAACCCCATGACCCATCTAGATTTAAAGCCTCCCAAATGTAGAACCCCATCTTTTGATAGCTCCACCATGTTATGAGCAAGAGTATCTATGGTAGAGGTGAGAGTGATGTTGTGGTAAGAAAGGTGGAGCTTTACTCTTTATGGGTCATGATTCACAGAATAGAATTTGATGGAGGGTTTCATTTTTTGCAAACTATACAGAGAGCGGGTAAGGTAACTTCGGGAACAATTGTTTTTGGTGAATTTATTACAACCATTGCTAGGAAACTTGAGTTAGACATCTCAAGTCTAGACACTATACACAGAAATATTAAAATAGACATAAACACATGTCTAGCAATGAAAATGATTTGTCGGGGTGAAAATGGATTCAGATTTCCTAGAAGGGAAGGATTTCCTATCCCTTTGCTAAATTCTAAGTGAATAATAATCCATAACCCCAATAATTGGATTATTAAGGATCCAATTGCTGATTCCTCCGTATCCCCCAGAGAGCAACATGAGTGTCCCTCACCTTGAGGCCCGCCCCTGGTAGGATTTTTCTGATCAAGCTAGACATTCATTTGTGTATGGTAGTGCTGGACCTTCTACCTTTGATTTCTCTAATTTCCATACATCATTGGACTCTCTTCATGAGAAGTAAGATATTTCTCATAAGATATTGGAGGATCACCGTGGCTTCACTCATGATCAATTCCAATATATACATGACCAGTTTCAGAAGAGGGAAAATTTTTATAGTAGAGTATCTTGTTTTGTGGGAGACTACTACACTCACCAAGGGAGAATGAATGAATTTATGGACTCAATGGATATCACGGGTTAGCAGGTGGCTGTATTATACCAGTATTTTGAAAATATTGGCCATCTTCCTAGAGTCCCTAGATATCTCCCTAGGCCACCGGAGAGTAGACCTCCTCCTGGTGGTCCATCTTCAACAAGTGGTAGACCTGTCCATTTCTCACCTCCCTTCCGTCAACCACCCCCTTCAATTAATTTTTATGGAGGATAATGAAGTGTCTAAATCTAGGGGTTTTATGGGTTTTTCTTGTTCAGTTGCAGTTGTTTTTGCAATTTGTTTTCTTAGTCTAGTTGCACTTTATGTTTCTTCTGAATTTTGAGGCATTTTGAATTTCATTACCCATACTATTACTACTGACTTGTTCAAAAGTAAACTTCTAACACGTTTGTTATCTAGAGGTCATGAGCTACATTTCCTATTACCAGTATATCTAGTGATCTATTTTTCTATCTACAGTGGAAAAAAATGAGCATAGCAATTGTTTGATAATAAAATTTTTAGCATGATCATTGTTTAGATTCATGTTGTTAGGTTGTTAGTGCTAGTATGCTTGGTGATCTACTTTTTTCTATCTTCAATAGTAGGACATGAGCAATTGGATTTCATTGAAAGGATTTAATTTTAGTCTAGCTTAAGGATCTCTCTACACTATGCCTTATTTTGATAATTGAAAGTTCTAAAATTAGTCATGATTCATTAAATTTGATGATTACTTGAATTCCCATGGTGATTTCTTAACTACATCTAGGCTATTAAATTGATGCTTGAAACATTAAAGCTCATTTGGAAAAATAGAAATCCCATAAATTTACATCATTACAATTATGCAATAAAAAAAAACATATGAAATAAGGGATTAAAAAATTTGTTGCCATGAGTAGAAACTAGTTGTTTGCGCCTTTGAGACAGAGTTAGGTTACTAGGAAAATTAATACTAGATTTCTCTTATTATTGAGCACATTCTTTAGACCTTATGTAGAGTTAGAAAAGATGAATCAAGTAGTGTATACTGTAGGGAATAATTGGAAAAGATGGTTCAATGACGACTTCACTAAGATTTAGAATTGATACATGAGATATTTAGGTCACATTTTGCACTGAGCACGGAGGATTTATTCTTAAGCTAAGTTAAATCCATTTATGATCATGCTCATTATTAAAATTGTTAGATAGAGTTAAAATTAATTTATCAAGGATTATGATGCACTTACTCTTTCAGATGTTTCTAGATTATATAATTTTCTTTGATAATAATCGAATGCTTTCATGTAGATCATTGTGATTATGCTCATTAGTTTCACTAGTTTGATAAGAACTGGATAGAATCACTAGGGATACTCATTTTAGCTCATGAATTTAGATTGCAGAGTTAGTTTAAGGACAAGCAAATATTTAAGCTTGGGGGTGTGATGTGCATAGATTATAAATGTTATTTTAGATAATTTAACGCATATCTTTTTGTATTCATTTGGTTATGATCTATGCTTTTGCACTTTTTCTATCATATTTCATCATAATTACTACTTTGTGTCTAAAGATCTACTCGGTTGCTTGTTCTAACTTTCAGGAGCAGTTTGGAGGAGAAAAGAATGCTAAAGACGCAAATGAAGATCATATGAAGTAAGGATTGAAGTGCCATATCATTTCAGAACCAAACTGGGCTTGGCCATGCCTTGAGGCATGGCTAGAAGAAGATTCAGATGGTGGTCATGTGTAAAGGCATGACCAAGAAAGCAAAGAAGACATGACTATGCCAAATGGCACAACCAGAGAGAACAAATAGCACAAGAAGAGGGAGAAGTCGTGTCCCAGAGCACGGCAAAAGCTTTCCATGCCATTTTCCAGAGCCAAATTGAACTTGGTCGTGCCTTGAGGCATGACCGTGAACTTCAAAGTGCAATTCTGAAGAAGGGGTCATGCCAATTGGCATGACCAAGAAGAGACAAAGCAGAGTTGCTCTGCTTTGGACGTGTCAAACCACACGGCTTGGCCGTGTAGACAGAGCCAAACTGGCTATGGCTGTGCCCTATGGCACGACCAAGAAGCTAACAGTAGAGAAGGGGTCGTGCCATTTGGCATGGCCAACCACTTGTGGCTAAGATTGATTGGCTCTGGTCTTGCCAAATGGCATGGCCAGATGCTGGAGTTATGTCCGGGTCGTGCCTAGAGGCACGACCATCCCATCCCACACCTCTATAAGAGGGGCACTTCATCACCTCCACAAGGGAGGAAGTTTGGTGGATGGGAGGAGACCATCTAGGTCAAATCCTTGCATCCAGAGGCGTCATTTGGGCGATTTGAGGCTGTTATGCTGCTCCATCCTCATCAAAATGCCAAGATCTACATACAAAGGCATCACTCGACATCAAAGAATAAGATTTCCTCCTCCTTCTTTTGGATTTCTATTATTATGAGTCTTTGGATTGCATTTCTAGTTACTATAGAGTAGATTTTATCTATTCTAGGATGTAGGATGTAATTGTAATGTGTGGATGATATAAACTCTATGGAATTGCCTTTTTCCTAGTTTGATGAAGCTTATATGCACTTGTTCTGTTTGATGAAATACTTGCATAGAGGCTTTCCCTTACAAACATGAATTTATCTATCTAGATTATATTTTTGTATGCATTGATCTCAATTCTGAATTAGAAACATTGCTGTGTGTATATATCGGGGCTATGAGTGAACCTGAATTTTTGTTGATCAGATGCATAAATCGGTGTTTCTTTTGAGTGTGCTTTTCGATATAGCTCGGCATGGCCTTAGGATACTTGTTTGGAGTTGAGTATCTAAGGTAACTATCCTTCTATATGGAACGCAACCTCCTAAGGGAGGATAATTTTATGTATGGATAAGTCTATCACTTAACCTAATGGGCTTCCCCTAATCATATGCTATGCAAGTGACCTACGTAATTTGGAGACGTATACCCAGGGGAGACCTTGTGACAAGAGGTACTCTACTGAAAACCCGAACTTTCTAAGTTACTTCTTCACTTGTTGGCATACTTGGTTACTGGCAGGGGAAGCACTCTGATACACCATCGTGGGGTGGAATTCGGTAGGTATTTAGACTATCCTACAAACATACAAACAGAGGACTAGGAACGGGCCAATTCATAGCACAACATCCACTATTATAATGAAATCTTCGACCTAAAACATCTTCTGAACTAAGGGCATCCTCAATTTACTTGCTTTACTTTCACATTTAAGTTCAAAAATCTCAAAACAAACATCTATCGATTTTGTCTACCTAAATTCGAAGTATACAACCAACTAGCATTTAAAATTCAATCCTCGTGGGATTGACTTTATAAATTTTATTACTTGACGACAACTGTGCGCTTGCGGTTTTTGCACATCACAATGCCCCTTGCGGGGGTTTAAGGGGCAGCGCCCCTAAAGTAAAATTATTTTGCATACTCATTATATGAGTTGCTGCCATGCCCGAGACCCTACTGCCCATAAAACCTTTGGTGAAAATCTTGATGTTCACAACAGTTTTGGTCGAGACCTAGTTTAGCCGAAACCTTTGTATGGCCGAGACCTAGTTTGGCTAAAACCTTATTTGGTCGAGACTATTTTATTCACAACAACTTTGTGACTCATAATCATGCAAATCATAGTAAATATCTCATGCAATTTCTTTATCACATATAAAAATCTAACAACTTAGTGTATGCTTTCACAAGTGGCTCTGATACCACTATAAGGATCTAGAGCGTTAAACACGCAAAAAGCACCGCGAAAAAATAAACTAGATCTTTTCTAGAAGATCCATACGAAGGAAAACCATACATATACTAAACAAATACCAAGTTTTGCAAGGGAGTTATACCTTTGTTGTGTGCCCTTCGCAATCCCGACAGCAACTTTCTTTGGATGCAAATCTCAGCGCGATCAAGTGTTTACACCTCTACGGTATCCACACGAACAAGCCTTTCATTCATCACACAAACTCACGAAGTGGAGAAGGAAACTGTCAAAGCTTGTGCTAGCAACCAAGCAAGGTGGTTCAGCCAAGATAAGGAAGAAGAAGATGAGGAGGAAGCTCAATAGGCACAACACTTTTCTCATCTCATGAAATTCCATTAAAAGAAATCATATTTGTATCCATCTAATGAATACCAAAGGTTATGTGTCTTTTGGTCTTCCTCTCTTCAATCCAATTGTTCAAAATTAATCATTCAATCCAATAGTTCAAAATTGACCATAATTGACCATTCATCTTCCTTGGTGAATTCAAGTTTACCCAATGAGTATAATTCATTGAGCCTTATCAATCCAAATTGACTCCATGAATCTAATTCATTGCATGATTGTCTCTTAAGGCTAATACTAACAACTTGAACTATACTTTGGGGCCAACTTCTTTAATGTTCTTGTTCACATAGTCAAATATATAATTCCCGATGTGTGCTTCATCTGATGCTTCCTAGAAGTAAGGAAGTTGTGCCTTCTTTACAATTGAAAACCATGATACTTCTTCTTTTCCAGTCAGTCTAAGCATCGGTCAAAATTGAGCAACCATCAAAGTTCATTCTTCTTCTTGCTTCTTTAATAGACTTTTAGTTCTATCTACCTTTTCCTTCAATAAGTGCTCACTTAATAGGTATTGTGTTGGAGGATGATAACCCAGGACAAATTGACCAACCTCTTCCATAAACCTCTTGAAGCTATCATTGTCAATGGCATGAAAAGGAATACCGGACTTGTACACCCATCGAGCTCAATATTGGTGCACACTATGTGTCCTTTGCTTCGAAAGTGCATCAATAATATTTTTTTTATTATTTTTTCTTCTTACTTCCACTCAATGAAGAATTGGGATCAATGATGGATGCAAATTGGTTCATAAGGCCAAGTGTAAGCAGGTTTCTTCTTGTCCCTATACTCCCTTCATGTTCCTCATATTCTTCAAGAAGAACTTATTCTCTCGCCTCCATTTCATTCATATTCTTTGTTTCTTTTTTGTTCTTACTTCTTCAATGATATTCTTACACTTCACTTTATCCTATAAATTTCACCATGTTGTTTGATCCTATAAATTTCACCACTAATAATTTTTCCAAATAATTTACATTTCAACTTATATATCCAAATTTTTAGGATCCAACAAGTCTGAAAATTCCCATCCAACATCATTTGAATTATGCTTCAAAGGGGTATCAATCTCTAGCATTAAATTCGATGCTTTAGAAGATATAGTGTAAATACTGTTGGTTGCTACTCGGAAAACCTAATGGTTCCACTGTACAAAAATTTTGTACGTGATCTGAACCTTTCCTAGCTAC
>JBBMJZ010000137.1:20169426-20184053 GCA_037833815.1 Zingiber zerumbet
CCGAGAGTAAGGTTGTTCGACGAAAATCGAACAACATCACCCGTGTAGCGGTGACATATGAAACCAATATACATAGCCATCAAATCTCTAAATGCAAAGTACAGCCAACACAGTTGGAATAAACCATAACCACGCAGATAATAGGCAGCCCACACGACTGAAAATTCAAACACAGCGGAAAACAGATAACACGTACAAAATAACAAAAGAACTCACCCGGGCCGACCCGGCTTGACTTCTCGACAAAGCAAAACCAAACACAAATAACATCAAGTCCACAAAAGGGTTATTACAATACCAAGTTCACAAGTTCAACTCACAAACAAAACGATAGACAAAATCGGAAATCCATCCTCGGAAGCGGCATGGGACCGGCAGTCAGGATCCTCCTCCAAGTGTACTGATATCAGCTACCGGCTACCTGATACCTCGTGCATGTACAGTATTGTTCAAGGTTATGGAGGATGAACTTCCTTCTCAATGAGCAAATGCAACATCTATTTATGATGAAATGACTTCTTCTTTTTTTTTATTTTGTATTCATCTTGCATCTTATGAAAGAAATTATGGGGATCATAGATATCCTTTATCAAGAGTAAGTCTCAGGATATTATAAATACAATGAAGCTTGTATTATCTAACAAGAGTTTACTTTAACAAATGAGAGATGACAAATGGGATGGTTTACATGTAAAAGTGAGGCTTTTTGTGAACTTCGAAATATTAACAATCCTGATTTTAGTGCTTTGTATATTAATAAATGAGGCCAAGCCTGTTCTCATCAAGACAGTTTCATCATTGAGCATCATTATTAAGTAGACCTCTTTTATGCTTCAATAGATTCACAGTTGCATGAAATTAATAAGCACTTTAGTGATGATGTTATAAAATTGCTCATTCTTAGTAATACCTTAAATCCTCAAAATGCGGTGGAGTCTTTCAAAGTTATAAAAATATGTAAATTAGTTGAAAGTTTTATGTCCAAGATTTTACAAGAGATAAAAAAGAGCAATTAGAAATGCAATTGAAGCATTACAAGTATAATGTAGTAAAAGTGTCTGACTACAAATATCTTTCAACCATTTTAGAGTTATTTTAATGGTTGATAAAGACTAACAAGTCTATTACATACAACCTCAATTTTAGAGTGATCGTAGTTGTGCTTACTCTTTTAGTTTCCACTGTTACCACAGAATAATCATTTTATGTGATGGACATCATGAAAAATAAGACTTCAAAGCAAAATGGTGGAGGCTTTTTTCTTAAACGCATTAATGGTATATATTGAGAGAGAAATTGTTAGAAATGTTAGCATAGAAGCTATCATTGAAGACTTCAAAAATTTAAAAGAACGCTGAATTCATTTTAGTTAGAGAATTGTATTTGATAATTAATTGAATATATCTTTGAAGGAACTTGTATTTTTCCTCTTTTGGTAACATTCTAATATTAACTTTGAGTATTCTATTTCTTTTAAATATTGTGTTTTTGTTATTGAAGATTATATACAATGTATAATAATTATTTTCGTGTAACTTAGTATGTGGCCCCCTTTAAATCTAAAATCCTAGATCCGCCTTTGAGTTTCAAACTACTCACTCTCCCCCACTTTCCTTGATGGTTTGTAACTTAAACTCTTCAATTCACTCCCTCTTTCATTGATGGTTTCTAAATTAAAGCCTTCACTTCTCTCCCTTTGACATATATCAAAATAAATTGCACCTATAAAAGGTGTCTTAAGCATTATTATCTAAGGTATCAAGTATCTACCTTAAAGATGAAATTGTTCATAATCCCCAAGTATGCGTATCATCTAATGCAATTGTGTCATACATCCTTATATAGCTATGCACTCGACTTATATGGTGGATAATGGAAGACTACTAGTACTTTTTTGATTAGCTAATTCAACAACAGATGGACATTTATCAACTTCAACAATAACTTTGAGGAGTTATCATTGGCTATCAATCAACTGATCATGCAAACTAGTCAATTAGAAGGCTCATCAGTCAATTAGTTCAAAAGAAACTTAACAAACCTAAGCAAAATAGGATTACAATTGTTGGCATTGAAATAAGTTTCATTGTACAAAAGCACAGCCATTGATTATTGGGAATAGAAAGCTCTTTTAACTTTTTTTTATATAAAAGTGCCCTTTTGTCTTCTCTTTATCTTGAAGTTTTTCTTCTTTTTTTCCCTCATTTTTATCACTTCTCTCATTCTCACTCTTTCTTTGCTCACTCTTTTTTCTTCTATTTTTCCCTTTTCTCACTCTTTTTTTTTTCATTATTTTTTTTCTCGCAATCATTTATTTTCCCACTCGCTTTTTTTTATTTAATTAATATTAATTGTACGAATGTTACAGATTTGCTATGCATCACAATAGAATACTTATTCTTAAATCTAATGCATCACCTTCCTATTAAAGTGTCATATCCTACCCAAAAGCAAATGACTTGCTTGCATTAACACCACATCATGAAACATACCAATAGAAAATGAACAACACTTCCTCATTGACCTTAACTTTCCCACACTAATTCAGCTATTGTATATTATGAGGTCTAAGATGTTTAGTAGCAAGTAAGCTTAACTTCTCAACCAAAATAGTATTAGTTACATTAGTGCAACTTCACTTGTCTGTCATCATGCTACACACCTTATCTTTGATGTGATAAATCATCTCGTCATCTTCCTTCACTTGCACATTCAAAGCACATCTAGTGACTAGAGCTAACTTCACTTTCAATGGTGGCAAGACACTATAATCATTTGACACACTTTCACTTTTAACATCACTATTTTCTCTCAAAATCATTCTCTTTTGTTTGGACATTGTGATGCGATATGTCACCTTCCCAACTACTTAAAGGAATTTAACATCTTTATTTCTAAGAATTTGACTATGTTCCTTACCTTTGATTGAAGTGGAACTTATATCCTTGTTTTTAGAAAACTTGGTTTTACTCCTAAAACCAATATTGTCATCTCTTTTGCTCTAGCTAGATTTTCAAATGGATGAACTAGAATTTTGTACATGCTTGATCGAACCCTTCCTTTTTAGCTTTTCAAGTGCCTTTCAACTTTCAAGGACATGTGTGCTTCACTTGATGCTAAAACTCCACTACATTTGTAATTTCTAGAATCAAGCCTGGCAAAAAATTATGTCATTGTTGCTTGTTGGTCCTCCTCTTCATTAACTCAAATAATGGCAATCACTATCCCTTTTAGGTGCTCCTCTACACTCTTGGACCTTGGGGTGAGACATTGTAATTGTTGATATAAATATCAATAATAATATGATGGAATGAGACTCTTCCATTTAAAACAACTTGATCCCACCGAATAATAGCATACCTCTCCTTAGTGTAATTGTGGCAATAAACCACCAATTTCACTTTCTCTTTTCATTTTAAGTATGTTTTTGGATCACTTTTACCTTGAAAAGAAGAAATCTTCATCTTGATATATCCTAATTTCTATCAATATGATCTTCCAACCTTCTTTTTCCACCACCATCTAGCATGACTGAATTTCTTGTTGGAACCTCTATCAATCAAAGTCTTTGAAACCACCATCTTCATCATCATACTCATCACAGTTTTGTTTTTTAGCCAACCTCTGCACATTAGGAACCCCACCAAGTTTCTTTGCAATCTTGCAATGGAGGCATCTTGTCTCTCTAATCTTTTCAAGATGTGACCATATTTTATTTCCATGTGTATTGCCTCAAAGGATGTTGCTTAAGTAATTCTCCTGTCTTTGGTTCTTCTCTACTTGTTTGTCACTCAATTCACTTAAGTGAGTTCTTTAAGGAACATAGAGCTCAAATTTGAAAATAATCCCTTGCTCAAGTTCAACCAATTCACTCAAGGAAAGTCCAATCTCAACCAACTTACTTAAGGAAAGTTCAAGTAGATTGAATGATAAGGGCAAGAAATAGAAATGAATGATTAGGACAAGATATCTCAAGATAAATGCAATAGAATTGAGTAGAACTAATTATGTAAAATAACTCAAGAAATGAACAAGAAAGTGATAGAATAAAATGACTTGGAAGAAACACAAATTATTCTTGAAGCAACACAAACATTTTGTCACAAAGTGATTCTTAAATCAACACAAATGATTTGGAAGCAATACAAACTAAAACAAGCCTCAATTTTTTTCTATTCCTTTTTTCTCTTTAATCTTTTTTACATAAGTCCTTTTCTCCTATTCTATTTTGCTTCTTTTTTGTCTTTTTAATTTTGGCCTTCACTTCTTTTCATGTGTTTTCTTTATCAAAATCATAGTTTTTTCTTCTTCTTCTTTTGATAGAAAATAGGGCAAAAGAAATTTGATAGCTTAGAAATGATATATAATAATAAACAACAAAAGATGAACAAACAAGATAAAAAAATATATATAACAAAAATATAAACTCAATAAAACAAAGATAACCAAATTGTTTTAACAGGAACCAAACTTTGATATCAATTGATGTGAACCTGATGAGAATAATGTTTGATAATATGGAAGATAAAATTTGGACCCAATGTCTAGCAAAATATGAACTTAAGTTATATGAGATATAAGATGCCATAACCTAAAGGATTTAGGTTGATTAGTTGGATGAATGCCATAAGGATTGCCTTAATAAGTTGTGGTTCATTGAAGAATCAACATGTGGAAGTCTATAGGGTGTCACGAAAACTCTAAAAGGGTTACAATTAGAATTTAGAAAAAGCGTACTTGAACTACTTAGGTAGTTTGAGCTCAAGTCATCGTTACAATCCAAATAAAACTAAAATTTAAGCCTATACATTAAAATTATTCCTACTATATACAAATAGGAGTTAACTAATATATTAAGCCCATCAGAAACTTGAATTTAGTTGATTAGACTGCATGACTTGTTCTTGTCCAAATCTACTTCGACTGCAATCTCTTGGCCTTTGCATATTCAATCAACATATTAAGTGCTTACTTCATGTTTTTACCTTAGCCCTAGTAATTGGTGCTCCTTTATTTCGATAATCTTAGCTTGATTTCTATCCTTGTATTGCTTGACCGCAAGTCGGTCCCTATCTTTGTCTCCGTTAGATAATTGAGAAGGAGATTGGAGAAAAGTTAAAGTGACTTCACAGAGATAATGATTTCAAGTTTTTTTTGAAGGGTGAATAACCAATTCTACAAGGAGGGAATTGCCAAAGATTTAACAACATCAAAGACACCTTAATAGGAGGGAATTGCCAAGGATTTAACCATATCAAAGACACCTTAATAGAATGAAGTGGCCAAGTAGATATGTCATAGGCTACTCAAAATTGGTCTTGCATACTCTTGTTTTGGATTGCCAACGAAATGCCACTTTTACTAGTGAACAACTCCTTCCATTTAACACTCAACCTGAAAACTCTAATGATATGTCACACACCAAACTCTAGAGGTTTGGTTTCATGTCTATGTCCCAGTAAAGATTAAGAAGACCTAGTCAAGTCAACAAATTTGGGATAGTGTGTTTGCAGTACTCTAGTTCCATGTGCATCTGCAACCTATCAATCTTACCAAGTTCTAGTAAATAATTGGCACAAAAGCTACGCCATGCCCTAAGGAAGACAAAATTCTAAATAGCTAGCTAGCTAGCTAGCATGGCTACTATTACTCATATTCCTGCGTGGCGAACTGTAGCTGGGCGAAGCCCCGATGATTTATCTCGTTCCATGAAATATGAGGCCGTCGTGAAAGGGCCGTCAAAGTGTCAATTTACCTTTTGGCATATTTACCTGCATGATTGGGAATGAGAGTGAAATAGTGTTACACAATGCAACAGTCAGAAATCACGGCCGTCATAGTAAAAGGAATGAGAATGAAATAGTGTGAATATGCACCTGTGTGTCTATTACGGCGCTAATACAAACAAGGAATGTGGATAAAAATAGTACTAACACTATTTAACAGTGAGTATTATAGGAACTATAGTAACTTAGTGTTCTTTGTATAGTGCATGCCCCCCAGCTATGCCAATTCGAACCGTAACAGCTTTTACATAAACACTAAGCAGTTCATATGCTTCTAGTAGATCACACCAATGCGTATAAATTATAATCATTAATGAAGTTTATGTTTAAATTAATTACTGGCTGATGCAAGAACTGATACCTATACAACCTCCATCTGCTGGCCATCACTGGCCTTAGTTTCAGTGACCGAAAAAAGTTACTGACTTCTTTCACCAGGGAAAGACCACGACAGCAATTATAAAGGAGATAACTATAAGTGCCTTTGTCCTACTCACTGTATATCTACTTGAGTAGTTGAAAATTTCAAAGAGATTGGAGAAGCCGAGAAATGAGCTGAGCAAGACCATGTCAGCAATGATACAGAGGAGATAATTGCAAGGGCCTTTGTCCTACTTATAGAGTTATAGTACTATGTACTCCAGTAACTGAAAATCCCGAGTAATGGGCTAAGGATATGCAGAAAAGTTAAAAGTCACATGAGCTTCTTGCTAATAAATCTCATCTAGTGTGCTGATGATAAGTTGTAGACAAGTGTGATAGTGGCACTGTTGATGACTTCATTGACACAGGAAGGATGCAGGTATCCTGAGTTATAAGCACAAACCTTGGAGTGAATGCCCTGAGAATGAGGTCTCAGAGATCAGACAAAACCATATGCTAGCACAGTAAGCTTTGCTTCCAATGCTGGACTGTTGCTTGTATTGGCAGTTGGCACACTATCAGTAATTGCCTGCAGCTAGCACTGGCTAGTTCTTGATGCAAAGATTGCCTTTTGCTGCTTTTTGTGATGCATGCTTATGATTTTGAAGACAAGGCGGATCCAATATCAGATGGTACAAATCTATGTTCACAGTTGCCGTGCCTCGACTTGTTTATCTTCCTTAAGTTTGGCTCTCGCTCCTTTATTTTCCTTGCATGCACTGTGCGTAGTAGTAATTGTCACCTTTCTGACCGGGGAATCCTGTTCTGTCGAATCACACCAACAACATTTGACTAAACAGTTCGCACCTTCAAACAATCACTCTACTAATTACACAAACGTCAAATTAAGTGTTAATATGACACATCCAAATAAGCACACAACTTGGGCTTGAAGTTATATACCCATAAGCACCTGCTTATGTGGCAAATTGCCTCAGCATTTTTTGTTTTAATTTTCTTTTAGGTTTTAGGGTTTAGAGATAAGATTTTATTCAAATCTATCTGATTTTCAATTCTCAGGTAAAGAAAGTAAGAATTTAAAAAATAAAAAATTAACGGCAGATGCTCATAGGTTGGCCATAGATGACTAAATAGGATAACATGACTCAAGAGTCCTACGTGTGTGTACATGATCACGCGCTCACTTGAATACCAAGGTTCATAAACTCTAGTACTTAACCTGAATTCTAGAGTTCAAATTCTGGAGAAGACAAAAATCTACTGGTCAAGGATGGAAAAACCTAGTGAGTAACAGTACGACCGAGGGTCGTCGGTCGACGACATAAGGAGTCACCAGTTAGGCCGTCCAAGGGACCACCAAGGGACCGTTAAATGAGGCCGCCAGTTGAGCAGTCCAAGAAGCCGAGGGGCCGGATCGTTACATGCCCATATGATAAACGTCGATCAACGTTGCCACCTGGGCAGCTACCCTCAAGCGTGCACACAGACGTGCACTGCGACACGTAGCATATCAATAGATAACCAATCAAATAACGAATATTGACAAAATTTTCACAAAGAAAATGTAGCCTAAGCTTTTGTGGAAGGACAACCAATCAGATTTTTAACCACACAAAATAACCAAGCGCTTACAAGAGCGGACCATCTACGCGTTTCCTCGTCTTATGTTAAGTCAGTGTCTCCAGAAAAGTATTCCTCTACTCACTCTGCAATGATTATGGGTTGCAAATGTAAATGAATCCTTCTATGAATGATGCGTAGGCCTAAATCTTAAATCCAAATTTGATGCTAGAATGGTTGAATAGCATTATAAATTTTATGAATTGAAATAACTGGAAAGAATCAAATAAACAAAGTAGGATCATGGAAATAATTTAACTAACATAAATTTCATGGAGCAAGGCAAAGACTATGATATAAGTATGTAAGAATGGTTCAACAGTTAACTAGCATAAATCAACACGTAAGATAATTAAAATAAAAATAATTCGTATTTCTTAATATCTCCTTTTCAGAAAGCTTCCGGAAAGGTAGAGAAACTTATAGAAAAAAATTTAAAAATTAAGTAAAATATAAAACAGATATAGCAATATAATAAATAATGAAAAGTTACTGTTGGTACAGAAAGCACCAGACGATCGAACTTGTATTTTGATAATGATAAAAAAATTCAAAGTTAAATTGTCTTATGATCTAATAAGTTGAACTAAGTGTACAAAAAAGTTCTAAGTGATCTTAGGCAGAGGAAAGTCCTAGTTACGGTTAGGCAACGAAGTCCTAGTCCAGGGGACTAGACGAAGTCTTAGCAGGTCAATGACGTCAGGCGAAATCCTAGGATTACGGATTCTAGGTGGAAGTCCTGGGGTCACGGACACCAAGCGGAAGACTAGACGAGCCAGGGATCGGATGTCCAGCGGAGAAGTCCTAAAGCCTCGGATGCTGAGCAAAAGTCCAGATGGTCTAGAGGACTGATCTAGCAAAAGGTAATTTCTCCTTAGAGGAGTAGGTGAGGACACATTCCCCGTTGAGGGAACAGTATGTGTCGGTTCGACCTAGGATTTTCGGAAATTTCGAAAGTCAGAACTGGATAGTCTGAAAACTGTCAAATAAATTATTATTTATATTTTATTGTGTTAACTTTGTCTTACAGGGTACACTTTGTATTTGGATTAATATGTCTTGCAGGAAGTGAGATGCATAAAGAAAAGCTTGAGGAACTATGTCCGAGGTGCCTCCAGGGCTGGTGGAGGCACCTCGGTTGCTTTGGCCGAAGGCCTGCGCAGAAGAGGCACGGAGGCGCCTTCCAGGCGCTTGAAGGCACCTTGGATGCTGGATGGAAGGTGCTGCCCATGAGTTGAAGGCGCTTTTGGGTGGATAAACAGCGCATACAACAGAGGTTATCGACACCGAGCATTTGGGGATAACTATCCTAGCTGGAGACGCCTTCATTGGAGTTGAAGGAGCCTTCAGCAATCCATAAAAGGACTCCTCGACCAGATACTCTACACAACAAATTCTTATGATCTCTTGATTGTGCGTTGCTCCAAAAACAAGTCCACGAAGTTGTAACACTGCTCCGACGACCGAAAGCCCCCATCTACAACTCTCTAAAGTCGTCGGTATAGTTTACTATTATAGCACTTAATATATTCCATTGTAATTGATTGTACTTGTCTTTGTAATTTGACGGATTGATAATGAATTGCCCAAAGTAAACACTCAACGAGTGTGGACCTTAGAGTATGAGTCGTCATAGGCTCCGAATCAAGTAAAATAAACTTGTGTCATTGTTTTGTTTATCTTTTTATTTCTGCTGCGTGTTATTCCCTATGTTTTGAAAAATATGAAAATGCCACAAGTGCTATTCATCCCCTCTAGTACATCTAGATCCTACAATTGGTATCAGAGTTAGGCTGCTCTGAATTGGTGAAACCATCAATCAAGCAGGGGGTTCCTTTATTTTTTAATTAGTAAAACACTCTTATTTTATTTTTCTCCAGCACTACTAATCCAAGACCAAGTCTTGGGACATTTATCAATTTTTTTTTGTATACAAGATTTTTCTAAATGACCCACCAAGAAGGCTACAACACCGCTTGTCCACCTCTCTTCTCCGGCTAGGATTTCGGCTACTGGAAGAGCCGAATGGAGTACTACCTCAAGACCCAAGTGAAAATTTGGATCATAATCCAAACCGGATTCACATTTCCCACTCAAGATGCAGTACTCGTCCCCACCGAAAAATGGGACGCATGAACCCATAAGAAGATCGAAGCTGATGAAAATGCACCTAGATCTTCTAGTGTAGCTTAACCAAAGAAGAATTGAACCGGGTCGACCCCTTCAACAACGCCAAAGAACTATAGGAAAAACTAATCGAGCTGCATGAGAGCACATTTGACACTAAGGTAAGCAAACGAGACTTAATTTTAAATAAACTATATAATATTAAAATGTAGGAGGGTGAGAGTGAGTCCACTCCATGCTCGGATCTAAGACCTGCTCAACAATCTCCACACAATCGGTCAGAAGGTAGAAAATCACTATATTATAAGGTATGCTCTCAATGCTTTTCCAAGGAACACTTTGTGAGCATCAATAGTGGAATGCTTACAAAGTTTACAAGGATCTCTCTCAAATTAGATTAGATAAATTGTTTTTGGAATTTGAACTTCATAAACAGACTAATGTACTGCTAGTTGAGAAAGGCATTGCTTTGGTCATAGGTGCAAGCAAAACGAGGGAACCAAAAATCAAGCGTTGAACTGAACCCGAGTCCGAAGACAAATCCAACTCGGAAGAAGATGATGAAATTACCGCCAAACTCATAAATCTAGTTTGGAAACTGTACAAGAAGAAGAAATGATTCACCAAAAAGGAGATCAAGAAGGTGATCCAATCGAAGACAACGCAACCGATTCCAAAGGCCAAGTCTGAAGTCACCTGTTATGGCTGCAACAAGAAAGGACATATCAAGGCTAACTGTCCAAACTAGAAGGAAACGAAGGAGTAACGGAAGAAGAAGGCACTGCAGGCAACATGGGATGAATCTTCATCAGAAGATTCTGGCGAAGATCTCAAACAAACAAGCTTCCTCACACTTTCGACCCGAGAACAAGTCATCGAGTCTAAAATCGAGAGCGAATTAGAAATCAAGTCCAAGAGAAGACACGGATCCCTATCCGTTTCTGAGGGCCTAACCACACTATAAGTTCTTCTCAAGTAGATAAGTTACATAACCTAGTAAATTATCTCATAATAAGCTAGCCAAATCCAACGTCCGGGTCAAGTCACTCCAAAAGGAGATAATAGCCATTAAGGAGGTGACTAACCCAAGTTCCTTGCTGAATCTGTTCAGACTGGAACTTTAACTCAAGTCCAACAACTTGAGGAAGAAAATTTCCATCTAAAGAGTCAAGTCAAGGAATTGAAGGATACATTGGAATGGTTTACCTTGGGTTCCAAGAATCTTGATTTGATTTCTTGGAAAACAAAGAGTCGTATACAATCGATCCAGACATGGGTATAAGGCTAAATATAAATTTAAATCTTATTTGCCTCTCATTAATCAAACAAATAGAAGAGTAGTCCAAGCATAGGTCCCCAAATCTAACTTGATAAATCAAGTTGGACTTGATCAATATTAGATCCTCAAGGATCAAATCCATTACCTTGATAGACCCTATCGAGGCTAAGATATAGGAGGAGGCAATAGAAATATCATCTTCCTTATTAGATAAACTTGCTTGATGTTTGCTTTACTATTTTCTTTATACATGTTTAAACTATGGTAGATAAGGACTCAAGCTTGATCAACACTTGATTAGTTAGGCATATAATTTTTAGAAAGAAAATTAAACATTTAATTTCTTTAAAAGGTTTTGTATAGAAGTGGTTGTTGCTCTAATACCCAAGAAGGCCTAGTGTCTCGTCACAATCTGGAAGTCAATTATTGAAATGAATGTTTAATTGACTAACTGTTAAATTTTAGTCTGACTCAAATATAAATCAATCCTTATATATTAATCTAAGTTAAAAATAAAATTAACTATCTCACAAAACAAATAAAGTTTCCTGATTGATAATCTAGAAAAGGGTGAGATGAATTTAGATTACAATAAAAACTAGTCAAACTCAAATCAACCTTAATATAGCTAAAATCAAATTAAATCAAATCAAATTTAACTTAACTTTAAATCAAGTTAAATTAAATTTAAAATTAAATCAAATTAAAACTTAAATTAAACTTTAAATCAAATCAAATCAAATTTAACTTAACTTTAAATCAACTTAAATTAAACTTAACTTAAATTAAACTTAAAATCAAATCAAATTAAAACTCAAATTAACCTTTAAATCAAATCAAATTAAATCAAATCAAATGAAATCAACTTAACTTTAAATCAACTTAAATTAAACTTAAAATCAAATCAAATTAAAGCTTACATTAAACTTTAAATCAAATCAAATTTAACTTAACTTTAAATCAAGTCAAATTAAACTTAAAATCAAATCAAATTCAAACTTAAATTAAACTTAACTCAAATCAAATTAAATCAAATCAAATCAAATCAAATTAACTTTAAATCAACTTAAATTAAATTTAAAATCAAATCAAATTAAAGCTTACATTAAACTTTAAATCAAATCAAATTAAATCAAATCAAATTTAACTTAACTTTAAATCAAGTCAAATTAAACTTAAAATTAAATCAAATTCAAACTTAAATTAAACTTAACTCAAATCAAATCAAAATTAAGCTTAAAATTAAATCAAGTCAAGTTAAACTTAAATCTAATTAATCTAACTAAAGTTAAAGTCAATCAACCATCTCACAATCACCCATAGGTATAATATGATTGACATCCTAGATTGGGTGAGATGAAAAATAAGGGGTTGAATTCAATTAATTTATCTTATAATCCATTTAAATTGGATCTAAATTAAATACTTTATGTGTAGGAGCATAATGATTTGGACCAATGGATGTTGGATAGTGGATGCTCCAAACATATGACTAGAGACCGATTGAAGTTCACCAAGCTAAAACTCAAGAACTTAAGATTAGTTGCATTTGGCAACGATGAAAAACTTAAGATAATTAGAATAGGTAATATCAAACTGAGTTTCGATTTTATAATTCAAAAAATTTTATTAGTTGATAAGTTCAATTTTAACGTAGCATAAGTTAAATGTGTGGCTCTGGTTACTTAATAACATTTTCTGACTCTAAATGTATAATTAAAAATATCAAAAATCCTAAAATTATACTTAAGGGAATTAGAAAAAATAATATTTACACAATTAACCTACCAAATTCCTCACTCAAGTGTCTCTTAACACAACAAAAGGAACCAAGATTGTGGCACAGAAGACTGAGTCTCACTCACATTAGACTCATTTCAAAAATGTGTCAAAATGACTTAGTTAGAGGTTTACCTAAATTAAAAAATTTAGAAAATATAATCTGTAATGCTTGTCAACAAGGTAAATAAACTAAGTCAACCCACAAATCAACAAACTTGAATTGAACTAACTCAATACTTGAGCTCCTACATTTAGATATATTTGATTCACATGGAGCCAAGTCACTAAGCAAAAACCAATACTGCTTAGTCATAATTGATGATTACTTAAGATTTACTTGAGTAAAATTTATAAAAACCAAAGATGAAACTTTTGAAATCTTTAATACTTGTTGTAAATTAATAGAAAATGACAAAAGATACAAAATTTAAAAAATTAGAAATGATCATGGAGGAAATTTGAAAATCATAGGTTTAACAAATTTTGTCAAACTAATGGATATAATCTTGAATTTTCATGTCCTAAAACCCCAACAAAACGGTCTAATAGAATGAAAAAAATAGAATATTATAAGAGGCTGTTAGAATCATGTTAAATGTATATAACTTAAGTAACCAATTCTAGGCCGAAGCAATAAATATGACATGTTATATTTAGAATATAATATTAATCAATAAATTTTGCAATAAAACCCCCTATGAAATTTATTACAATATAATACGCAATCTAAATTATCTAAAAGTTTTTGGATATAAAGTATATACATTAAACACTAAGGATTATTTAGGCAAGTTTATATCAAAATCCTCAACTAGCATATTTTTAGGGTACTCCACAATTAATAGGGTTTATCGAGTCTTTAACAAAAATACTTTAAAAGTTGAAGAAACAGCAAATGTGATTTTTGATGAAGAAAATAACCTACCAAATTTAATCAATGAAAATAGTAATCAAAATATAAAAAATATAGAAGATGATGAAGATAATCAAATTAAACCTAAACCCAGTGAATTAGAAGAACCAATTGTTGACCCTAATATAAGACCATCTAGGGTTAGATCCAACCACCCAACTGACCAAATTCTGGATGATCCAACCCTAGGAGTTTGAACTCGATCATCTCATAGAAATCTAAGTCAAATTGCATTGATTTCCAAAATTGAGCCCAAAACTATAGAGGAAGTCTTACCTGACCCAGATTGGATAATTATGATGCAAGAGGAATTAGCTCAATTTGAATGAAACCAAGTCTGGGAACTAGTACCTAAACCCACAAATAAATCTATAATTGATACTAAGTGAGTCTTTAGAAATAAACTTGACGATAAAGGTGAAATAATTAGAAATAAAGCTAGACTCATGGCAAAGGGGTCCAGCCAAGTAGAAGGGTTAGATTATGATGAAACCTAAGCACCTATAGCCAGAGTTGAATCCATCAGGACGCTGCTAGTGTAAGTACCCCATGATGGTTTTGATGTGCTTAACCAATTCAAGTTAAGTCCTGTTATTATTTTGATATCTTGTGTCTAAGTATGTAGGAACTTAGTATTAGGATGTATACTAAAAGCCTAGCTTTTGGTATGAACATTTAATAGAAATAAAGAATCACATTGGTCAAATATCTATATTTATGATAAATGTAGTTGTCC
>JBBMJZ010000137.1:20184153-20196704 GCA_037833815.1 Zingiber zerumbet
CATACAACTCAACTAGGTCAACCTTGACCTAAGGTTGCATCAACAATCTTCCCAAGTCAAACATCAAAATACAACTCAAGTCAAGTCAACTCGAGTCGGGTCAACCAGGTCAACCTTGACCTAAGGTTGCACCAACACAAGGTAGCCGAGGCGCCTCCAACAACCCCTGAGGCACCTCAAACAGTATTCATCCTAGCTTTTCTTTGAGCTTCTTACTTCCTACAAGGCATGTTAGTCCAACTACAAAATATACCTTATAAAACAAAGTTAGCATAATAAAATATGATTAATTAACTATTTGACAGTCTCCATACTGTCCGGTTTTAACTTTTAAATTTTTCAAACACCCTAGGTCGAACTGATATCTACTATTCCCTCAACGGGGAATGCTTTCTTACTTACTCCTCTTAAAAGAGTTTACCTGTTACTAAACTGGTCCTCCAGATCGTTTGAACTTTTACTCAGCGTCCGAGATATCAGGACTTTCTGCTGGACGTCTGCTCCCCGACCTATCCAGTCCTTCGCATGGTGTCCATGGCCACCAGGGCTTTCATCTAGTATCCCTAACCCTAGGATTTCGTCCAACGTCCTCGATCTACCAAGACTTTACCCAGTCCCTCCGGACCAAAACTTTGTTACCTAACCACAGCTAGAACTTTCAATCTGCCTAGCCTCAACTAGGATTTTCCTTTGCCTAAAATTACGGACTTTCCTGCATACTTAGCTAAACTTATTAGAACAACAATAAACCTTAACTTTGAATCATTTGTCATAATCAAAACTTAGGTTGGATTATCTGGTGTTTTCTGCATCAACCGAGAGTTTCAAAAATAAAATGATCCTGATTTGGATCAAATCTAATAAATTTGAAGCCATTAATATGTTTTGATTAAAATTCACTATAGGCTTTGACCAAAATTCATAGATGGTGATATACTTTTAAATCAATTCAAATCAAAACCAATGCACTGTTAAAAGTTTTTAGAGTCTCAGCAAGTCCTTAAATCTTAATTTAAAACTGCCTAAATTTTTAAAACTTACAACATGTTATCTAAGTTGCGGAATTAAGATTTGAGGATATAATGAGACTCAGAAGGCTTCTAGGAGTGCATTAGTTCTTATTTTGGTTGATTCTGATGTGGCTAAGGTCATTAGTGAATTTAGCTAAAATTCATTGATAGTTACCAAATTTTATAATTTTTGGCCATGGTTATCGTCAGAAAAGTTTCAAGAATATATTGGCTTTGTTGCTGAGTGAATATGATAAACTTAAGTCTAATAGTGAGTTATGTCAAAATTACAATAAATTGTCTCAATTTAGAACCCACAAGCCACAACATGTTTATTTAAGTTGTAGAATTAAAGTTTGAGACCATTGTGAGACTCTAGGAGTGTATTAGTTCTAGTTTGGGTTGATTCAGATATGTGTAAGGTCATAATTGAATTTTGACCAAAATCACTTTTGAGTCATCAATGACTTTAGACTTATCATATCTGATCCAAATTAAAATCATTATCTTCTCATAACTCTTATCAGGATAATCATATCTTTCAATTTTGATTTCATCTCATATTGGACTCATCGTAAGGATTTTTTTATTTAGTCGTGAATTTTTAAAATTTTCTAGAAAGAAAAATAGTGATTTTTTTTTGTTAATTTAGGTATCTAAACCCAACTAATTTTGAGAGTGTGGGGTCCTCATGTTTCACCACCAATTAAATCTGAAAGCATCAATTGGCAACCTACACATTCAAAAATCCACTGTAAAGTCTATCCTTGCCCTAGTTCAATTTCGAACTGTGATACCCTATGAATTCATCAAATGCTTTACTATTAATATACCATACTTCGAACTGTGATACTCTATGAATTCATCAAATGCCTTACTGTTAATGTACCATATCAGAGGCAAATAAATAATGCTTTTAAAACTCTATATAATGTGATCCAGATTATAAATATGTTTTAGTAATATATATAATGTGTGTATAGAGGGAGATATATTTTTAAAAAGAAATGTGTTTTGATAAATATAAAAGTAAAAACTATGTGTGATTTTTTTAGTTAATACTAGATATCTAGTTTAGGTCGCCCATAAATTATTAATTATGAGATAATCAATCTAGTTTTATAAAAAAAATGTACTGATAAATTGGTAAGTATTGACGGACCTTCAATTCTCGTGATTTGATAAATATAGAAATGCGACTCATAAGAGTATACGGATTTTGGCTGTCACGAGTGCGCTGTGCGCTCATCCATTTCAACTCCCTAGTACAATGTTGAGCCTCCGTGCAATCTGGCAGCGGCATGCCCGTACGCCAAATTCAATCAGAGTGCAAACACGAATGAGGGATATTATAGAAAAGTTAATATCTTCCATGGAGTTGATCGAGAAGGCGAATCAAAGCTTCGCCCACTATTACAATAGAAGAGAGAGATCGTGCTGTCTATCGCTAGAGGAATCCACTGAGAAGGACCTCCTTACGCGGTGCACGCAAAACTCCTCATCCTTTTCTCTAATGTCAATGCATTCGTCCCCCATGCTTCTGGTTTTACAATCATTTGTTGAGGTTTGGCCGGTGATTTCGGCGGTTGCATCTGCTGCTCCTGCGCTTCGAGTCTCTTCGACGACCGAAATGACTCGGGCCGGCATGGCGGCGGCGGCGGCGGCGGTGACGTCGGAGCGACAGAGGGGGCAGTTGGGGTTGAACTGGAGCCAAGTGTCGATGCAGTCGATGTGGAAGGTGTGGGAGCAGCCGGGGAGCCGCTTGAGGCGCTCCATGTTTTGGAACTCATTCAAGCAGACCGCACACTGGCTGGTCTGCTCGACGTCGTCGTCGGCAGCGGCGGTGAAGCTGACGACGGGGATGGAGCGGATGAGGGAAGGGTCCAGTCCGTGAGGCTGGTCGGCCGGGGGAGAGCGGCGGCGGCGGCCGGTGCGGCACTTGGTGACGAAGAGGTAGTAGGAGAGGAGTAGGATGACGGTGGCGAGGATGCCGAAGATGGCGACAGCCAAGATGGGGGGAGGGGAAGAGGAAGGAGTGTGTGGAGCTTCTGCTGGTGGTGGTTTTGCCATTTGAGGTGAAAACTGCCGGCGCGCCCGTGCTGCACAAAAGCCAGTGTATATATATAGACGCAGCGGCCGGTGAGATCTCAAGCGTTTGATTTGATGTAATCATTTCTTTAAAAAAAAAAAAAACAGTACATATATACTTAGATCTACACCTTTCCTTCATCTGATGTGGCTTATCTTAGCCAAATCTAACTTCCTCATTGTTCCTCCTTCTCCTTGCACTTGCAGGAGGTACGCCTTTGCTTCTTAATGTAATGATCGAGATACCGATCGAACAGCTCCAATGATGTGAGTGGGATGATCCTTTCCTTTCCTCTGTCCTCGTGCCTCTTCATCTTGCTTTCTGACATTGCAGAGGGGGAAACAGCCCTTCAAGTGCGTCAGATTGAATTGCTAGCTAAGACACCATTCTTTCTAGTAGCGGTCTCGGCTCTCGGTGACTTGAGCTCCTTAATGGAGCTTGCATGGCTCTGCTTACGGTGATGAAGCATTAAATGATTGGAGATAACTCGATCCTCCCAAGCTACTAGCCTCATGCATATTCACGGCTGCTAGCTAGTTAACTCATGCTTGAACGAAAAGACCAGTTAAAACACACACACACACACAATTATAATTGGTAACTAATTCCTTTACTTTCTGAAGGAATGTTTTAGAATATTAAATTTTCGATTAAAACCCGTATGCGTGATGGGGAGGTTACGTTGCCTTAACATTTATGGTAAAGGAAGAGGCGTAATACATTAGATGGAGGCCCTGGGAGCAGAGGATAGCATTGAAAGAGATGTCGAGGAGCAGAAACAGTGGAGAGAGATGAAACGAAAAGGACTGTACATACATCACGTCAAGGGAAACAACAATTCAACCAAAAGAGGAAAAAGGGCCGAGACAAGGAGCAAGAACTGCGAAAGGGCAGGCAAGGTTGCGAAGACGCATAAGTTAAGGAGAAACCAGCCATGGGCCAAGTCAAGTGGAGGCTAACTTGTACATCGATCCCCCTCTCGATCGGATACACATTAACTGGGACCTGGGACTACTAGTCATCGACAGTTCTTTCCCTGCCAACGCATTGAGGTGCAGAGAGCAAGAGGAGGGGGTTGGAGGCCAAGACCTACTCAGAGTACTCGCATCGAGAGGAACAGCAGCTAAAGTGGTGTGAGCATAGTCACAAGTCATATTGGAGCAACAGGGGGTGCCGAGTTATGCATGCATGAGATGGAGAGAGGTTCCCTCAGGAAGAAATCACCCAGCTCAAAAAGCTGAAGGTGTGATTTGAGGCTGGACAATGGCATCATGCATCGCCAGAGTCAACGTCAATAGGATTCCATTCCTATCATGGTCTCATCATTTTCACCTTTGAGTTTTTCTTTGGGGTTGTCGAGATAATCACACACACGGTGTTTGGTTGCAGTTTGGGAGTCAGTGACAACAATGGCATCCTTTGTTCGAGTGGCCCCTGTTGAGCCTTTGTACTTTTGCTATTTTTTACCACATGATATCACTTGAACATGTAATGTTTTTTGTTTGAAAATGTTCCTGTGGTGGATTGCTTGGAGTCTGATATATTAAGAGCCAACTCAAGATTAATAGCTTTTAGACATTTTACTGAAATGAGCAGACACTTAATTTTCATAACATCTATATATATATATCACGTACCGTATTTTTGTAAAATACCCTTCCTTCTTTATTGAGTTCAAAACTTAAGATGGCTTGAATACATTAAAGAGGTTTCACATTGATTTTTATTTTAATTTTAGTTTCAAATTACTTCAAATCAAAATCAATGTAACTTTTAATATCTTTTAATGTATCTATATTTTTAGATCTAAATTTAATAGCATAAATTGAGGGTAGTGCATTTTTAAATTTGTAAAAACTCAATAAAATTTGTCATAAGTTTACTATAAGGCATAGGGTATAGTAATGATATTCACTAACCATCTTAATTAGGATTCTACTAATTTAAAAAATATCAAACTTTTAAAATTTTAAACGGAGTTTCTACTCTGTCTAATTTTTTTAGCTGAGGTCACTACCTCCGTATATACTACTTTTATCCACCCGGTTCAAAACACTAGCCATTAGTCATCAATGGTTGGTCGTTTCTATCTGAGTAGTTATAGAACCACTATTAATGTTGATCGTTTCAAGCTAGGCCATTATTGTGTTCGTTATACACTTAAGCAAGTTATAAAATGGATTTGAGTGACAAAATATAGGTTGATTTGCTTGAATAAATTTTATCTTGGTCAATAACATTCGACACGTGCAAATCATACTTACACACGAGTCACTTGAGTTCAGTACAATTTAAACTCTACATTTATACCCCTACGTACGAACATGCATAAAAGAAAGTCTCTCTATACATCACAACTTAATTTATTATAAACTAACCTTTAAACTACTCAATTTTTAATAGGAACTAATATCTTATTCACAATGACTCTCATTCCTTCTCTCACTTTTGCCATTTATATTTTTTCCAACAGTTTAGGCCTTTGTAGTTGGGTCCATTTGCTTGCAAATGCTCAGAAAATATCTTTGCACGTAGTTTGATGATAGTATTGGATATTTTTGAGTAAAAACATGGTGCCATTTAAAATGAGTTAAAGTTTTTGCTACCATACAAACGACAATTGTCTACATCCACCATCACTCATGAAGATCCATTGCCCACTATCAAACGAATTGTTGGACTGAATACTATCATTGTGTCTATGGTGACTCATAGAGTCCTATCATTACTCAACAAAGTCGAACTGAGATCGAGTTGTCGCCACCCCTCCGGACCATTGACCTTCACCCACCTTTTATCACTATTCGACAAAAGGAGATATTATTAGAATCTAGGCAAATGATGTCCATAAGAAAGAGAAGAAAAAAACAAAGAATAAAAAAATATCTTCCTTCCTTGTATTATGCTAATTAAGAAAAACAAAAACTTAATTTCCCTTTAAAAGTCTTCATCAAAATATATTACTTGAATATAATGCTTTACGCTAACGAATAAACCATAAGCGACTCATGAAGAGTCAAACTCAAATGAACAAGGCTATCTCGTCATTTCATTTCGCTACGATGGAACATGCATGATCAACTTTGACATTAAATGAAAAGTAATCAAATACCTTTTTATTTATGTTATATATATTAGAATTCAAGTTATGTCGAGGAATAAAATTTTAGAGTTGGTTTCCCATCGATGCATTAAAATACAAATCCAATTGATTGATTGTATTCAATGGATCTGTGTTAGATGAGAATGTATCTTTCATGATGCTTAATATTTAAATATGTATTATCTTCAATGTTAGATGTAATTAACTTCGATTTATTATTGAATAATATGAAACAACCATCTAATATTTTGAAATATTGTAGAATATTTTTTACTTTAATAAACATACAAAACAACAAAACAATCATATTAGATCTTCAATTTAATATGCTGGCAGTTAGCTAGCCATCCAATTGTAATTAGACCATCAAATATTTTAAGATGATTATCTCAATTAACTCCAATTGACTGATGTGATTCTAATTAATTTTTAGTTGTTAAACATATTTAGTTAAAAGTGTTTGATACTCCTAAAGACCTTGAAATTATGCTAAATTATCACGAGTATTCTATTCATGTTCATTCTGATGTTTTTTTTACTCTTTTAAGACCATCAAACACTTTTAGCCAAAGTATTTAATGACCTACAAGGCATAAAATTACATCAAATTCAAGTAAATGGGAATCAATTACACTCTTAGGAAAGGATGAGAACACTTTGAAGAGGAGGCTTTAGCTAGGATTGGAAAGACTGTATCTGACAAAGAACATTCTGCTGAACGTACCATGGATTTTTATGTTTTAGATTTTCTTTGGTAAATTATGTCTTCAAATTGCTTGTATTTTTAACTCATTATACATTCTTTCAAACAATATGTACCCCACAAGTCCGCATCGATGCTTAAGATTATGTTAGACTTGCACCTTGTTACTCTCTGATTGGTTGAGGTGTGATGTGTATTTTTATTATTAATAATTGTTATTTTTGGATACAAATGTTTGATTTACATTGCATTTCTTTTGATACTTTTGAATCACAACTAGTTGACTGCAACAATTATCTAGTTCCTTGTTCTAGGACATTTTCTAGTTGAGCTTGTTGGATTATGGATGCCTCAGATTCTTGTCATCTCTAGTTGCTGCTTCAATTGTCTTTGTTTCTAGATACACCATTGATACAAAAAACCATCCTTAGATAAGATAACTACTTAAGATAGACCTATGTCATAACTATATTGTGTCAAGAACTAAAGTCTCTTTAATTTGTAGAGCAAGAAACTTACCGAGTGCACTGGTTATAATGAAGTTGATATAAAGGATTGCATCTAACCTAAGGGTGTGACTAACAAGTACTTTGACGATTGCAATGAGGAGGATATGAGTAACCACGCCAAGTATGAAAAACTAGCAAGAAAGCTTTAGGATTTAAGCAAAAAGATAGTTAAAGCTAATGAGCAAAAAAAAACATTCAAGGCAAGAGGATAAATAGCATCTACCAAGATCCTTTAAGTTCATGTAATAAGATATAGTCAGGAGGAATAGTTTTGAATGTCTTCTAATTAAAATTTCTTTGTGTGTCAATAATTAAATTTGTTGTAGAAGTGTAAGGATGATAATTTGTATACTTATATTTGTTGTTTATTTAATAATATGTTGTTGATTGAAGTATATTTGATTTTTCATTCATCTTCTATTTGTCTATAGTATTAAAAGACAACAGTTTAAAATCGTTGTAGAACTATTGTCTATCGCGTTTAAAGGACAACAGTTTTTAAATGTTGCAAAATTATTGTTGTTAGTATTAAAAGATAACAGCTTAAAAACCATTGTCGTTAAGGGGGATCTTTAACAACACCATCAGTTATAATGGTTTTGCAAGGACAAAGACAACGAATAAAATCTATTGTCTTTTAGCTTTTTTGTTGTAGTGTTTGATCTTATATACCTAATGAAAATCAATAGTATATTTTCCTAGTGGCAACGGTACCAAATCCAATGTATGAGTCTGATGTAGAGCAATTAGTTCCTTAGCCATACATTCTGCCAAAGTGGGTTATGAACAACTTTTCTATAGGATACAGGGTCAAAAAGACAATGAACATATACAACAAATGAAGTAAAAGAATGAGAATATAAGAGTAAGCAAAATCTGGTAGTTTAATAAACTTACGAATATGAGTGAACTGACAATGATGGAGAGAAGGATCATCCACAACCTCATGAGATGATCGGGTAGTGGCAAAAGGAGGAGGATGTAAAGCAGGTATCTCGAGAACCAAAGAACTGTAGGATCGAAAAAAATTTAGATATATCTAAAATGACATGATATTATCCACTTTGGGTCTAAGCCTTCATGGTTTTACTCTTGGGCTCTACCCAAAAGAGCTCATACCAATGGAGATATCTTTCTCTTATAAACTCATGATCTTTTCCATTTGTTTTCAATGTGGGACTATGTTTGCAACCTTGAAACACCAACAATCCCCCCCTCAAATGAAGGACCACAGGCTCTTTGACATTCAATCCTCGACCCACTAGGACTTCCTGCCCCTCAATCCACCCGACCTACTAGGACTTCCTTACCTAGCCGCAACTAGGACTTCCTGCCCCTCGGCCACCCGACCTACTAGGACTTCCTTGCCTAACCGCAACTAGGACTTCCTGCCCCTCGGTCCACCCAACCTACTAGGACTTCCTACCTAGTGTTCTCTTGATTTGGACATGGGAGCCACCACTTCTTCGTTCAAGGTCAATATTCCATCCACATGGTTCGATTGAACCATAATTCTTATGCACAATCGGCGGTTAGTCCTTCTGGCAGTCTAAGCTTTGATATCAATTATAGGATCGAAAAGAATTTAGATATCTCCACAATGACATGATATTATCCACTTTGGGCCTAAGCCCTCATGATTTTACTCTTGGGCTTTACCCAAAATGCCTCATACCAATGGAGATATATTTCTCTTATAAACTCATGATCTTTTTCCATGTGTTTTCAATGTGGGACTATGTTTGCAATCTTAAAATAACAACAAACACCATATTCAGTTCAACTACCAACAGGAGTTATGGGTGAAGCTTCCTCAATGCCGATATTGAAAGGATCAATACAAAACATATCTAACTCATATTATGCGAACTAGTCAAAATTGAAAAGAATGAAATATGCTTAAGAAATACAATATGATAAGAAACATATAATTTTTCACTAACGAGATCAAAGCAACTATATCTTTTTTGACGAACACCATAATCAAAAAAGACACACACAATAGACCGAGGGGCTAACTTATTATGCTCGATGTGTGGACAAAGAACGAAGCAAATACAACCAAAAACACGTAAAGAGGAATAGGCAAGAGCATACCCATACAAATTTTCAAAAGTTGACAAACCTGAATTGTGTGAGGTTGAAATTCTATTAATCATGTAAGTAGTGGTAAAGATTGCTTCCCCCCAAAAGACACTAGGAATACTAGCAGACAATAAAAATGAATGAGAGATTTCAACAAGATGTTTATGTTTCCATTCAATCATAGCATTCTGTTCAGGAGTATTTGTACATGAGGTTTGATGAATAATATTATCAAAAGCAAGTAACGTGAAAAATGATTCGAAGTGTATTCACCATCCAAATGACAACGAAAGCATTTTATGTCAAAAAAAAAAAATATTGAGTTTTCACAAGAACTCTAAAGTTATTGAAAATGGTAAGATAATTAGACCTGTGTTTTATAAGATAGACTTAACAATAATAAGTACAATCATTAATAAATAAAACATAATACCTTGAACCCTTTTCGTAGGAATAGGAGAGAGTATCCATACATCAGAATGAATAAGATCAAATGGAGCAGAAGAAAAAGAAAGACTTTTAGATAATGGTAAGATAAAAAAAATAACCAATTTACAACTACTACAATAAAAAATATCAAAAATTTTTAAAGGTCATAATACTCTTGTAGAAGTTAAAAACTGTAAATGAGATACTAAAGTATGACCTAAATAAGAGTGTCATAAATAAAAATTAGAAGATGAATGACTCAAATGAAAAGATTATAAATCTACACTCAAAAGCTACAACATCTGATACTTTGAGATGATCCAAAACATAGAATCCTCCTTACCTACGATCTATCTCAATCAATATATGAGATCGCGGGTTCTGAACATAACAATTGGATAAAGAAAAAAGAGACTAGGTATCCAGACGCAGATAATTAACTAACATAAACAAGATTTAAAGTAAGAATCAGAATATAATAAACATTAGTAAGAGATAAACAATATATAACAATTGAACCAACACTTACTAATGACATAGTAGTACCGTCGACAGTCACAATAAATATAAATGAATTAGGAGAAAAAGAAACAAAAATGATAAATCAGATGGCATATGCTGAGAGGCACCAAAGTCCAAAACCCATAAAAATTAAGATATACTTGAAATACCAAATAATAACAAACCTATATGAGAGGAAGCTGATATGGTAAAGAACTGTGAAGCAAGGAACTATTGAAACTACTCAAGTATATACGAATCAGATTTCTATGAAGCATTTGTATAACTAGACAACTGCTCAAGTATATACGAATCAGATTTCTATGAAACATTTGTATAACTAGACATAATGACAAAATGAATAGTCCTCAGAATAATTAAACTGTATAGATATACGAAAATTGTGGATTAGATTAACAGTTCTTCATCCAAACTATCAAAGTCATGAATATGAAGGCTCTGATACCATATAGAAATTGAGACAAGGAAAAAAGCTCACCGTATGATTGAATCAAAATAATAATTAGAAATACAAAGTACAAATGCTTATATAACTAAGTTAAGAAAGTCTAAACCCTAAATAGAAAAGGGAAAAAAAAGACTAAATTTCCCTATATATATATATATATATATATAATCTAACACTAGATATGAGACCTCACTTTTTTTTTTGATTCAGAAGATGACCACCTAGCTTAGAATTAGTTGAGCATAAGATCCAAACATTTAGATTATCAATAATAATAATAATAACAACAATAATTTAGATTAGGTCCATCAGATTACCCATCTTGACAAATAATTTAAACGGGTCGAGATACCACAAAAAAAAATTTTTAGAAGTGGTTATAAAATACCTATAGCAACAGTTTTCACATACTGCTAAGCCTATTGCACTGGTTAACCAACCATTGTGGATGTTGGCGACGCTAAGATAAACTGAAGCGATAAATATAACCGGTGGTTTAAACTATACAACCACTTATGATGCATACCTCTATAGAAGCGGTTAATAACCAATTTTAATGAACAACTTTTAGAAGTGGTCATGACCGACTCTATAAATTAGTATGCATGGTAGAATGATGACTTTTTAGGATCAGTTAGTAATTGATTCAGAAAGATAATTTATAAAAGCGATTAGGACCAGTCCTATACATAATTTCAAAGGACTTTTAGAAGCGGTTTAAAACGAATTCAGATAGAAGAGTTATAGAAGTAGCTATAAACCGATCCAAAAAGAGAACCTTTAGAAGTGGTTTAAATCAATTCTATAAGTTGTTTATGCAACGACATAACTAGTTTTAGGAGCGGTTAAAATCCATTGCTAATATTGAATTTGAACTAATTTTTAAAATGATCCTATATCATATTGTATCTGTAAATTTTCAAAACCAAATACTCAAATTAAATCAATTGACAATATTTATATTTCACTTCACAAGCATAATTTATATTGATAGCACATATTATTTAACAAATCAGCATGTCACATTCATAGCTCATTTCAAAATATTAATATATCTCATTAACATTTAACTTCACACTATAGCACCAACACCATTTTCTTCTATCTCCAAAATATATACAATCTTTAAAAATAAATTTTCTATATAAAAAAAACATCAAAAGACATTTGCTCCAAGCAACACAAGGCATTTGCTCCAATCGACAAAAGACATTTGCATCAACCTTCAATATAACCACCAAACTATATTTTATCAACAAATTTCAATATATAATAAAAAAAAAATATTTAACGAAAGCTTGCACCAAATTAAAAGGTCGAATTCGGTGTGAGAGATTAGAAAAAAATATAAGAAGTGATGCTTACTCTACATCCAAAAGTGCACTTACTAATCCTAATGTGCCACAACCACAACCAAAGATTGTTATTCTTGGTCAAAAGATTCCCCACCAATTTTTAGAAACACCACTTGATTAAAATGTTTAATGGTACTATTTTTATTTTTTTAAATATCAAGACAAGACCAATTGAATAAATAAAGTAACAATTGAAAATGGGTTCAACACTTTAAATTAAGTAACTGGACTGAGCATCATGGGAGAATGATAGATTAAAATGTGCATGGAAATTAAACATGATCTCTTAGTCATTACT
>JBBMJZ010000137.1:20196804-20217964 GCA_037833815.1 Zingiber zerumbet
TTCTAACATATTTTTGATATTCTTTTGTACATAATAATTCATATATCATCATATTATGCATTATGCATAAATATTTCCTACACGTATATATATTATCTCATATTTCTTCCTTTTGTTTACATTAATTCCATGCATTATAATCATGCATAGATGATTTATATTCTCAACTTTATTTTCTTTCACAAAGTTTTAATCATTCAAATCCTTCCCATCTTAATATTTCAACTTAGAATATCTACACCTTCTTTTCACTACATCCGTACTCTCATTACCCTTACTTTCTTATCTAGGCTTTCTAGGGGTGTTACAGCCTAGTCTTAGGCATCTACATGTCTAGGGTTGTCCAACTGAAGATAGGCCATATAGGCAAAACGAAAAAAAAATTAGACTCAAGAATTGTTAGCTGTCATTTTGTAGGATACTTTGAAAACTCAAGATGTTTCAAGTTTTTCAACCTCTTGAGTAAATACTTTTTCGAGACAAAAATGTCAAATTTATTGAGGATGGTGCGTGGGAGTGATAAAATTAGGGAAATATCATTTAAGGAGAATATTGATGATCTTAATATGGTAACTACTGATGCATCTAATAATGAAATGATTAACATTCCACATATAGTTGAAGCTGTATAATCGGAAGGGATAGTTGACCACAATATTTCCATGTCACCTCCAATTAAATTGGAAGGCACGTCATCTCAAATTGAGATATTTCCTCCTATGATTGAGAATGACTTTCAACCACCTCATGATCAAGTGCCACTAAGAAGATTAATTAGAGAAATGATATCCATGATGTCTCGTGATTATGTATATTTCCAAGAGCATGAGTGTGACATTGGTTGGGAAGATGATCTCACATCCTTCCAAGAAGTTAAACAATGCCCTTATCTAGAAAAATGGATCGAAACTATGAAGGAAGAGATGAAGTCCTATGGCGAACAACGACGCTTGGGAACTTATTGATTGTCTGAAGGTGTGAAACTTGTTGGTTGTAAATAGGTATTTAAAACCAAACAGGATTCACATGACAATGTTGAAAAGTATAAGGCACGCCTGGTTGCCAAGGGATTCACTCAAAAGGAGGACGTTGATTACAAGGAGATTTTTTTGTCGGTTTCGACAAAAGACTCTCTTAGGGTAATCATGACACTTGTATCTCATTATGACCTAGAGCTATACCAAATGGATGTTAAGAATGTTTTTCTCAATGGAAACATTAAGAAAAGTATATACATTGTGCAACCAGAAAACCTTGAGTTGAGAGATTCAAAGCACCTAGTATATAAACTAAGGAAGTCCATTTATGGTTTAAAGCAGACATCTTGTCAATGATACCGGAAGTTTGATTAAGTAAATTTTTTATACTATTTTAAGGAGAATCCAGTTGATCAATATTTGTATATTAAGTTTAGTAGGAGCAAGTTTATCATAGTTGTTCTCTATGTGGATGATATATTACTTGCAAACAATGACAAGAGTCTGCGGTTAGAAATTAAGTCATTTCTATTCGGTGAATTTGAAATGAAGAATCTTGGTGATGTATCCTTTATCTTAGGCATATAGATTGTACGTGATCATTTAAGGTACACACTTGAACTATCACAAAAGACCTATATAGAAAAGGTGCTCATTCGGTATGACATACAAAATTGTGCTCCCGGCGACACTCCGGTGGCAAAGGTTCATAAACTTAGTTTGCAATAATGTCCACGTCATGAACTCGTGATTAAGGAAATGTAGTAATTCCCCTATGTATCTACAGTAGGGAAATTTGATGTATGCTCAAGTATGTACGCATTCAGATCTTACATACATCGAGGGGATGTTGGGCGGATATTTGAGTAACCTTGGACAGGAGCATTAGAAAGTTGTAAAGAGGGTTATGCGGTATTTGTAAAGAACGAAGGATTACATGCTCGCATATCAAAGATCCGGTCATCTAGAGATCATTGTATATTTAGACTCTAATTTTGCTAGATGCTTAGATAGCAGGAGGTCCACCTCAAGTTATGTCTTCATGATGGTAGAAGAGGTTGTGTCATGGAAAAACGTCAAACAGATGCTTATACCACTTCCACTATAGAGACAAAGTTTATAATCTTCTATGAAACTTCCAACCATAGGATATAGATGCGGAACCTTCTCACAGGTTTACAGATCATTAGGGGCATTGACATGTCATTAAGGATTAATTATGATAATAAAGCTATAGAATTATATTCCAAGAATAATCTCAGTTCGTCGAAGTCTAAACATATCGATATAAAGTTTTTGTCAGTTAAAGAAAGAGTTCAGAATAGTCAAATAATGATAGAGTATATAAGGACAGATTGCTTGTTAGTGGATTCACTCACCAAGGGTTTGTCACCCAAGGTGTTTTATTAGCATGTGTTGAACATGGGGGTTCTTCCTTTTGATGAAGTACCCATTATGTAGGAATTTGTATTTTGTTTGATGCTCTCTATATATTCATGAACACATAGTTTGACTCATTGTATATACGGTATATTTTTCTATATGTGTGCATGACTTTGACTTTCTCTGACATATATATGGATATCATATTTATTGTTGCGGTTTTGCATTTAATTATTGTAAATATGATGTGGACTTCATTATAGAATCATAAGGTTGAATCATGATTTACCACTGTAGTTTTGCATAAGGTTTTGATACATATAATTTGGACCTAGTTTAGGTCATAAAGAGGACTTATTGAGAATGAACACTTATAGATTATATTTCGTATCATTCTTGTACTACACATCCATATTTGATTTATGTCGTTAATGATATTAGTACTGTTATTACTGTTGGGTCTTATTACAACTATAGTAGTTATGACTTCCTTATTCCTATACTAATTGATTGAATAGACCAGATTGATTTGTGATTACTGTTGGGTCTTGTTACAGCTATAGTAGTTATGACTTCCTTATTCCTATACTAATTGATTGAATAGACCAAATTGATTAAAGGAATATTTAACCCACAAAGTTTTGGCATGTTGGGCTTAACTAAGAACTTGTGTGATATATAAAGAATCAAGTATAGCCCAAGTGAGAAATTGTAGGATTAAGCCTATATGGGTGAACTAAATTCAATTTACGTCTACATGAGTGTGCTTAATCTCCATAAGGTTGATTTACACTTAATTAACACACATAAGTAATTGTCATTAAGAAAACTAAACTCTAATTAAGTGATCTAATGTTTAATTGCATTTAAAGAGAGTTTGGATTAAATAGATGTGGATTTAATGTGTAGATTCAATAACCCGGTTCATTAACATTGATGGATTGTTAATGAAGGAAAAGATTGGTTCAATTAGGGCATGATGAATCTTGCTCTATTCCTCTTGCTTCTTCTTCTCCATTGAGAAGGACCTTTGGCTTGCCAGCTAAATCATGTGGAAGACTTTGGCTGCGCTTGCAGGATCTCCGGTGACAAGTAAGAAGTAATATCCTTACGATGGATTCAGGTAAGCTCTTTACTAGCTATTGTTTCGATTTTAATATTATTTTAGAGATTGATTATAGCTAGAATGCATCCTTTAATTCATTATTGGTGTATTATAATTCTTACACCATGAAAAATTCTCCAAGCAAATACAGAGAGTCCTCATACACGATTGCAAAGGAACATAGTTTTTTAATGACATATGATCCTTCCGAATGAGGGAAGCTGGAAAGTTGGGGATGAGGTGACTACTGACAGGATGAAAACCTCAATCCTGTAAAACAAAACCAAACCAGGGAAGGGGTCCTTGGAGTTGGCTCTCTGACGCTCAAGTTAGAATCAGGAAGAGAGAATGAATTCTCAAGAAATAGATGTTGGTGCGGGAAGCATCAGACGATCAAACCTAAGTTTTCATTATATCAAAGGGTCCAAAGTTAAGTTGTCTTGTGATCTAACAAGATTGATTGAGCTTGTAGAAAAGTCCTAAGTTGTCTTAGGCAAAAGTCCTAGTGGATTCTAGGCAAATAGAAAACCCTAGGGGGTGGTAACCCTAGGTGATGAAAAGTCCTAGATGCGGTTAGGTAGGTGGAAAACCCTAGGGGGCGGTAACCCTAGGTCCTAGGGGGACATAACCCTAGGTGGAGAGTCTTGGCGGGTCGAGCACTTCAGGCAAAATCCTAGAGTCAGGGACTCTAGGTTGAAATCCTGGTGGTTGCGGACCGGGTGGAAGTCTGGCAGGTCATGGAGCAGACGTCCAGCATGAAGATCGGAAGCCTCAGACGCTGAGCAAAAGTCCAGTCGGCCTGGAGGACTGATTTGGTAATATGTAACTTCTCCTGAAAGGAGTAGGTGAGGACGCATTCCCCGTTGAGGGAACAGTAGGCGTCGATTCGACCTAGGGTTTCCGTAGGAAATCTGAAGTCAGAACCGAACAGTCCAAAAGCTGTCAAAGTTATTTATTTACATATTATCTGCTATGTGCTAACTCTGTATTTGCATGAGACAAACACTTTATGTAGGGTTAGATTCGATAAGGATTGATCGAGCGAACGTCCGGTTCAGTCGACCGAACCTCCAAGCAGCAAGATCATTCATGTACTAAGCAATTGTTTTAAACACTTAAAAGATTTTTTAAGTCAATGTTTTATCTCAAATATTCTAAATATTTTTAAAAATTAATATGTGTCTTAATTATGTCTTCTAAAGTTACTATTGGTACAAAACTTAATGAACTTTAGGTGGTTTATGTTATTTTTTTAATGAACTTTAGGTCAGTTTGTTGGAGGTGCTTCCAACACAGTATAAAAGAGGGGTTCGACTAAGACCTTTTACATAACTTTTCTACGCACTTCCTCGAATGTCCGACTACTTTGACTTTGTACTACTAATGTGCTACAACGCTACTACACCCGATTACTGTAGATGGACCAACATCAACACACGAGCGCATTCAGATCTTCGTCTAAGTATTGGGTAACGGTTTTATTTAAAGTTAATTATTGCATAAAGAAAGTGTAGGTGTTGTTACACTATCTTCTTTGTTTGTGTATTCAATTGCGATTGATTAGTGGATTACCCATCAGAAAGGTCCAAAGGGCCTGGGTCTTGGAGTAGAAGTCCTCGAAGGCTTCGAACCAAGAAAATCGCTATGTTCTGTTTCTGTTCTTTTCGTACTTAGTTTATTTTTCCGTTGCACACTCGGTTTAAAGAAGCTAAAAAAGAATCGTTTTTAGAACACACGTGATTCAACCCCTCTTTTCACGTGCAAACGATCCTACAGCCTCAATGTCATCGTTCTTTTGTGTCGGGGTGGATCGATTTCTGCTGCCTCATCATCATGGTGAGATCTCTAGATCGGAACAATGTAGAATAACCCTCACTCAAATATCATAGGGTTTGTGGGCTAATGGAGGATTCAAATTGTAGTGACTACCTAAGAAAAGTCTCTATTGAAATTGTACAATCAAATTAAATCTACACTTTGCAATACATTTCAAATTCAAAAAAACATGCATCTAAAATAATCATCATTCTAAAGTTGTTCATCTCAAAATCACCTTCCACTACTCGTAAGGATGATCTCCTCAATCCTCTTTACCACATCAGTCATCACGGGTCGTTGCTCTGGCTCCACCTCTGTGCAGGCTAATGCAATCTGTGTAAGCTTCAACATCTCCTGATGCTTCTCTGTCTCTGCCACTATCTCCAAATCCAATAGGTCGCTCGACCAATTGTTGTTCACGGTTAGCTTCACCCACTTAGGCAAGTCCTCTTCCCCTTCACCGGGAACTCGTCCCGTCACAATCTCCAAAACAAGTAACCCAAAGCAGTATACGTCAGCCTTCGGCGTAAGTTTCCTACCATGTAGGTACTCTGGCACCTTGGCAATGGATAATCTGTTAGTAAGGCTCGGAGGGAGGACAGAGTGGAAGCCATAGTCTGTGAGCTTGGGCTGGTGGTTGAGATGAGAGGGAATGATGATATTAGAGGACTTTAAGTTGGCATGAGGAACCTTATCGCGTATCGGCATGCATTGGTGGAGAAAGGCTAAGCCTTGGGCGATTCCTTTCACAATGTCTAGGCGTGCTGACCATTTCAGGGGCACCCTTGCTTCTCCTCTGTTTTCTAGCATACAAACAGAGCATAGTTGTTATACTAACAAGGATTAATGGCTAGAATTTTTCAACAGCGATAGTTGTTAATTACCATGAAGAAGATGGAACAAGCTGCTGCCGACGATGTATTCATAAATGATGAGATTTTCGTCCTTGGAGAAATGGAAGGCAATGATCTCGACAAGGTTTTCATGTCTTAGTTTTCCAAGGAGCTCCATTTGCTTATGGAGCTCCTTCTTCGTCAAAGAGAGCATGCTTTTGAGCCTCTTAACAACGACAACTTCATTGGAGTCCAATGTCACCTTGAATGTGTTGCCAATCTTGCCTGTTCCAATCACCATGGCAGGGGATCGTAGGAGATCATCGAGGTTGAAGGTTGCCTTGTCGATTTTCGAAAAAGAGAGATCTGTAATTTTCTTCTTCGCTTGTTGTATAGTCTTAGTAGTTATTATCTCTGAGATGAAACTTTAGTTATATGATGAATTATTATAGTGTCAAATAACGGATTAACCTTTAAAAAAAAAAATCAAAATTTGGATGCTAGTTAAATATAAATTTAGAAAAATTAATAATTGCAAAAATACACTTAAAAATACCTAAAGTTTTAATCATGGCGTATATCCTAGCAAGAGAACAAAGTTTCTGATATTGAGATTTTAGAGGATAATTTGGAAAAAATGGATAGGTTTTAGAGGGCCAGAATGGAATTTTGGATGAATTTGAAGTGCCCCTACAAATGCCATACCTGGGCCTTCCGCTTCGGCCTCGGCCTTGGCTTTATCAGCGGTGTGCCGCCTGGAGTTGGAGTAGCTTATGAGGCATAACACCACCGCGAAAGCAAGCCCCGCCGCCCCCGCCGCCACCAACACAAGAAGCCAACTTCCTACCTCCTTATTCCTTCCCGATGGCGAATTCATCCAAGTAGCAGGCCTATCACCACACGTCACCGCCGGCGGCATTGACGGCGTTTCCGTTTCCTCGTGGCAGGGCTTGCGCAACGGTCTCCCACAGAGCCCTGGGTTGTGCTCAAATGAGGAGGCGTCAAAACCCCTCGCCGCCAAACTGCTCGGGATGCTCCCCTCCAGAAAATTGTAGGACAAATTCAAAGCCGCCAGCCTCCCCTGCGCCAGTGCCGGCACCGCCCCGCTCAGCGCGTTGTCCTGCAACTCCAGCCTCTCCAAATCCAGCAACGAGGTGAACTCCTCCGGTATCGAACCCGAGAACCGGTTTTCGGCAAGCGCCACCGAACGGAGGCGCACCAGGCCGTGGAGGGTCGGGAGCGCGCCGTGCAGGGCATTGCTGCTGAGGTTGAGCGCGGTGAGGTGGAGCACGTTCTGGAGGGCAGTGGGAGGGAGCGAGCCGGTGAGCTGGATCCCGGGGAGGGAGATGGTGACGACCTTGAAGTCGGAGCACTCGATGCCGAACCACCGGCTCCGGTCTCGATGGCACGGCGGGCCGGTCCAGTTGTCGTGGAGGCTGCGAGTTGAACTCAAGGAGTCGCGGAGGAGGAGCAGGTCGTTGCGCTCGTTGTGGTAGAGTTGATGCTGCTGCTGCTGGCAATGAACAGAATACGGTACGCAGTTAAAGAGGAGAACGGGGAGGAAGAGGAAGAGCAGGGAATCCATGTCGTGCACGAATGGAAGTGCATGGGAGGTGGATTTGCGAGGAAGACGTGCATGCTTTTGAATGCGTTGAGCGAGATGTGCAAGGCAAGGTAGGGAGACTGGGTGGGACTCCCTTGCGCACTATGCAAGCGGAGGAATCAAGCAAAAACTAAAGCTAATTCACCTCAACAAAGCTTCCAACTTTCACATACTAATCTTCTGTCATGTACAATTAAAAATTTGAGACATATTTCAGGCATTTTTCTTTCTTTTAATTGACCAACAGATCGACTACTGAGTTTCTGGGGTAAGTGGTGATGGTTTGACCAACAGTTGAATCATCCACTCTGATACTGTCATGTTCTTGGTTGGAAGAGGGCCAATCGTTTTGATTTTGTCTAGAATCATAGTAGGGTAGTTGAGAATGTTTACAGTGGCAAGCACCATGAGTGTTCCTTTGGATGGAATATGGTAGATGAGGTTGTCTTTGGCTTTAACTTCAAGGAACAACAACAGACAGTAGGTAGGAATCACAAAGCATGATTATTATTAGTATTATTATTAGCTTATTTTCACAATAAAAAGAGAACGATAGTTCACTTAGGATATATTATTGTCAAGCTTACAAAAGCTGCGTTCAAGTTACATTAAGAGTAGAAAAAACAGAAAGGAAGCTGCAGAAAGTAGCACCAGATCAGTGCCATACTGCAGATGCTGCATTCCAACCAAAAGACAAGCGAGCAACTTCTGATCTGTTCTAATGCTTCAACTTGAAAGTGCTTCGCGCCATCATGTTTTTAGTAATATCCATTAAGTTATATGGCAAATATGTCATTCGATCCTTGTTGTACAAGTGACATTGAACCAGGAATAGGTGAGTAGGTTCACTATGTTCTAGGCTTCTTTAATTAGTGGTACATAGCATTGAGACCAATTCTATAGAATTGGAATTCCTGGCCAAGCAGCAATGTGCAATAGTGTGCCACATGTGCCATGTGCAATATCACATCCACGTGCATACATGACGAATAAGACTCATTTGGTACTAAAACTCTCGGAGAAATAATAAAAGAATCAAGATTCAAATGCCAAATGAGACTAACATTCGGAAGGTCGAATTCTCAACGTACATAAGTTATACTTCGAATTAAACAGAGGGAGAGGCCATCTCTGAATAACCTATCTTATCCTCTATTTGAATGCACCTCGAATTCATGACTCATACATAATAAGTGTTTACTTTTTTATACTCATTCTAAAGCTTCTAATGCTCATATCTAATCATATATATTTTTTTGTTTTTATTTCATATTTATAAGGAAATATTCAATACAGTTTTCCACCTCTCTAAAATGAGTCTCTCTTTTTTTCATAGTGAAAATTTCAAACTTGATCCACCTAATAACTTGTTAGGTCATGAAATAAGACCGGGATTCCGATCCAAACCACATAAATCATTCAATGTAGAAGAGCTAGTGATTTCTCTTTTTGCTTTTATATATTCATTGCACTTAATTTTTGTATTTGGCTTTTGCAAGAGAAAGAAATTTTAATTTGCAGGTCAAACATTATATTCCCTGATCTAATACATTATTTGCAAGTCGAATGGACCAATGGCTCTTCCTCAATTAAATAAGTTGCAAAAGAGTGGGCAATCTCATTGCGTTCCAAAGAACTAAGCCTTATAAAAAGTGACTACACACAAAGATCATTCATTGCTATGAGTAAAAAGGCATCATTTGAATCCATTAGCAACCAAAACTTCCCAATGAAAATCCTACAAAAAGATAACAAGTATCTTGAACAAATAGAGGAGCTACTAAGGGAGTCGCATATTTAGCAGATAGGTTCAACTACCCTAGCAATAATATGAAGATCGAAATACCAAATAATTAAAGAGTCCCTTGTGTATAAGAGCTTATTCAAGGAATCAACATGGATCCAACCCTACAATGACACAAATTCAAATGAAACAAAATTTAAATGATAAAAAAATGAATGAACTCACCAATGACTAAGTGACACATACCTAGAAGGCCATAGAGTTTTCTCTAGCTTGGTCCAGCATACACTTTTAATCTCACTTAAATCTAGTTAATCCAATTAGTTAAGTTATTTACACCATTTATCATTATAACTATTGACTTCATCCAAACCTTCATCATCCCTCAAACCATTCAATATAATGAACCTAAGCAAATTAGATAACATCTCACCGTCACTCATTGACTAGACTACTCTCTATTAGGATGAATCCCATTTGTCTTAAATTCAACTCAAGTGAACTCTACTCGACTCTTGTGAACTCTATTTGCCCTCTAGCTAAGTTCCATGTTGAGAACAAAGGCGTATCATTACTATTATTATTGTTGGAAGACTAATTATAATCTATTGTAAAATTGCTAAAGGTTAAATTTTCTTGGTGACTATATATTTTGACTAACACTCGCTTCCTTTTTTTTTTTTTTTGTATTTCGTATGTATCATCATTTTTACTCTAAGATACTAGTTTTGATTATGTATATTATCTAATTTCGATCATATGTGCACTAATCCCTCTATCTATAAGAATAGAATACTTGCCGTCGAGATAATGGTGTAATGATTAAAGCCATTCAACGGATAAAATGAGATCTAAGATTTAAATCTTAGCTATGATGCATTGTTGAAATTTTTCCTCAAATGAGAAGTGATTCAAAGAATGATGGTCATCTGAATGACCTTCCATGAGCACTTTTAGATTTTTCCTAGTGGTCGATAAGAAATTTTCATAAGGTCGGACCAGCCACCCCCATCTTAATTGGCTCTCCAATATATATATATGAAATTGTTATTCTTATTTTCTAACCATCTCATTTTCACAAGTTAGACTTAAATCTTCCATGGTTAATGATATAAACTAATAAATTCAAATTATTGTATTTAAAAAATATTTTTTAAAAATAGTTTACCAATTTCTAATGTGCAATTAATTGCTAATAAGGAAAATATGCTTTTAATTAGTTATTTAATTCATTGCATTTCGAATCAATTCAGAATTTCAAAATTAAGGAATTTTAAAATTATAAATATATTAATTCTAATTTCAACTTAATTAAAAATTTAAATTAAATGAATTAATTTTTAATATTATTTTCTTAATAATTAGATTAAATCTACGCAAATATGAGCAGCTAATGCTCATTCCTTGTTTTTCTAAAAAAAATTATGCTCATTTTAACTTTAGAAAACATACATTCATTTTCCTTTTTTCGTTCAAAATACTACGTACTTTTATAATTATAATTGAAATTGCCCAAAATTTATCAAAATCATAAACTATGAATTACTCCTACAATTAATTGACATATTCACAGTCAATCTAAATCAATGTAAATCACTTACATATAATACATTTTAAATTATGTATTTGATTGATTTATTTATTTATCACTAATCTCCAATTTGAAATCTTTCAATCTTTATGCTTATCATTTCTCCATATAAGATAGAGTACTGGTAGAGTGTTTGAAAGCGATAGTTACGAGATTGGCAAAGAAATGAATCTTTTGCCACACATAATTTTACAGTATGATGGTTGCTCAAGATTTGCACCCTTTTGCTTGCCGAAATCATCCGTTTCTGTGCTCACTGAATCAATCTTCATGCTTTTCCTTTACAAGTTTCCCGTCGTGGTAATCTTCTTGGCTCCACAAGGGATCCAATGGAGGGAGTTGGTAGTCGTCGGGCATTAGTGCTAAAGCAAAATCCGGCAGCGAAGGTGCTGACTTGAGATTCCTACACAGTCACTAAAAACTGATCACTTCTCGAATATCTTTGTCAGAGAAAGAATGTGCCATTTCTAGTGTGTAAAGTTTCTAGAGGAACAATCAATGCCCCTACTAATATGAATCAGTTTTGAAAGAGAGGCAGACACTTTGAAACTTTGGATCATGTTTGTAGATGAGAAGTAAGCAAAGCAATAACAGGAATCAACCGAAGAAGTTAAGCACATCACTATCTTGGCATAAAGATTATAGAACTGTACCTTTCTTCGCTATAAAGATCCCTGTTGATCCTTATCTTGTTAGATGCATCCTTGGGAATCTTCTCAGACAGATATTTCATAGATCCCCAAAGGGGTGGATTCCTGTGAAGTGAACATATAATTCAAGATACTAGGACTGTTCGATATCTTTCTCTCAGATGGTATTACAATGTGCAAACATCCATGTATCGATTAGTAAACCTTGATGTGGGAGGCATAACATGGAAGTCTTCACAGGACTTCTTGCTTTCAGTCAGAACTTCTTCTGCCGTTTGCAAAGCAGCTGCAGCCATTCCATGTGATTTCTCTGTGTTGCCTTCATCGAGTATCAGTCCATGGTAGTAGTATGCAGCAGCCTGTTAGAAAGCTTAAGTTATCTATTGGAATAATTTGTTTTTATGCAATCAGATGACTTAGAGTTGTGGAACTAGTTTGGCATGGCATCACTAAATAGACAAATCCTTGCAAGCTGCAGATGATAATTTGACTACCATAACAAGATAAATGGAGAACAAACGATTAGCAAACCTTTGCTTCAGCATATTTCCACTTAACAAACAGTTGGTGCTTTTTACCCCAACCGTTGTCGAAACAAAGCATCCCTATGTTGCCATGGGCCTGTAAATAATAGAATGTGTAAAGAATATGTATCGGCATCTAGCATTCTCATCTATATAATGTTTCTATGTTTCTTCACAACCTAACATTTCAACCTCATATTCTTAGTATTATGGATATTTTCATCAATATCTCTTTTCTTATTAAGTAATATATCTAACATATCTAAAATCAATCTGACAAGAAAACATTACATAACAATACCTGGTGCCAATAGCTCATCATTTCACATGCTAATCGCCGTTTCACAGCAAGTGTTGCCTTGGTGCTGTCTATTGCCATTCCAAGTTGAATATCAACACACTGTTATCGAAATTAAAAAAGGCATATGACTATAGTACCAAATAAGTTTCTGATGATTCAATTAGCATGTATCAGCACATGAAGAAGACTAAGCAACAATCAGTCTGTCATGTTCATTGTTGCCACCAATGACTGTATTCTAATTATCAAATAGTTATCAGCATTGTTAAGTTCATATTTCCAATGACATATATATCAAGCATATTAAGTGAGGTTGATTGTCAGTTTTATTAGAGATGCAGTGAATTCCCAGAAGACAATTTTTATTAGCGATGCAGTGAATTCCCAGAAGACAAGAACTGATTCGTCAACTGTAAAGAGCAGCTTCCAAACATTCACAAAATTAGTTAGTTTGTCATATTATTCTGCTCTTAACAATTTGAGCTACCTAATGAAGGTTCAATATCTAATTTCTCATATTCCAACATTTTGTCGTAATCAATCAAAAATTTAACTGCAATGCCTTTTAATTGATTAGCCTAACAAACTTATGAAGCAGTATTTCTGTCAGTGAATTGTTTCTCTCTGATCTTAGTTTTTTTTCATCAAATAAAATACAATGTAAAATGCACATGCTATATAGTATATGCTGCTGTTACCAACCTTTTACTTTGTTCACAATGCTTCCTATAAGAGTATATAAAACTGTGTTAATTAGAGCTTAAGCTATCGGTGAAAAATAATGTGATACCTGACCCAAAGCCTGTAAACATAGAGCTCGAAGAACTCGTTCTTCTAGATCTACTGGAAGTTCCTTCCTGCATTATAGTGGGAACGATAAAGAAATGCTAAGACAAGCTGCACATCACTGAAAAGATTTTATGTTGATGCCATGAAGATAGCTGACAAAATAAATAGATATGCAGATGTTATCTGTTAACAAAGTTGGTGATTGAGAAGAACCTCAAGATTAATAAACCTGTATTCAGGAGGTATTTGAGGAAGAGCATGTCTAATAGCACTGTCCAAATACCCTGCTGCTTTCAACAAAATATCGATTGAGGTCTTTCTGCGCTCTGTAAGAAGTGACAATAATATGAGTTTGCATCAGGATAACAAACAAGAACATAAATAAGACAGTCTCAGGGTTCAATTTTGTTAAAACAATTGATCACTCAATCAAAACATGATTTAAAAAAAAAAGCCAAAATGATGGTCTATGGGAAAGAAATCTATATGACATGATATGAACAACTACTAATAAATTTCATCTCAAGAATATAGCTTCTCAGTACAAGAGTTGACACATCATCAACAGGATCATATTTACCTTAGTTTTTAATATAAATTGAACAAGGTATGATATTACTTTTCCCAATTTGAAGGGCATTTAATTGTTTTTGGATCTATTTGAAATTGCAAATGAACTTGTAGAATGCAACTTATGTTCAGTTGCAATTCGGGCTTGAAACAACATTGTAAATAGGCTGAACCAAGCAAACAATCCATTGTAGAAAAATTTAACAAGTTCAACAGAGAGATTAATTAATTTTTTTTTTAAAAAATCTTGTTCTCCTTCTCTTCTTCCACATGCAAGCCTTGTATTCATCAGATCCACGTATTCAGAATCTTTGTGAACTCTTCCACAATTTCAAGCCACTCCTTCCCCCCTCGAGCAAGGAATTATGCTCCCCTCTTCCTATTGAATTTGGAAAGTCAATGTCCATATCTTCTCCAGATTTAGGAAGCTCACTAAATTTATAAACCTCCACTGCTCTTAAGTCCTAACCAAGTCCAGAAAGAAATCTATTCTTTCTCTGTGATTTGAAAATTGTGAGGAGAATGCTATAGTACAATCCCAAAGAAAATTATTCAAAATACTCCAACTAATAATTATTGTCGTTTATTATTATGTCATTTAATTAGAATAAGTAAATTATTTTATTTTATTAAGAGTAAGAGATAGTTGTTAGAATTAATCTTTTTAATCATTGACAAGGCACATCATGGATGCCTATAAATAAACATGTAGCCCTTTGGCAAGGAATCAAGCAACAAATTAATGAGTTAATTCTTCAATGTCTAAATTAAGAGCCTTTTGGGAAGTTGTTCACTGCCACCAATTATCCTTACATTAAAACCCTTCCACAACCATCACTACTACCATCCCTGACGCAATCATTATTATCATTCTATAATGCTAGTTATATCCATTGCTAGCACCAAAAGCATCAGGTTAAGCCTTAATCTCTCCACACCGTTAATTACAATTTTGTTTGAAAAAATAATTTATTACTTATATAAATAAGTGTGATAAGTATCCTATGATCAAGAATAGCTTCTAAGTAAAGTCATATAATCAAAGCTGAATTTTTACCTACACTAAAAGTATTGAAGTTATATCACAATGCGTCAACTGCACGCCAAGAATCATGATTTGTATTCAAAATATTTTCCTATGATATCAAAGTATATAGCCCTGATAAAATAAAATCTAGATAAGAATGTAAATCATCTAAATCACTCAAACGAAATGTATACCTAGAATGTTCCAATTATGTTGGGAATATGTCAATTATCGTCATATGCACCCAAAATGTATCTAAATTAAATCTAAGCACATTTTCATTTATGTTAAGCTCTAGATTAAAATAGGTAGTAAAAAATAAAAATATCAGGTCAAGTTGTTATGTCCACCATTACTTTTGTTACTTCAAACATTAAATTGCTATGAGAGTTGGAGATTTGCCTGACTTAGGAATTTCAGTCTATTTACTTTTTATTTATTTCCCTACATTTTCTTTTATGTTAATGATACTTGTGCTTTATTTTTATGCATTAAAACTTATGATTAATTGATCACATTTTTATTATTTTTCATTAATATGTCCATGTTTCCTTATCATTCTTGTATATATGTATTGCTTGTGTTCTATTATTACCACATGTAGAAGTGTTATGAGCACTGTTTAGTATCTCGGTAGCACAATCTGTATGCATTTAACAGATAGTTACGTTAAACTTTGTTAGTAGTAACCTTACATACCGCATTGAGGTTTTATTCTGCTGCGAGTCGACAAAGAGAATGAACTTAAGCTCAAAGACAGGCCATACCCACCTTCAGGTATCTTGAGTTGGTAGCCCTCATGTGACATCTTAGGAAGAAGTAACAAATTGGCTTGAAACAACGATAACATAGCCATCAAGTGTAGCACAGACAACACCTCATACCAAGCATTTGTAATGGCAGTTTCCTTCCTTGCATTCAAGAGACTCAACTTGTGTAAAGGCAAAAAATCATGCAAATTTTGTTACTTTCATGAGAATAGGAAGACAAATGATTCTGATACTAACCTCTGCTTCATCCTCGAGGTTAATCCATATAAACTTTACCTTATCTGTCAATTGGCTACCTATCAAATAAAATCCAAGAAACTATATGATTGTATAAACTTAAATGATGCAAACCAGAACAACCAATGGTAATCTGTTTGTGAGGTGATCTTTAAATTACCATCATTCACTAGGCCTAAAAGAATAGGCAAGTAATCTTCAACCGCACGCAGAAGTTCGCTTAAAGCAGAACCTATATAGCACAGATAAAATTCAAATTCATTAAAAATTATGAGGCTTTTGTAAAAGAGTCAAACCATGTCTTGTAGTGGTTCTTCTTCGCATTGGCTTTGTGAATTGCTTAGCCTCGATAGAAGCCATGGAGACAATTCTAGTTCTTAGGGCTGAGAAGCGATCCACAAGACTTTTCGACAAAAAGTCACCTAATTGCTGAGTTAAATCCACAGTTTTGGGGATACGGAATCCAGGTACAAAAACAGCTACCTCCCCAATACTCCCGGCTCTTAATGGACTAGCATCTCTAGGTCTAGATAGAACACAACCCATATTGGAGACCCTAATTCTATAAAAAAAACAAGGGAAGAGATGTTTCAGAATATAAACAAGAGGAAGACAAATTCAACTAAAGCATGCACCTTCAAGAATTAACTAATATCGCAGTAGAAAATAGTTATAAACTTGCAGCATTAGCAAGGAAACATATACATATTACAGAAATGCCAGCGATGAAGAAAGCATGTAGGTGGAGAACCTCCTATCGTTAGCTAAGAAACGCTGGTGCCAATTGGAGACAACCACCTGAATGGTGATTCATGAGGTTTGTTCACATGTAGTTTCTTCTGAAAGTGGTCCAAGTTCACGGGCACTGTTCTCTTTCCACCCAATTACACAAAAAGATAAACCCGCAGCATAAATGCTTCTCAAAACAGAACCCAAGAACAGTTAAATAAAGACGGAGTAAAGGAAAAGCAATGAGATATAAGTGGCTTTGCAACTTGCTCAAGAGTAGTATAGCATATCATTCTAGAGCATAGAGATACGCGAGCAAGTTGAACTAGAAAGGAAACTTTTGACTGAAAAGCTTAATTGCTCATGCAGAATGGCTTCAGAATCATCTACATGGATAGGACTGAAGAACTGATATAACCAATTTGAATATAAAAAATAAAAACAGAAAAACAAAAACAAGAAAGAGAAGCAAGTTCTGAGAAGAAAAAAATGGGAACTCCATAGAAAAAGAGGAGTAGAACCTCAAAGAATTCCAGAAAGATGAACACAGAGCGCATGGCATCCAAGTGGGCTATAAAAGAAAAGGCAATTTTTGTCCCGCAAGCAGGAGTTTTTGTTGACGGTGACAAAGGGAAACCCCTCCACTGTGCTTAGTTTCTTGTCAGCTACTGATTCATCTATGGCAAGGTCTTACCACTGGAGGCACGGCATGACATAAGCAATTTCTGTTTTCTTTTTCGAGTCACAATCGTTGTCCTTGTTAACATGTGTTGTGTGGTTATGCTGGTGCCAAGATGATGAAAAGGATTAGGCAGACAGCTGTTTCTCTGCAGATGTAATTGAACAATATAAAATACCATTTGTATAGAACAGCCAATATAGCTGACTTGAACTGCATGTAAAATTTGGAGCAAGTGAGGACACAATCCACTAAAAAATTTCAAGATACGATGGAGATAAGTATGTTCTTGTTGAATAAATCCCTCTTGAATCTTACAGCATTAACTTTCCTTGTATTATATTATTGCCCTAGTCAATTACAAGGATTATCACAGTGATGTCATACTACTGCAAATTTGGAGGAAGCCTCCAATGAGGAACCTGGGGCTCAAAGTTGTTGTAGAATATTCTATTATAAATTCTTGCATGAAAAGAATAAAATTTTCAAATGAAACAGAAATGCGGGGAATGTAGTTGGGCTACTTAAACATACAATTAAGAAAACTTATCTGTCTTCACTCACTTTGATCCTTTATAAATTTACTATCATGACAAACTACCACTGACCAAATCTTCAATTTGGTTGATTGTATCTGTGCAGTGATGTCAATAAGTGAAAATGTAGCAAAAATATATATTAATCATAAAAAAATATTAAAATTTAATAATTTTTATTATTATTAAAGTATATTTATAATAATTTTATTATTGGGTTGTTCTTCTGTAAAAGTAACATGATTAAAATTATTAATATTAGTATTAATTGGATCTATCATGATTATTAATTTTCTGTGTTAATTGATAATCTATTTTCAAGCATCATCACTAAATGATACGACAGTGGTAAAATAGTATAATATTTTTTGCCACCTATAGAATTATTATCCATAACTTTGTCATTAAATTTTTTAATAATAATTGCTGTGGCTAAAATTTCATCTTTTTTAAGGAATAGTTGTGTGACACACATAATATTTTATTAAGAATGACAAAAGTTGGCATGATCGATCTATATGACATGGAAGTAATAAAGTGGATTGACCTGTTAATGATGCAAATAAACAAATCATGGTTGGTTAAAATGGGCAAAACTTATAACTCATTTTTAAATCTATAGATATTTATACTAATATTACTTGACTATATGATTTATAAATATGCTATTTAATATATAATTTATAAATGGGATATGTTATATGACCATTTTTGAGTCAACTACCCCACTTAATTGAATAAGTCATGTCATATGACCTATTTATAATTTATCAAACATATTTCACTAGTAAGGTCTTGTGGCATGACACAACTCATATAGTCAATCAACCCATTTAACACTATGTATCTATAAGTTACACTTTTGACTCGTAAATAAGATTCAAGTTTGAATTACACATTTAAATGTGTGACATGACACATGAAAATGTATGACTCGTTATTGTAAATGTGGGATTGAACTGTCTACCAGTATTAGTCGAGTTATAAGATTTGGATATATAATATAATAAAAAAATCATGGCAAATTGTCACCCTTTATATTTTGCCAAAATATGATTAAACATTATATAGTTCTAAATATGTGTGAAATTGTTATAAATATCAATGACTAGTAAAGTGATCATGTCTATATTGTTCGGAACGTTATTATAGATATGTAACTATGGCTATATGTGAGAAATATAACAAATTTCACTTTAACACAACTATTTCTCACAAGGAGGTTTGGTGAAGCATATATATATATGAGGTAGTTATGCCGACCATGATAATGATTATCTTACGAACTAACGAGAAAGAGGAATTGAGGAGAAAGACAAGAAGAGAATCTAAACAAAACAAGGAGAAAACTCACTGGTTGCTAAAAAAAGGAAACTTTATTATTAATTTAGAGATTAATTCTCATACAAGTAGAAAGAAAGGAAGGGAATTCTAATATATGGATCTCAATTTCAATCTTGTTAAAAAAGAAAAGAGATATTTCCAGAAAAGAAAATCTCTTGGTAGAAAATAAAATTAATAAAATAGGATGATGTTTTAGACTAATTATAACCCATAATTACCAGGAATATAAAACATACCCTAAATACCATAAAAATAAAAAATAGTAATAAAATTTTTAAAGGCTCGGATAAGGGCCTAAATGGTGGAATTTGAGCTCCAAAATTAGTAGTTACATGTACCCCGATAACAAACATAGATTTTTAAATTATATAGGTGTGGCAACAGATAAAGCCTGATTTTGAATCCCGAGTCAAAAGTTATGACTGTTTGAAGTTCAATGGATCATGTTGGATCAATCCTACATCAGTCTCTCCGAGTTAAAAAGATCTCGCCCTTGAGTTCATAATAGTGTCATCAGCATCCACCGAATAAGTATTCAAGTACTTCACATTGAAGATATCAGAAGTCTTCAGATGAGTAGGAAGGCACACCCTGTAGGCATTATCATTAATCTTTTACGGTATCTCACACGGTCAAATCTTTTGATCCTTAAGTTTATTGTACTCGCCAATAGGGAAATGATCACGAGTTAAAACTGCCCAAACAAAATCTCCGACCTCAAAAAGTACCTGATGACGATGACTGTCTATCCGAGTTTTGTACTTGGTATTGCTATCTAGAATTGCTAGTTTCATGTACTCATAAATGTTCCGAAGATGTTTTCCCATCTCATCTGCTTTAGGGTTAAATTGTCCCACATATGGAATAGGGGCTAAATCCATAACCCCCAATGGCTTCTGCCCATAGGCAATCTTGAAAGGACTTAAACTTGTGGTCATGTTTCTCGATCGGTTGTAAGAGAACTCTATTGATGTAGTGCCAAGTCTCATTGCTTCGACTTAGTTCCTATGAGACATTTTAGAAGATTGCCCAAACTCTGATTCACCACCTCGGTTTGTCCATCTGTTTAAGGGTGGTAGGCATTGCTAAAGTTCAACTGCGTGCTCAATTTTCCCCATAAGCTCTTCCATAAATTACTGGTGAATTTGATATCTCGATCTAAAGTCATGCACCGAGGAACGCCATGTAGACACACAATCTCCTTGAAGTAAAGATGGGTAAACCAGACAACATCCATAGTATTCTTACAAGTTATGAAATGTGTCATCTTTGAGAATCTATCAATTACAATAAGAACCAAATCTGAGGTTCATTGTGTATTGGATAATCCTAATACAAAATTCATGCTGACGTTAAACCAAGGAGCTTTAGGGACATGTAAGGGAGTGTATAAGTTTGCATTGGTGAGCACCCCTTAGATTACTGGTGTTGGACCCAGTAGTGGCCGGCAAGAGAGAGATGATTTTATCTGTCAAAAGGCAAAACAACACCTTTCTCGACTGTTCAACTCAGATTAGCAGCAATAGTATAATTAAAATAAATAACAAAAAAATGAAGGAAGAGGCGTAGGGTTTAATTACTTGGTTACAACTTAGGTGGTTGTTAATCCAAGGACAAATAAAAACTCTAAAAATCTCCTTCAGTGGAGGCGGAGAAGCCTCTTACACTCGTTAATTGCTCAGACTATTGCTAGGAAAAGAATACAGGAGTTGTTTATTTATTTCCTAAGTCCAGGGGTCTTTTTATAGCCCCTGGAAAATCTTATCCGTGGCTTGAAGGCGTCAGGTTGGAAGGCGCCTCCAGCGAGGCTTATCCTTTGGCAATGGCTAAGATCGACCTAATCGAAGGCGCCTTCCATAAGGCTGGAAGGCACCTTCATACTATTCATCGAAGGCGCCTTCCAGCCATGGAAGGTGCCTTCCATAGTGAGGCGCGGAGGCACCTTCAATT
>JBBMJZ010000137.1:20224289-20234912 GCA_037833815.1 Zingiber zerumbet
TTGAGAGAGAAAGAGTGATGGGAAAAATGAAGAGAGAGAAAGTATGATGAGAGGAAATGAGAGATTGAGAAGAGAGAAAGTGTGATGAGAGAGAAAGTGTAATTAGAGAAAATGAGAAGAGAGAGTGTGATGGGAGAGAATGAAGAGAGAGAGAGTGTGATGGGAGAAAATGAGGAGAGAGAGTATGGTAAAAGAGATTAAGGAGAGAGAATATATGATGAGAGAGAAAGTATGATGAAAAAATAAGGAGAGAGTGTGTAATGAGAGAGAAAGTGTGATGGAAGAAATGAAGAGAGAGAAAATAAGGAGAGAGTGTATGATGGAAGAGAATATAGAGAGAAAATGGTAGAGTATGTATGATGAGAGAGAATGATGAGAGAGAATGAGGAGAGAGAAAGTATGTTGAGAGAAAAAGTGTGATGATAGAATAAGGAGAGAGAAAGTGTGATGATAGAATAAGGAGAGAGAAAATATGATGAGAGAGAATAAGGAGAGAGAGAGTGTGTGAAATGAAAGAAAAATTGAATAAATATACTAAGGGTATTTTTGTCCAAAACTTAATTCACATTCCTATTCCATCAAAACCCAAGGGAAGGGGTGGATTTCATCTATATCCAAGTTTTTGGATTTCATTCCAAAATCTTGATTTCATTCCCATCAACCAAACACAAGGTTTGAGAATGAATACATTCCCTCATTTCCAAACTCATAAACCAAACGCCACCTAAGAGTACAAATATTTGGGAAAAGGTAGTTCTCAGTCTAGGTGATACTTGATTATTAGAATGATCATAGTCAAGAATCAAGTTGATTGAAGTTGGATCCAGTCGACTAATGACTAAGTCAACATCTAACTCAGGTCGAGAAGTAAACAAATAAAATATTTCTATTCAAGACATATATTTTTCTTGCTAACTAATCAAGTATCCAACTTTTGGAATCAATTAATTTTGGAGGTGACCGATCCAATCAGAAGTTTTCGACCGTCTACCAAGATAAATTCAAAGTTCATCAACCAACATCCCAGAATGCTTGGGAACTGTTGGAGCGTCGTTGCCGCTAGATAGTTGATTGATGAGTTAATTGATTAAAAATTAATTGATTAATGTGTGGCAACAACTAAAGACAAATTCCAACAGAGTTATTAATAAAATGCACAATGGAAGGATTGAATAACAAGTACAATAAATCAGATTGAAGATGCAAATCGGTCATAGTGTAAATTATACAATTGATCATTGTTAACACAACATAATGGCTTCAACATTTGAATTTGAGGGAGAAGTTATAAAAACGATTGAAAGGGCTGCAAATTAGATGCCTATGATCAAGAACAACTCATGACTATTCAAGCTTATTCGACGATAGATTTAAGTGCTTGTATTTCCATTATTAGTAAGCCTAATTTCTATGTTCTAAAAGACATTTTTTTCACCTTCGAAACTACTAAAAAGGAGAAAATATAAAGAAATTCAAGAGTGAACCATTCAGTGATCATAGATCGTAGAATAGGAACTCAAGGAGCTACTGAACCACAAAAGCAATGGTGTTAACGATTGTGGTATGTGCTTACATATGTTTATATTTTCATTGCGTTGCTAATTATTTTGTGACCTTGCTAAACTATTAATGAAAATAGTTTAGAAATCTCATATACAAGCACAAATGGTATTCACCCCCTTCTACCATCAAATTCTATGTCTACTGACAGTCCTCAATCACCAATAGTTGGATCGGGCCGGTAATATATAGACCATTGAAGACCTAAATAAAATGCTCTTAATACCCCTCTAACAGATGTACTCATGAAGGTCCAAGAGAGGGTTGAGGTTGTAAAGTTACCAATAAAATCTCATATTAAAAATACATGTGAGAGATTATGGACTTATAAGAAAAAGATATCTTCATTGGTATGATATCTTTTAGGTAAAATCTAAAAATAAAGCCCATGAGAGTTTGGACCCAAAGTGGGCAATATTATATCATTATAGAGATATTTAAATTCATTTGGTTCTAACAATTGGAATCAGAGCTCAAATTGCTAGAAGGTCTAACCGCCGACTGTGCACAAGAACTATTGTCTAATTGAACTATGTGAGTAGAATATTAAACTCAAACAAAGGAAATGAGGGCTTTCGTGTTTGGATCAAGAGGATCAGACACCAGACAGAAAGTTCTAGTGGATAGCCAGGCGGAGAAGCCTTAGTTACAATCAGGCAAGGAAGACTAAATAAGTCAGTTGGACTGAGGGACAAGAAAGTCCTAGTAGGTCGGTTGGACTGAGAGGCAAAAGACCTAATAGGTCGGTTGGACTGAAGGGTAGAAAAACTTGTTGGGGTTTCAAGGTTGCAAATAAAATCCCATATTGAAAACACATGGAAAAGATCATGAAATTATAAGAGAAAGATATTTCCATTGGTATGAGACTTTTTGGGCAAAGCCCAAAAATAAAAACATGAGGGCTTAGTTCTAAAATAAATAATATCATATAATTGTGGAGATATCTAAATTCCTTCAATCATAATAATTGGTATTAGAGAACTATGGTCTAATCAAACAATGTGAGTAGAATATTAACTTCAAACAAAGAAAGTGAGGCCTACGCAATGAATCTAGTAAGTTAGTAGGACCAAGGGGCAGAAAGACTTGGTGATTCAAGGAATATCAAATAGATAGGCTTTCCACTTGAGGGGGACACTGTGGTCCTTCGCTTGAGGGAGGATTGTTGGAGTTGTTAGGTTGCAAAAAAAGTCTCACATTGAAAATACATAAGAAAGATCATGAGCTTATAAGGAAAAAATATCTTCATTGGTATAAAACCTATTGGGAAGAAGAAGTCAAGTCAGTTTCTTGCTTGAATGTGGAAGAAGAAGAATAGTGACAAAAAAAATGCCATGGTTTTAAATGCAAATACTTGTGTTGAAAGTTATAAAAGTGTGATCAAAGAGGAGCATTTAAAGGTTGACGAAAATTATTATTTATTCTCTTAAATATTTTTAGCCAATCCTCTATGTATTCACTTGTAAAGTTTATTGTTGTAAGTCATTTCTCAACCTACAAAAGGTATGTGAGAATAAAAAACAGATATTAAGATTTTGGGAGGGTCGTGAAGTATGACTCAAGATTTTTAACCATATTACATTGCTATGTTAAAAGTGTGGTATGCTTTAATTTGCTTATATTTTCTTTTTTTGTTAATCTTGTTTGTATGCTTGCCAAATGTTTATTTATAAGTAAAAGATTTTTATTTGTAGGCTAAATACTATTTAACCCTCCTCTAGTTGTCCAATAAGGTCCTAAGTAGTACTATATCTAGGAAGCTATTTAAAGACTAACGAATGAGAAAACAATAAGCTAAGGAGAAAACAATTAATGTCAACAAGTGGAATTATTGTTGAAAGCCAAGACATGGAGAGTGTGGTGTATAAAGTTCCACCATATTAAGAATTTTTAACATTTGGAAAGGAAAGATGGGAATTTTATTTTAAAATCAATTTTGTAATGCTTCTTACCATAATATAGTGTACAAGAAAAATTCTCAAATGCTCATGATGGTTTCAATCTATGTGAGCCCCGGGGTATTTTTATTTATTTTTATAATATTTAATATGATAAATAATTATAATTAATTATAGGTAAATAAGGGTCCACGTGATAGGACCTTGACTGAGTCAACAAAGAGTCCATGTAGGAGATCCCTTGACTCAGTCAATGCAAGGGTATATGGTCAACATAGACTCCACGTGGAGTATCAATAGTCTCCATCCGGCTGAGTCAAGGTAACCTCCCAGCTTGCTGACTCCTTGAGCCGTCGATGATGTAGGATCGACCCAGGAAGACCTCTCAAATTTCAAAGGGCAATAACTTTTTATTTGGATATCAAAACGAGGAGTTATTTGGCTTGAATCAAAGCTCGTTCAAAGATCTAGATTTGTTATCAAGTGAAACTTGAATTGCCAAATTTCAAATCCAAAAAATAATGTTTAGTACCTTTTCAAAGGTTCCAAACATCTATTTTACTATTTTTTGTCATTTATATTTTTTGGCATTTAGGATATTTTTAGCAATTTTGTCTATTATAAGTTAGGGTTTTATATATATAAGCATCGATTTAGCTATTTGAGGGATTATCCTCTGTTATAAAATAAAATTTTCTTTTTTAAAAAACCTTGAGAATGAGATTTCTCTTTTTATTTTCTCTATAAATCCTCCTTTTTGTCGGTCCACGGAATAATAGCTATCCAACTTGACGTTAGTTGGTATTAGAGCACATCAGATCCAATGGAAGATCGTTATAGTCGTGGTCGCAACAATAGGCTGATTCTGATTGAGCAAACCGAGCATTGTGATTGTAGTGATCAAGACATGATGACGATTGAGAATTTATAGAGGCAAGTCATAGATTTAACCCAACATTTAGTGGCAACAGTGCAAAATCTTGAGGATCCTTAGATCTTATAATGTGAATCTGAGTCTACCTTCAAGAATCCACATCACGATCTAGATATATATCGAGAACGTCATGATCGGAATGAGCCTTTTGAAGACCTCAATTTTTGGGTTGATCTGCTTGAATTTTTTGGTATGTTACAAGAGGAGGGCTTTATTGATTGGATCAACTAAGTGGAGCCGATATTCGATTATAAGAAAGTTTCAGATCAGATGAAGGTGCACCTAATTACCATCAGCCTCAAGGGTTGAACATCAGAGTGGTGGGAGCAGTTGCAATGTTCATGAGATAGATAGGACAAACCCCAAATAACTGACTGGGAGAAGATGAAAAAAATATAAGGGAACACTTCCTTCCTTTCAGCTACACCCAAGTTCTATTTTAGTAACTTCATGCATTGAAATAGGATGCGAGATCGGTTAATGATTATACGGAGGAGTTCTACCAGTTGGTTGCCCAGAACGACTTATCTGAGATGGAGAAGAAAATGGTGACACGATATTTAGGAGAGTTGTATCAGCCCTTCAAGATATCCTCAGTCTTCACTCATTATGGATGATTTTCGAGGCCTACCAACATGCACTGGCTTTGAAAAACAACAAAATCAAAAAATAATGGTTAGAGGTGACCAAAGCAACCAGCTAGTCCGCCCTCAGGATTCTCGCCCTTCATAGCAACAACTACCACATGTGAATTCTAAGGCTCTTGTCAAATATTTTTGTTGTGGTAAATAGGGACATAGGGTAAACCAGTCTGGGAAACCTACTCCTGCTAATCAGAAAGGTAAAATTTTATTGATCGTAGAAGATGTGGAAGAAGAGACAACAACGTAACAATTGGTGAACTAGTGTATGAAGTTAACAACGTGCTTTACGATGATGATCATAATACCTTAGTTGTTCACAAGAGTCTGCTGACTCCTAAGAGTGATTCAGGGATGAGTGGTTGAGAGCCAATATTTTTTACATTATTTTCACCATCACGGATAAAGTTTACAAGATAATCATTAACAGTGGCAGATGTGAGAATATAATATCCAATGAGACTGTCCAAAAATTATAATTGAAGACAGATCATCATCCTAAGTCATATAAATTGTTATGGCTAAATAAATATAGTGAGATAATACTGTTGGTGTAGGGAGCACCAGACGATCGAACATGTGCTTTGATAATGACAAAGGGTTCAAAGTTAAGGTTACTTATGGTCTAACAAGTGCGAATGAGCTTGTATGAAAGTTCTAAGTATTCTTAGGCAAAAGTTCCAGTGGATTCTGGGCTGGTGGAAAACCCTAGGGGAATGTAACCCTAGGTTATAGAAAGTCTAGCTATGGTTAGGCAACGAAGTCCTAGTCTGGGGGATTGGGTAAAGTCTTGGCGGGTTGAGGACTTTGGGTGAAATCCTAGAGTCAGGGACTCTAGGTGAAAATCTTGATAGTCATGGACCAAGTAGAAGTCTGGATGGCTCATGGAGCGGGCGTTCAGTATGAAATCCTGAAGTCTTGGATGCTAAGCAAAAGTCCAGTCGGTCTAGAGGACCGGTCTGATAAAAGATAATTTCTCCTGAGAAGAGTAGGTGAGGAAGCATTCCCTGTTGAAAGAACAGTAGACATCAATTCAACCTAGGGTTTTCAGAAAATCTTAAAGTTAGAACCGGACAGTCTGGAGGCTGTCGAAAAATTTATTATTCATATTTTATTGTGCTAACTTTGTCTTTTAGGGTATACTTTGTATTTGAACTAATATGTCTTGCAGGAAGTGAGATGCATAAAGAGAAGCTTGGAAGAACAATGCTCGAGGCACCTCCAGGGTTGTTGGAGGCCCCTCGACTGCTTTGGCTAAAGGCCCGCGCAGAAGAGACTCGGAGGCGCCTTGGATACCAGATGGAAGGTGCCTTCCATGCATTTGAAGGCACCTTCGAAGAGATAAAATTTATAGAAAGTGGATGTTATCTACGACTGAAGCTGCAAGGATAAGATCCGAGCTGGAGGCACCTTCAAAGGGGTTGAAGGCGCCTTCAACAGCTTATATATGTCTTCTTCAAGCAGTACATCAAACAAACATTCCGAACAACTTCTACTCTTGCGCGCTTCTCAGAAAATGCTTCCACGACACCCAAACACTGCTCTGACGACCGAAGGCTTAATTCTTCAAATTTGTAGGTCATTAGTATATTTTATTTCAGTTCTTCAAAAAGATGTAAATCTTTACTTGTATTATTTCAAACTGATAGTGATTGCCTAACGAAAGATTCTCATGTGTGGGTCTTGGAGTAAGAGTTGCCATAGGCTCCGAACAAAGTAAAAGAAATGTGTTAGCGATTGCTTTGTTTTCTTTTTTTCTTTCCTATCGCTATTCCGCTGTGTTTTACTCGAACTTTTTTAAACGAATGTGAAAGTCACGAGCACTATTCACCCCTCCTCTAGCGCAACGATCCTACAAATAGTAGACAAATGATGCCTTGTACCTTTTTCAATTAACAACCAATATTTTAATAGTTCTTGATGTGATATGGTGATCATGAATGCACGTCATATATTGTTGGGGCGACCTTGGCAGTATGATTACAGCGTTATCAATGATGAACAGAAGAATACTTATATCCTTCACATCAAAGGAAAGAAAATTGTATTGGCGTTACAGCGAGAGGGAACCACTCCAGTTTCAGTAGCCAAAACTATGAGATGTTATCTATGTTTTGCTACCTTGCCAGAACGATGCCATAACTATAGACGTTGTCTTACCATCTGAAGTACAATAGATGTTAGCAAAATTTTCTAAATTAATGCTAGAAGATCTTCCTTCTGGGCTGCCACCCATGAGAGATATCCAACATTAGATTGATCTTGTTCTAGGGTCGAGTTTGTCTAATCAACCAACATATCATTTCAGTCCTAAGGAAGATAAAGAATTGCAACATCAGATGGTAGAATTGTTGGAAAAGAGTTACATCCATGAGAGCATGAGTTCATATGCAGTTCTTACCCTACTAGTGTCGAAGAAGGATGACTCGTAGTATATGTGTGTTGACAGCTAAGTCATCAACAAAATTACAATTATGTATAGATTTCCTATTTTCCACTTGGATAACTTGTTGGATCAACTATCCGATTCTAGGATCTTTTGAAAAATTGACCTTAAAAGTGACTACCACAAAATCAGAATAAGGCATAGAGATGAATGGAAGACAACATTCAAAACGTAACATGGATTATATGAGTGGATGGTCTTGCCTTTTGGATTGTCCAACACATCTAGCATATTCATTAGGTTTATGCATTAGATCTTGTGATCTTTTATGGGAAAATTTATGGTGGTTTACTTTGATGACATTCTTGTCTACAGTTCGATATGGTCATTACACTTTGATCACCTTCATGCTACTTTTAAAAGGCTAAAACAAAAATACTTATTTGTCAACAAGAAGAAGTGTTCCTTTTTTTACTACATCGATAACTATTTTTGGCTTTATCATGTCTACTGATGGTGTGCACATAGATCAAGAAATGATAGGCACAATCTTTGAGTGACATCAACCAAGGACCTTGCACAATGTCAGAAGTTTGCATGACTTGACTTCTTTCTACCATAGGTTCATCAAAAATTATAGCACTCTAATTGCTCTCATCACCGAGTGTCTCAAGGGAAGGGATTTTAGGTGGTCAAAGAAGATGAGGCTAGCTTTCAACTGGTCAAGTAGAAGATGACCTAGGCACCAGTTCTGGTACTTCTTGATTTTGACAAATTGTTCAAGGTCAATAGTGATGCATTCAACATTGGTATAGGAGGTGTTCTGAGTCAGTCTGAGTGTCTAGTTTCTTTCTTCAATGAGAAGTTGTCTAAATAAAAAAAGAATTTTTTACTTACGACTTGGAGTTATATGCCATTGTCAGTGCTTAAAACATTGGCATCACTATCTACTACAGAAGGAGTTCATCCTGTACTAATCATGAAGTTTTGAAGTACATCAATAGTCAACACAAGTTGAGTAGGCGGTATGCCAAGTGGGTGACTCATTTGTAGGAGTTCACCTTTATGTTGAGACACCAAGCTGGGAGTTTGAACCATGTCACTAATGCCTTGAGTCATCACTCTTCATTACTATACCATCATGAGTACCAAAGTCGCAGACTTTAAGATTTTTGTATATATGTATGCAATTGACCCTTTATTAGGAAGGATATTACAGAAGGTATATGGTGGTCACCGTCATGATTTTATTTTACATAACAGTTATCTTTTTCATGGATTGCAGTCATGTGCTCTAAATTATTCACTGAGGCAACGGATTATGAGTGCGCTTCATAATGAGGGGCACTTTAGATGTGATAAGACATTGGCCCTTATCTTTGTCAATTTTTATTAGTCCAAGTTGACTAGTACAGACTAAGGGGATTCTCACCAATGCAGGCTTATATACTCCCTTACCTATTCCTGAAGCTCCTTTGGTTCGCCATTAGCATGAATTTTATATTGGAACTACCTGCACTCAATAAACCTCGGATTCAATTCCAATTGTGGTTGAAAGGTTTTCAAAGATGCCACATTTTGTAGGTTACAGGAAGACTATGGATGTTGTCTGAATTGTCTATCTTTACTTCAAGGAGATCATGCGTGTACATGACATTCCTTGATCCATGACTTTAGATCATGATACTAGGTTCATCAGTCATTTCTGGAAGAGTTTATAGGGAAAATTTGGTAATCAGTTGAACTTTAGCAGTGTCTACCCCCCCTAGACAGATGAACAGACCGAGGTGATTAATCAAAGTATAGGTAATCTTTTAAGGTGTTTGACAGGAACTAAGCCAAACCAGTAGGGTTTATCATTACTTGAAGCAAAATTTTCCTATAATAGATCAAAACATAGGACCACATTATTCATTTTGAGGTTGTCTATAGGCAGAAGACATCGGGGGTGCTTGACTGCTATATCCCATGTATAGGATGATTTAGTCCTACAATAGATGAGATGGAAGAGTATCTTTGAGGTATTCATAAGCAAGTGAAGCAAGTTATTCAAGAGAACAATACTAAGTTCAAGACTGATGTTGATCGTCATCATCGTCAGGTACTTTTTGATGTTGACAACTTTGTTTGGGCTGTATTGACTAGTGATCGTTTCCCTATAGGTGAGTATAACAAGCTTAGAGATTGAAAGATTAGACTGTGTGAGATATTTTAAAGTTTAATGACAGCGTGTACCAGTTACGCCTTCACTTGAAAACTCCTAATGTATTCAATGTGAAGTATTTGACTCCTTATTTGATGGATGATAATGATACGACTGTGAACTTGATGATGAGTTTTTTTCAACCCGGGGTGACTAATACAGGATCAACATGAGAAAACCTCCCAAACTTCAAATAGTCATAACTTTTGACTTGAATATTAAAACAAGGTCATGTTTAGCTTGAATCGAAGTTCGTTTAGAAACTAGATTTGTTATAAGGTGGAACCCATAACCATCAAATTTTGGATTTGAAAAATGGCATTTAGTACCTTTTTGAGGCTCCAAACATCTATTTTACTATTTTTGATCGTGTTTATTTTTTTTTATATTTAGGGTATTTTTGATAGTTTTTGCCTATTATGATTTTATTAGCATCTATTTAGCTATTTGAGGGATTATGCTCTATTATAAAATAAAATTTTCTCTTTTTTTTTGGAAAAACCTTGAGGATGACAGTTTCTCTTTTTATTTTCTCCACAAATTCTCTTTCTCATCAGCCCATAGGATAATCGTTATCTAGTCTGGCGTCAGTGAACCTCCGGACATCCTAACCTACCAACTTGTTGACCTTCTGACTTTTCGACATGCAAAGGGATATGGTGGTTCAAAAGGTATAATGATATCCTTTAATAAGCCGTGTCTTTCATATTTCTCTCCCTATATAAAGTAAGGGGGAGGTCTCTCTTGGTAAATTATCATCGCTCTCATCTATTTACTCCATTTTTCATCATTTCTTTATAGCCTATATATTTTTTGAGGTTCCATAATGGGGGACCTAGTGGGGATAACTCCCGATGATGGATGTAAATGAATCAAGCCGCTCGTGAGCTATTCGACGTTCGATTCGATAAAAGTCCGTTTGAACTCGTTTAATGAGGCTCGTTAAGATAAACAAACCAAGCTCAAGCTTCGCAATGCTCGGCTCGTTAGCTCGTGAACAC
>JBBMJZ010000137.1:20266303-20281700 GCA_037833815.1 Zingiber zerumbet
CACTGCATTCAGCTGTTTGTAATCGATGCACAACCTCAAAATACCATCATTTTTCTTGACAAACAACACTAGAGAACCCCACGAAGAAACACTAGGGCGAATAAATCCCCTGTCCAATAACTCCTGGAGTTGAACATTTAGCTTGTCCAACTCTTTCGGTGCTATACGGTATGAAGTTCTCAATGTCGGAGGGGTTCCCAAAATTAGCTCAATAGCAAACTCCACCTGCCTTTGGGGAGGCAAGCCTGGTAGATCATCTGGAAATATGTTCGGATTCTCTCAGGCCACTGGAACATCTGAGAGCTAGGAACTACTGCTATCGTCAGTATTAATCAAAGACAATAGAAATCCCTGACCACCATGTGACAGTAGCTTCTGAGCCTGAATCATTGAAATGATCGATATGCCATCATCCTTGATGCCAGTGAAATCCCACGAGGGTTGGTTCAGAGGTTGGAATATGACCACTCTCGTCTAGCAATCAACCGTGGCATGATACGCGGACAACCAATCCATGCTAAGGATAATGTCGAATTCGACCATTTCCAGTACTAATATATCAACCATGAGTATATGGTTACTGAAGTCCAATGGGTATCCTCTGACCTCCTGAGTGATGTCCAATGCATCACCGGACTATAGGGCGACTGTTAGTTGCCGCAGTCTAAGGATAGGTAGTCTATTAATCTCCCTTATAAATGCACGATGCTCTAACCAACTGAGCTAATAGGTCATTCTCTGGCCTACCATGCTCAGTGAATTAAATATTGGTGTCGAAACTTAACTTGGTAGGGGTCTGCTACAAAGCATTTCATTTGCTCATTATTGATTGATCAGGGCAAGATAAAGAAAAGATCAACTACAAAAGAGTCTAACCAAGTTTTGGAAACTAGTTGCAAGATAGATTTTCAATCCACTGTCAGAATGAGACATTTCAAGTGTCTGAGGTGCTAGTATTGGTCCCTAGCACAAACTCTAAGTGGAGGAAGTCACTGAATTCTTTTAGTGGTTGTACTAATCACCAAACCTAGATGTAGGAGGAGGAGGACTAGGCAAAGGAAGATGAATCACATAACTCATGTATGTGTGTAGAGGAGGTAAGAAAAGATAGGGAAAGCAAAGGAATGAATGTCAGAATCAAATATAAGAAGAAAAGGATATTTTAGGAAGTCCAACCGATTATCCTTATGGAATAGTACAGGTATAAACTCGTACCAAATAGACTAAAATGAATGCATGGTCCAATTAGATGCACATCACTTAAATCCTTTAATGTAAATCTTACCTTGATACCTTCTTTGTGATAGTAATCTACAAAGTGGTCTTATAACAATTGTCTAGTAAGTATGCCACATTTATGAGAAGGACACCCCAATATATCTTAAGGTAAATCCACTACACACCACACCATATCTTACTAACAATAAAGCTAAGTCTAATATAGACTATATATCTCTTTATGACTAATAAGAATATCTATGTTACCCAAGTATTAAATACAGGTACCAAAATTATAAAATTAATGATACCTATTTACCGTCTGGAGATGTTTCGTCGCTGCCATGTCCCCAAATATGACCTTTCCTTGAAGAGATCAAATAATATTTTGGAATTCTGAAACGAGAAAAATAACAAAAATTTGTACAAATCCAAAAATTACCCAAATTAGCTTGTTAAACTCAAAAATCCAAAACACGAAAATCTAACATTGTAGCCGGCTCTGATACCAAATAAATTGGTATCAAATTAACTTGCAAAACTCGAAACTCGAAAAGCAAGCATCGGAGAACTTCGCTCTGATACCAAATAAATTGGTATCAAATTAACACGAAAATCCAAAATGAAAAGCAACTATCATATACCTTGCTCTGATACCAAATAAATTAGTATCAGATTAATCCGTAAGAACTTGTAAACTATGCTCTGATACAAAAAATATTGGTATTAGATTAATCTCAAAAATCTGGAACATGAAAATAAATAGGTATCGCCAACCTAGCTCTGATACCAAAAATATTGTCATGCCCCAGGTAGTCCCAACCAGAAGAAATTTTGACAACATCTCTCCTGTATGGGTGACAATATGAAATTTCACTACACGTCCTCAAGGCCACACATACCTCGGCCAACACGGCCGGAATAATAACAATAAAATATAACTAAATAACCACTCAGTTTATATATATATATATTTCAGCCTCTGGCTGACACAACCACGTAGTGTATATTTGAAAATCACCTACTCCACTACACAACGGAAAATGCAACACACAATAGAGAAACCAACATAGTGGAAAAATAAGTGTAGTAGACCAAAAACTCGATAAAACTCCTCGAGTACAAAACAAGTATATGGATCAACAAGTAGATCAGAAATACATAACAAGGAACCAAGTCCGTAAGCATAAAATCATCACGACACGATGTGGGGACTAGCGACTGGAACCTCCGGACAACATTAACTTGTAATGGTAAAATCAATGGGGTGAGTCAACTTCTCAGTGGATACCAAGCTGACATTCATAGTAAGTAATAACTAACAGTAATAAATATGTGTACAATCTCCTAAAGTAATGAACAATGCAAATATGGAAGAAAAGGGGGAAGTTGTACTCACTAGGACCTCCTATCAGGATAATAAGATCGTCAGACCGAAAAGAACATGTCCTATATGCATGTCAATCATATGCATCAATCCAATATACAGAAATAAAGTGCAACAAACACAAGCAATAAATACAGATATGCATATGATGCAAATGACATGTCCTAGTCACCCCTGACGTCGGTCAGCCATCTCACACACGATGGTTAGACCGAGTGTGTAGGGCTGTGACAACTATGCACTGTGTCATCACTTCCCCTGATGAGTGACCGAGTGGGCAGGATGTTGTCAGAGTACACCTATCCGCCTACCCCAAATCATAAGTGGGGGAGCACAATGCTCTCATCTCCCTGAGCCAGTCTAGCGGAGGGATCCCTGCCGGCTACCACGCTGCGTCACACTATCCATGAGTGGACCAATGGAGCCAAACAGAGTAAAACCGTCTGCAAACTACCACGCTGCGTCACTAAACCAGCAGAGCCTAACAGAGCAAAACTGTCTGCCGGTTACTACGCCGTGTCACCAGACCAACGGAGCCTAACAGAGTAGAACTGCCACACACCCTGCCTGATATACCACTAACCCATGAGTAGTGGTGTGTGCAGATCCATGTATATGACGATGTGCTTAACAATAATAGAGCTGTCAATCGCTCAGCATGCAATCATGCGAGATTGTGCATGACACTAAACATGGAAATCCTGACCATATCTATATCCAAGAATATGCACCAAATATACATGGATCAAATCATCAAATCTAGGTACATGTGTCAGACATGGTAAATGTCTAATCTGGTAAATATATCATATGGTATGGTATGTCACTACCTCTGTAACATAAATAATAAATAGGGCATGTATCCAAAACAGGTAGGTAGCAAACAAGCATGCTCGAAAACAAATAGTGATATACCGATGCTGATATAAACATAATTATTACTACTTGTTAAAATCTACTAAGCATACCAACGTGACATATCAAAATAGATAAGTCAAGGTACTCACCTCCAATAGAAAGGTCCAATCCAATCCAAATCCAACGTCGAGATGTTCATCTCGCGTCAAAGTCCTGTGTTACCAATATATATACATTTTTATTTAGCTACAACTAAGGAATAGCTAAATAAAATCCTTAAGGCTAAATTAGGGTAAAACCCTAATCAATCTAACCATCTAGCAATCCAATTTATCCCTAATTCAATACATATACTTAGGTTAACATTAGTTACTAACCTATCTATCAATCATCGACAACAAGATCAAACCCCTACACCTTACCTCAATTCACAGCCCCCTGTTGAGGCTGGACCAAAGGAAGCTGTTGGTTGTAGTGTTGTCGGAACCAAGAAAAGAGTCTCTGCTGGAAACCAGAAATGCCAATGTGATCAATTAACCCACTAGCACAAGAATTGGGAAAACAGAACCCTACCTGCCTTACCCTAATCTTCTTCCTCTATGTCAATAGGCAAAAGCAATCGGTTGGTGCCTGAAATCCTATGGTCGACACCTTCCAAAAACCACTACCAGATCCCTACTGGGTTGAGGAGGCAAGACATGACAGAGATCAGCAAAGGATAGCATAGCGAGGACAGGGCTCAAGCAACCTACCTCAGTCGTCTACCCACGCTCTCAGCTTCCAATGATCTAGGGCACGGGATGACAACGCACAGTGAAGTTGGCGTCGGATGTGGTGGCTGGTGGCAACACAGAGGGAAGAAGGGAGAGCGACATCAGTGCTAAGGCCCGAACAGCCGACGTCAAGCCACGAGGATCAACAATGACGTGTAGAGGAGGATGAAGGAGACATGACCGAGAAGATGGTTAGGCATGGAAGAAGGGAAAAAAGAATGGGGAAGAAGAAGACTCGGAACGGCTCCCTCAGTCGAAGGCTTATACGCGAGGGAGGAGAAACGCCGCGGTTGTAGCGCCTTCGGGTGAACGGCGTCGGCACGTCCGTTGGGGAAGAGAAGAGAAACAGCGACGGTGAGCGACGGGTGAGGTGCGGGTTCTGCGGGGAAAAGGAAATAAAAGAAAAAGAAAAAAATCAAATAACAATTCAACTTTTTACTCGTTAAAATGGGGTAGCCTAAACAGGCTTTCCCGGAACCCAATATTTGATCCCCTTAAACTCGTCATACGAGCTCCGAAAAATTTCCAGAAAATTTTTAAAAAATTCGGAAAATTTTCTTATGGTTATTCGTCTTTTTCAGTATTTTACAAGCACCAACGTGCGTAAATAAGCATCATGTTGGTTCTAATTTGCGCAAATTAGTACCAATGTGTTGGTGCTAGTCTTTAAAGACCAGCTCTAACGTACTGGTCTTTAAATATCAGCTCCAACGTTTGTGTTGATTTATAAAAACCAGCACTATTTTACATGCAGGAGATAGAAGAGAAGCACAAACTAGTAGCACTTTATATGTAGGAGAGAAAAGAGAATTATTGTATACAGATGAGAAAGATTAAAAAATTTAGATCAAAAAGTGGTCACGTAGACAGTCGCCCATATAAAGATGGACAAGATATTAAATATTTATATATATCAAAATTACGAAATAGAGTTCTGCATGGAATAAATAACCTTTTTTATTTTCATTTATAATTCTAAAAAAAAAAGTCTTTCAGAAAGCTGTTTTAGACCTTTGCTTATATCAATTCCTAATTCATAGAAGAGGTGCTTCTTAGACTTAATGATTAGCAAGGCTAACAGATGACTACTATTATTTAACTCTTAAAGCCTTTTTGTTAAGTTAGATCTTCAACTTTGGCACCAATCATACAAGCAATCAAATAAATAAAAAGGTCATAATGTACTGTGTTTCAAAGTTATATATTTTGGATATTCAAGACGTTTATGTGAGGACAAAATCTTTGCTACTGGTTGTTAAAACCAAAAGATTCATTAACTTTAGTTGTTAAAAGTCAACTTTCCCTTAAAAAAGAAATGTATGCTAAAAAGTTAACTCTACCTCACTCAATGCTTTATATGATATTAATTCTTTTTAAATGTTTTAATGTTTTGTGTTTTCAAGAAAGAACAATGGTAAACTCTATAATTAATTTATGGAACCCATTAAATACATGTGCCGCTTAACTTAATAGTAGTTAATGCATTGCTAATTTTTTTAAAAAAAATTATCTTAATTTGATTCTTGTTAACAGTTTAGCAAGACACCTACAGAAATTAAGTAAAATAAACACAAACATAAAGAGACGGACATCAGAGATTTACTTGATTCATAATCCAAGGTTGCTATGTCAAAATTTCTATGTACAAAAAATACTTACCTGTTATCATTCTCCTCTTTGGTAAAGTACTAGAGGCGGAGAAACTGGTTACAATGAGTAAATATAAAGAAGGAAGATACCAATGAAGCTCAAGAGAAATTTAAAGCTTTGATCGTGGTTGTGTTTCCTTCAATTCAACCCCGCACCTTCTTTTATATCCTCTTCTTGAGTTGTTGATGTGACATATTTGTTGACGTGACACATTCGATCAACTAGAAGGGCTATTGGGTTGACCAAATATGGATGACGTTGTAGATAGAGTTCATCTACTCAACGGTCTTAGCTCATCCGTTTGCTGACGTGACACCCTTTCAGTCAACGTAATAACTTATTGGTCAATCGAAAACCTAGTCACTTCAGATAGCTTCTTTAGATTTGCTGCCACTTGTCCTCCTGTTGCCCGATCTCGATCTTCAGTCACTCAATCCCACTTGCATCGGATCTCCATTGTCGGATCAGCTTCCACGTAGCTTCCGATTCTCCGATCCTAACATTCGGTCGACCGATTCTCCTCCAGTGATAACCTGTAGGTAGATTGGTTTTATTTTGTACATTGGTTGGTCGAACCGCTGGTCTAATCGACCAAATCTTTTGACTCAGTCGACTACACCTAAGTCCGCCTAAGATTGAGTCTACCATTATTCGAATACAGGTCACTCAATCTCTCGTCTCACTAGCTTACTTGTGTATGCTTTCTACAGACTTTAGATGTTATAGTGCTCTTCCATATTTTTTCATCTCTCGGATGTACGAGTTCATCGATTCTCTTCTTATGTCATCTTTCTCGATCATTTACATCTTCTATCAAGGTCTTGTCATCTTCGATGCTCCTTGTCCTTTTCAATCCCTTGAGTGTTTCATACTACCTTCATCATACTTTACCATATCTAATTGAGCCATCGAGTACTTGTATGTTTCATAAATCCCTATATACTTGGACACACACATCTAATTTAACCTTATTTGACAATACATCAAAATATTCATGGATTTATTACTTAGGGTTCTAACATAACCCATTGCTAAATTTTCATTTTCATTTTCTTTATCTTAATATAAAATAACCATAGTGGTCTTAATAAAATAAGTGATTTATTTTTATATTAATTTTTATTTTGTTGACATGATTTATTTTTTATAATAAAAAAAGTTTTTTTATTAAATTATTAAAAAAAAAAAACTTCACAAATTTTCAATTGTTTTTTTCACCCATGGCAGGCTAAAAAAATTTATCAGTTCTGCTTGCTTCTATAGAGAATTTATAGTCGTCAAGACTCCAATCACTTAAGATTACCTCAATCAACTTAAATATTTTAATTTCACTCAACTTAGACTTGAAAACCTATTAAAGCTTCAAAATTGAAGTTGATCGCAGACTATAACTAGGAATATGTTGTTTCCTGGTCGAAGGATGTCTATAATGTGATTAATCTCTCACTAGCTAGCTAGTAATTAATCTCTCACTAGTCACCTTTCTACATGTTCAATTTATTGGATCTTTACATTGCCCTCGAGTTCATCCACAGTTTGACGATGGGTGATGAGGATTGAGGAGGGTGCGTGGCAAATAACGCCTTGGCCTACAAATTGATATTTCTCTTGTGGGTTCTTACGAGGTCAAATCAAATTCATTAACAAGGCAAAGCAATGATATTTAATGTGATTAATTCAGGACTCTAATTACTACTCAGGGTCTATTAACTCATTCAAATTGACCTTGAATAAGCTCATGCGTTACCGTAGTTAGTACCTGTATGGGTGAATACTTCAATAAATTTATGTGCCTAACCCACTTATAGGCATTATTGTTTCAATAATTTTTTCAAATCACTTTGAAGTATCGTTGCACAAATGACTAGTATTTAGTGATTGTTGCACTTTCCTCATCTACTATTTTTAAGCCCATGCATGGAGGCCAAGACTTTTAGCTTGTCACACTTCGACTCGAGCCTCTTGACTCCATGAATAGTAAGCACAATTGGAAGTAATATTTATGAACTAGTAAATTTCCTTACTTAAAGGAGATGTGGATGGATTTTTCATCTCCCATTGAACTCAAACATATCTAAGAGGCATTGCAAAGGATGCAAATCCTCACCTTTATTTACTATTAATGACTACAGAACACAAGTTAAGGATTATGTCAACTTTACTAATATTTGAATTAATGAAACAAATAATTTATAAATATTTGATAACGAACATTTTGGCATTATTTTGTTCTCGTACTTATATTTTTAATCCCCTTGTATGGTTAAATGCTTATTCATACCATATTTTAAGAACAAGGGTATATTTTGAGCTTCCTTGCAATTTTCTTATAATTATGACATTATTTCCTAAAATATGAGTGTTGTCTCGTATGGAAGCAGGGGAGAGCATCAACGTAACCAGAACTTGAACCACACCACAATAGGGAACACGGTATATGGTCGTGTCCCCTAACATGACCTGGCTATTTCCCTCTCTACAATATAACTCGAAGCATTTATAGTAGCCTAGATAGCATGACCGTGTCCTATGACATGACTGTGGCGTGTGGTGGCGGTCACCACTTGAAGAAGTTGGTTCAACTCTTGTGATATGAGGAGCCACCATTCAAATATGGGCTATCATCATCTTCCTCACGCTCTCCACCTCCACCTGCTCTCCATAGCCCTCTCCCGATCAGGAGAGGCACTACCTTCATCCATGAAGCAATCTCTTGATATCTCCATCTCTGGTGGACATCTCTCATTCACAAGTTACCTTCATCTCACCCCAATTGAGAAGGTTCTCTTGCGAGATAACTCACCACTTGTAGAAGAGAAAAAGGTGTCGAGATCTTCTACCTTCTTCACTTCTGCAAGTTCATCTCCTATCGAGAAGTCGGCATGGAGATTTTCGGCCTCTTCTTGTCCGTAAGCTCCATCCTTCTCCACCGTTGAAATCCTCCATCATCGGAATCCCCCATCATTTGTAGCACTTAGTTTTGTTTAGCTCTTTTGATTGCAATTTGTTTGGTTTAATTCCTCTTACATTTCTTTTATTTCAGTCAATGCATTTCAATTTATTTAATTTCTGCAATGTTTGTTTCATTTGAATGCTTTTAGTTTTGTTGTTCATTTGGTTTACAAGATGCAAGTAGGTTAGATTAGGATGCATTACTTTATATTTTTATGAATTTTGTTGCGATCTTAGTTTAGTGAATTTCCAATTCTATTACTTAGATTTATTTATATTTATTGTCCTTAGCTTTAGCATTTGAAACCCAAACCCCCATTATCAATTGATCTAAGATTATAATCCACCATTGCAATTTCTTAAGAGACGATCCGTGTTATCTTATAATACACTAGAATAGAGGGTTTGATATTATATTTTTTTAATCATGGTACGACATACGGTAATCAATATTTAATTCATTATATGAAGAATATAATACCACATAGATATTTACATACATACTCTCTCTAGCAATATAAAGAGAGAGATATAACGATATTACCTACTACTCAATAGTATGATTCCAAGTGAGTATTACATAATTTCTATTATAAATTAAGGCATTAACAAAAAGTAATCAACACTAAGGGTGCAAATGAATTCAAATAATATAAAAATATTGATATTTGAATTTGATCCAAAATTTGAAAATGTAAATAATTTTAGCTTCAGTTTGGTTCCAAATGAAATTTGAGCTCTAGTTCTTTTCATGTTTTTTAAACTTTGATTCTCCGAGTAGAAGCAAACTCTAGTTTGAAATGACTAAAATTAGAATTTGATTATTTGAGTTATTCGAATCTTAATTTTAAGTATATTCAAACTAAACTTTTGTACATAGAACACAAATAGAGAGAGTTCAGTTTGAGTTCTTGTGAGTGTCTAATGGACAATTGAATAAAATATTATGAATTTAAATTTGACTAAAAAATTGTTGATTATGTTTGAATTCAGCTTGAATAAATATTCTATAAATTTGAATAAGAATCAAATATTTTTTAACACCTCTAAACTCTAAACAAGATAATTGATTAAAAAATACTAATAATTTTATAATTTAATTCTTTAGAAATTTTAGTTAATTTTATATCTCTTATTTTTTTCCCCAAAAAATATACTATTTTCTATTTCATATAATTTTTATTGATTAAAATGGTATAAACTATCTATGACACAATTAACACAATACCAAACCCACAATCATGATATTTTGTACTATATTATTAATTTTCTATTTAATTCATAAAATAAATATATAATTTAATTATCTATTAATCTGACCAACAAATTAATGATGGGATAATAGATCTAGTCGTTTTCCAATTGTCATGACAACTATGCCAATAAGAACAAGGTTAAGTTCCAAGGTAACAAAGTGTATCCTATCTTGATTAGTCTGCCTTCCAATAAGAAGATTGATTAGAGCTGTTGATCAATCTATTATCATTAAATTATCTTCAATTTGACATAATCAATTAATAAAATGCAAATGAAATGGTTGTTGCATCTCATTAACATGGACCTCTCTTGGTGTGTTATCTCTATTATTAGTACTTAACGAAAATTTTTAATTATATTTGAAGTTAGAGGTCATAATTTGTATAGGGACCAATTAGACATGTCCTCAATTGATTGTGCCCAATTAAAATTGTATAAAAGAAAAATATTTTTCTTTTAAAAAAGGGCAAAAGACGTTTCTTTTTCATTAATCATCAAAAGCAACTCATCTTATATTTTATCCCAATAATACCTTTATTCCACTTCTTTTATATATATTTTTTAGCAATTTAATTAAAATTGCTCAAGATGTATCAAAATCCTCAAACATAATTACAACCACTCAGGTATATAGTGTAACAACTAAATATCATAGTTGCTACAGAAGTAGTCGCTACAGTATGTAAGTGATTTTAATTAAGAAAATAATTTTGATCAAATTTATACAAATTTAACCAATTTAGTAAAGAAATTTTTAATATAATAATATTTTATGTGTAGTAATTTTTGTTGGTGTAATTGACCTCTAGTTAAAGTTGACCAAGCTCGAGTTGACTCAAGTTAGGTTTCAATATTTAATCAATATATAGTCAATATATTGTTAGTTGGTCGAGTAAAATATCAAGTATATAAAGGTTGATCGGATACATGATAATTGATCAATATGATAAGTTGGTTGAGTAAAAAGTTAAGTAGATCAAAATTGTCCGAATATTTGACAAAATATGGAAAGTCCAAATGAGTTACCGTTGACCAAACACTTAGAGATTGACGGGGAGTTGGCACGAGATGAAAAATTCAAGTGAAACACGGTTGACCGGACACTTGGTGATCAAAAGTCCAATAGGAAGTTGGAAAGAGGAGAGTCCAACACTTGACAAAAGAAGAGAAGTCTAAGTCGTTTAATGTTGTTTAATGTTAACCGAACACTTGGCGTTATATAGATGAAAACTAATTGGATCATGGAGGATCAAACATTTGACATGTAGATGCAAGCCTTAACATGTCAGGAACGACTGAATATTAGACAAGTATGAGAAGTCCTAACAATTCCTAAAAGATAGAATGTTAGGTGAGTGTGGAAGTCTAAATAAGTCAAGAAAGACCGAATATTTGACATAAACAAAGGAAGTCAAGGATGATCGGATGTTAGGCACGTGAAATCTCGATGGTCAGGATTAACCAAATGTCAAGCAACAAAAATTCCGACAGGTCAATGTGGACTAGATGCTAAGTAAAGGAAATGTCTGATAGGTTGAGGTCAACTAGATACCAAGCCAAATGAGAATTTGACCTTGAAAAGACTGAAATAGGACTAGCAGTCAATTGCTAGGTAGTAGCAATCGATTAGCTAACACTAAACCCTAAATTTAGGGTCACGAGGTTCAGGCAAACAAAAATGTGTTCAGGTGCTCGGGGTAACTTAGGGTGCTCGAGTGAGTGCGTAGAAACTCACTCAGACTCAAGATACTCAAGTTTAAGGTACTCAGGTGTGTGCAGAAGTTGGCTCATGGAAACTCACTCGAACTCAGGGTACTCAGGCGAGTGCCAGTAACCCACTCAGACTCGAGTTAATCATGTTTGGGGTGCTTAAGCATGTGTAGGATTTGGCTCATGGGAACTCACTCAAACTCAGGGGCTAGGGGCAAGTGCCCAGTAACCCACTTAAACTACTCGAGTTTGAGGTGTTTGGGTGCACGAGAGTTGACACACTAAAACTCACTCTAGATCAGGCTTTAGTAGTCGACCGACTCGGGCTAATGCATTAGGTTGCGACCTCAACCCACTTGGGATCGGGACATGATAATTGGTGGTGACACTCGGGTTGGATTGCATGTATGATGATACCAATTGATTGCTTGGTGATAGAAATTTATTTAATCAGTTTGAACGAACAAAACACTCCCAAATCAATTGGTTAGTCCTATTGTTGGCTAGCAGTCGATTATTGTCTCAACAATTGATTGGCTATGGTTAAATTGAGTGGAAAGGGTCATTCTACAAGTGTCAATGTCATGCCCTAAGTGTATATTTGTTTGCCAAAACAATGGTACCCCCTAGTGACAATGTGAGAAGTAATCGATATCGAACTAATTCAAGTCAACACAAACACCAATGCGATATAAAAATCACTAAGTTCTTAAAATGTTAATTCATGAACATAGGAGCATACTAAGTAAACGAGATAAAAGTCATACTCAAACATTCGATACGGTAAGAAAATCGAAAATACAAGCAGCAAAACATAACTCAAACAACTCGAAAAGAAATCCAAACTTGAGTGGGACTGACTATCAAGACCTCTGAGTGATATGACACATCATCTACCTGCTAACATAGAAATAAAAGAAAAAGTAAAGATTAGTAAGTACAAAATACTTAGTAAGTATAAGATAGATAATGCAAAACCTGCATAGTGTAAGGAGATCAAAGAGAGCAGCCTTAGGTAAGAATACTTACTACAAAAGTAAGAGTACCAATATAATCATCTGCTAACCAAAAGCATAACTAATAACATAACACTCCACTAACTTGCTCAACCAGGTATAACTAATAAATTGAGAGTACATATAGTACATATAAATCCTACATGAGCACATACATAACAAGCATATAATAAGTCTTGATTGCATGAAAAATATGCTACCATGAATGAGTCTCATGGGAAGTCAAGGTATATAAATAGTCATTGTCCATGGGGGAATGCTCTTCCAAAGATGGTCCCATGGGCGAACAAGATGAGGTAACTGTTGGTCCATTTGGAGGCCGGCAAGAGGGGAGGGGTGAATTGCCTTGAAAAAATAAATCAACCCTTTCTTGGATTTTCAACTAAATAAAGAACAGTCATAAATAAAAAAAGAGACTAATTAAAAAAAGAATAGACACAAAGGAGTTACTTGGTTTGTAATCAGAGGATTGCTAATCCAAGGAGAATGTAGCGCACTATCTGAAGATCTCCTTCGAGTGGAGTAGCCTCTTACAGCGTTCACAGCACACAAAAGAAAAGTATAACAAAGAGAAATGGATTACAAGTGAATGAATAAACTATTGAAATTAGTGCTATATTTATAGCACTATTCTGGGCGTCTGAAAGGGTTTTGGCCGCCTGGAGGGGGATAGAATTATATCCTGATGCGTCGGTCAGCGTCCACATCATCATTGATAAAATTTAGGTTTTGGGCGCCTGGAAGGGTTCCGAGCGCCCGAACTCAAAAAAGGCTTTGAGAGCCCGAAATGATTCCGGGCGCCCGGACCACATAAGTTAACAAAGTTGACTTTTTGCAGTCCAATTTCTCTGCTCCGGTTCAGCTCGTCTCAGTCCGGATCTTTCGTTCTGGCTCCGTTAGCTTGGGTGATCTTGGCCATCCGAAATAGGGCTCACCCATATCCAACTTCCAACCTCTCCTCGAGCAGCCTTCCTCCTCGATTTCTCATCCCTCGAATGTCGCATACATTCTTCTCGTCCACCGGTATACTCTTCCGTGGTACCTCTTCCCTCGGACGCACCAAGCCCGTCGGCTCTCTCCCGGTGTCGTCTTTCTCACTAGCCACGTCTTCTGCTCGACTTCCTGTGCTCCTAAGCTCCTACACACTTAGACACAAGGGTTAAACCAAACAGGACCTAACTCAACTTGTTTGATCACATCAAAATACCTTGGGGTTCTAACAATCTCCCTCTTTTTTATGTGAGCAACCCAAGTTAAGCTAGGGTAAATAGATGCAATAAAAAAACAATCAATTTAGCAAATAAGTGCAAAAAGATTTTTCAGTTTAAATATACCTCCCCTTAGACTTAATATCCTTCTCCCCCTTTGATCACATAAAAAAATGGGGTTTCTTAACAAGTCTAAGGTTAACTTTAATTTAAAAAATTTACAATAAATTAGAAACTTTAAAAAAAAAAATCTAAGTGAAAATTTTCAAGAAAAAAAACTTTTCTAAGTAATAAAATTTCTAAGTATGAAAATTTTAATTTTCTAAGTTAAAAATAACATTTTTGTGCAACGGATTAAATAACTTTTTTTTTTAAAAAAAATCTAGCAAGTGTTAAATCATTGACAAATATTGAAAACATTTTGAAAACTTTGAAGAATTATTTTGATATTACTAAAAATTTGTAACAAATTTTCAAAGAAAAGTTTTAAGTAAAATTCTAAGTTAGAGAATTTTGCAAGTAATTTAATTTCCACAATGGTTAAAAAAAACTTTTTAAAGTATTATCTAAATTTAATTTTAATGCTTTAACAGAAAGTTAACTAAACATTTTATTCCAATATTTTAGCTTCTAGACAGTGGAGAGGTACTAGACCTTCTTGGTTATTGGAGTAACAATCACTTTTTTAGACAAAGCCTCATAAAGAAATTTAATGTCTAATTTTCTCACTGAAAGCGCTAAGTCTAATTAACAGTTCAATTTAAAAAAGACTTTGGAACCCAATATAAGTTCCTTCTTACAGAGTTAATCAGATATTTTCTAGGTATATAATATTTTGATATTTTTCTGATATGACTTTTGTGAAACCTATAGTACCAGTTTAATCCTCTATAGTTTCTAAAAGCACAAGCAGAATTTCTCAAGTTTTCTATTTATTCTTTTAATTTATCATTTTCAAGTTTTACTTTATCAAAATCTTCTATCAAACATGATTTTGCTAAAATTCTTTTTATTTCTAAATTTTTATTTTTTTAATTTATTATTTTTACTTTTTAATTTGTACATAGATTTTGCCATAAACTTAATACCAAAATAAAGCTGATTAGGAGGTAAGAGACATACCTCACTTACCATATCAGACTTGAAGCCTGACACTCCCCCTGCTTCGCTGAATTCATCATAAGACGCTCCCCCTTCATCGATGCTGGCTTCTGATGTACTTTGCCCTTCATAGCTCACCAGTAGTGTCAGTCTAGCATATTCTTGTATTTCAGACTCAGATGATGAACTGTCATCCCAAGTAGCTTTTAGATTCTTGTGCTTCTTGGGTATCTTGACTTTATCCTTCTTGAGTTCTGGGCAATCCTC
>JBBMJZ010000137.1:20281800-20294662 GCA_037833815.1 Zingiber zerumbet
TTAATTTTCTATTTAATTCATAAAATAAATATATAATTTAATTATCTATTAATCTGACCAACAAATTAATGATGGGAAAACAGATCTAATCGTTTTCCAATTGTCATGACAACTGTGCCAATAAGAACAAGGTTAAGAATGCAAATGAAATGGTTGTTGATTAGAGCTGTTGATCAATCTATTATCATTAAATTATCTTCAATTTGACATAAACAATTAATAAAATGCAAATGAAATGGTTGTTGCATCTCATTAACCTGGACCTCTCTTGGTGTGTTATCTCTATAGTTAGTACTTAACGAAAATTTTTAATTATATTTGAAGTTAGAGGTCATAATTTGTATAGCGACCAATTAGACAGGTCCTCAATTGATTGTGCCCAATTAAAATTGTATAAAAGAAAAAATATTTTTTTTAATAACAAAGGCAAAAGACGTTTCTTTTTCATTAATAAGCAAAAGGCAACTCATCTTATATTTTATCCCAATAATCAGTGACGAATCTAGTAATTCAAATTTTACATGTAATAAGAGGCGGTATCCTCTATCTTCACAGATAGAATCCCATAATATTAAGAGTTCCACCGTCGGCAAAAAATTAGGGGGTGACCGCCAATGTCCTCCCCCGCTGAATCTGCCCTGGCCAATAATACCTTTGTTCCACTTCTTTTATATATTTTTTTTACCAATTTAATTAAAATTGCTCAAGATGTATCAAAATCCTCAAACATAATTACAATCGCTCAAGTACATATGGTAACAACTAAATATCATAGCTGCTACAGTAATTTAAGTGATTTTAATTAAGTTAAAATAATTTTGATCAAATTTAACCAATTTAGTAAAGAAATTTTTAATATAATAATATTTTATGTGTAGTAATTTTTGTTGGTATAATTGACCTCTAGTTAAAGTTGACCAAGCTCAATTTGACTTAAGTTGAGTTTTAATATTTAATCAATATATTAGTTGGTCGAGTAAAATATCAAGTATGTTAAGGTTGATTGGATACATGATAATTGATCAATATGATAAGTTGATTGAATAAAAAGTTAAGTAAATCAAAATTGTTCGAATACTTGACAAAATATGGAAAGTCCAAATGAGTTGTCGTTGACCAAATACTTAGAGATCGACGAGGAGTTGGTACGAGATGAAAAATTTAAGTGAAACACGGTTGACTGGACACTTGGTGATCAAAAGTCTCATAGGGAGTTGGAAAGAGGAGAGTCCAACATTTGACAAAAGAAGAGAAGTCTAAGTCGTTTAATGTTGATCGAACACTTAGCGTTATATAGATGAAAACTAATTGGATCATGGAGGATCAAACATTTGACATGTGGATATAAGTCTTAACATGTCAGGAATGACTGAATATTAGAGAAGTATGAAAAGTCCTAACAATTCCTAAAAGATAAAATGTTAGGTGAGTGTGGAATTCTAAATAAGTCAAGAAAGACCGAATATTTGATATAAACAAAGGAAGTCAAGGATGACTAGATGTTAGGCACATGAAGTCTCGATAGGTCAGGATTAACCAAATGTCAAGCAACAAAAATTCCGACAAGTCAATGTGGACTAGATGCTAAGTAAAGGAAATGCCTGATAAGTTGAGGTCAACTGGATACCAAGCCAAATGAGAATTCGACCTTGAAAAGATCAAAATATTGCTAGGTAGTAGCAATCGTCTGACAAACCCTAAAATATGAATTTAGGGTCTAGAGATTTAGGCGAATGAAAATGGGTTTGGGGTGCTTGGGCAAGGCATTCACCAAGATGGAACTTGGGAACCACTCATACTCGAGAGTCAATATTTGACCTAGTTGGATCTCGAGAACTCACTTGGGCTTGAGAGTTAGTGTTCAGTCGAGTTAGCACTCGGGAATCCACTCGGGCTTGAGAATTAGAGTGGAGACACGGTAGTCGGGTGGTACCCATTTGAACTTGGGACACGGTAGTCATGGCGTCCCACTCGAGGTCGGTACATGACAGTCGGTCATGGCCCACTCGAGGTTAGGACATGGCAATCAACCCAACCTAACCGGGCTCGGGCTCGGGCATCGACAGTTGACCGCAACCCACTCGAGCTTGGGCTTCGACGTTCTGCCATGACCTCAACCTACTTGAGATTGGGACACGACAGTTAGCAGCAACCCACTTGGGCTCAGGTTGGATTGCACGTGTGGTTCTTTGGGTGATAGCAATCGATTGTTAAATTAATTTGAATAAACAGAACGTTCACAAATCGATTGACCAATTCAACTGGTGGCTGGCAATCGAGTGATGTGTCTCAATAATCGATTGATGGTGGTCAAACAACGTGACAAGAGTCGTTGTAGGTGTCAACGATCAAATTACAATGAAATAATTGATTAATGAATACTAGCAATATATTGTTAGAGGGAAATCAGCCCGAACAACAACTTATAAAAGAGATTTTTGAGATAAATCAGAGATGCCAGTTTTTGGAGGTTTGAGTATGAAGTACTATTGTACTTTTGGACCAACAAGAGTCAATTTTAAGTAACAAGAAAGCACCCAAAGTAAAATTCATGTAAAGTAAGTAATTTACTTTCATTGTATTTGTTTTTATCTCTTATATTTGCTTGTATTGTTTGTAAGAACAAATAGGTTTCTTCGTCTCCAAAAGGTATCTAAGAAGAAGGATAGTGGTGGTAGTCATCAGAACTAGACAAGGACAGAGCCATGTGTTAGCCTACTTGGGATTTTGCCCAAGGGCTTGATGTGCTTCCACAACTACATATTGATGGACGACATGCTTCCACCCTTTATATTCAACATCTTTCCTTCCTTCAGCCCAAGTCTCCGCATAAACATGCTCTTGATTGATCTACCCTGAGCCTGAGGAGAACATGTTTGTTGGTTCCATCATTGGGACTAGACCTTGGACATAGTCATCTTGGACTTGGGAGGCGGTGAATCAAGTAAAACTAACAATATTGACATCAAGCTTGATTAAGCTTTCCACTGTGCATTCAAATGATGATCACGCAATATTGTCAAAACAAATCAAAACTATTCAACCCCTAGCTCGCAAGGCCCAAACCATTTTAATTAAATTAATGTAATATTTTCTATATAGCAGTAATTGTGGGATTAAAAATTATAAATGTCATAATAGTACTGAAATAAAAATATTTTCAAGATAAAATATAAAAATAAGATGTCCTTTTAAATGATTAATAAAAAATATGTTTTAATGATTCTAATAAAAAGTGTTGTCCTTTTTAATTTTTATTCTGTATTTGTTTAATCTATGGTACTTTTGTTGACACATGGCCGGACTCCGTAGAGGCGAGCATGACAGGACTCTGTAGATTCTGATTATTCATGTAATTAGAGTCTTCTATACGACGACGACGACGACGGAGCGGAGGAGAAGAGGAGTGTGAATTACATTTTGTGGCCCATGAGAAAATGGACAAAAGCATCGATTTGATCCCATGTTTCTCGCTCTCCCATCTCCATCAGATCAGGTAGGAAAAAGACGCTCCTTTTCTCTCTTCTCTTTGCCTTTGCCCACCATGCTATTAATATATAGATCGAGATCAAAATCGAATCCTTCAGGAGTTGGAAATGTTGTCTTCTGAAATGGCTTCCACCTAGCACCCAAAAAGAAAAAAGAATGGCGGCCACCCATCTGCATGTTCATGGTTGACAACTCACAGAACTCGCACCGTGTCTTACTCTTTCAACGCCACTCCTTTTCCTTTTTTTTTCTACATGGTATTCCTTCCATTCCTGTCTTTTGCTTCAATCTTATAAGCTAGGTTTTGCCAAGTTTTGATTTTGGATCCGTGTTGATAAGAGAAGAAGAAAAAAAGTTTTGATTTTGGGCATTCGAGTATCCTTTTTCGTCTTTGGGTGACACTTTGGGGGCTTCGATGCGGAGTTCCCCCAGAGGATTTTACGGTTCGAAAGGTGTTTAAGCGATTGGAATCTCGGTGGCGATGATATGCGATTCGAAGCCGAGGATTGAGATCACGAGATGGAGCGGCGGAGTTGGCTGTGGAGGCGGAGGTCGATCGACAAGTCGTCCCCCGGTGAGACCGAGAGCTCGTTGTCGGCATCTTCAGACAGGCACTCGGATGAACAGGTCTGGTTCTTTCGTTACCTAGTAGATTTGTATGTACTTTAGGAGTATTGTATAGGCATCAATGCCGCTCGACTGTTTTGCAAATTAAATCGTTATAGTTTCATTGAAGTATATCTTTCTAGTTGAATGAAAGTTCTATCAGAAGAATCAAAACATGTTTTTAAATTTAAAGGTGCAGGTCTAGGATTGTTAAATGTGATTTGGATGACTGATAAAACTTTCTTTGATAAATGCATTTTTTTTTCACTTTGATTCTAAAGTGCTCTCTGCATGACCTTCAAACATTAAAGTCGAAAGATATGTTTGTTCATCTTTTATATGCCAATATCAGATGTGTAATATGGCTCCTGCCTCTTGGTTTTCTTCATTATGGCCTTGTCTAGATGACTTGCTCTGTATTGTTTAGCAGGAGGGGCTAAGAATTTCTTCAGTTAATTCTCCTAATAATGCTCATTCACCAGAGGTTTCATTGAAGGATGTTAATCATGAGGTCGATGAAACTATTCAGACTTTGAATGAGAAGCTATCAGCTGCTTTGCTGAACATCAATGCTAAAGAAGAGTTGGTGAAACAGCATGGAAGAATTGCAGAAGAAGCTGTTTTAGGTAAAACCCTACCTCATTGAAACTCCTATTTACACGAAGGGAAATAGTTGGTGTTTTGACATAAGTAACAAATTCATATGTAATAGAAATTTCGAAGAAACAAGCACACTTATTCTCTACACTTTTGTCCTATCTATGTACTATTGATCAAAATTTGATTTCCAGCTTTGATATAGCTCATAAAGTTCTCAATTATAATCAAGCTGATGCTAAAAAATCTTTAGTTTACCTTGTGTTAAGGATATGCAATTCCAACATGAATATAATTTATATATCAAAAGGAGATATTTGAGGTTTTCTCTCTCTAAAACCTTTCACAATTTTATCTCTCTCTCTTTTTTTTAATCTTTGCAAACTTTAATATTTTGCAGAAGCTTTTGTCTAAGCAAAGGTGACGCAGCACCACAAAGATTATCCAACATGGGAAATTAGGTCCAAGACAACACAAACAAGATTGTGGATAAATCAAAATTTCTGTGAAAGGCATAAACCTATACTAGAAAAGAACTTCCCTAATTTCAAATTACAAACTAAGAAAGAAACCAAATCAAATTGAAATTATGCCCCAATTTGCATCTGAGAGTATCCAAATAAGATTATATCTAAGAAGATGTTACTCTTGAATATTATGTAAAATTGTCATTTTCATTTATCAAAGTCTTTCGATCACCGGACTGCTATTCTATAACTGTTGCTATCTTTGTCAGTGTTTTATCAATGTTATTTTTTTATATGAAGGACTTTCTATTTTGAGTAATAATTGGGCATTGTTATTTTTGCAGCAAGGTAAAATGTTCGAATTAATAGTCGTCTCCTATTGGTTATTTATTGATTAGGTTGTCTTGGAATCGTATATATGAATGTAATTATTCTTTTTTCTATTGAATTATGTTGCTTCATTTCTATCAACTCACTTGACATATTTTTCAGTATAGTGCAGCATCATGGAACTTGGTCATTTTGGATCGCTCTTGTTCTTCCCTTGTTGCTTACATAGTTCACTTTGAATTATGCTTTCAGGCTGGGAAAATGCAGAAAAGGAAGTCACATCCCTAAAACGGCAGCTCGAAGCTGCTTCAAAGAAGAGCTTGTCCCTTGAAGATAGAGTTGTTCATCTTGATGCTGCCCTTAAGGAATGCCTAAGTCAGCTCCGGCTTACAAGGGACGAGCAAGAGCAGAATGTTCATGAAGCTGTCATTCAGAAAACACATGAATGGGAGTCTGTAAAAATGGATCTTGAAATCAAATTAATTGAGCTTCAAGCTAAAGCTGAAATTTCTACTTCGTTAGACCGTGAACTTCACTTGAAAATTGAAAGCCTTGAGAAGGAAAAAATTCTCCTTGAAAAGGAGGTTACGACGCTTCAGAAGGATCTCCAAATGCAAACATTAGATTTGGAGCTTAGTGCTAGAACTGCAGAAACAGCTAGCAAACAACATTTAGACAGCATAAAGAAAGTAGCCAAGCTCGAAGTTGAATGCCGTAGATTGCTAGCTGCTGCACGTAAATCCTCTTTGACTGATGAGCAAAAGCTCATTACTAACTCACACTATGCTGAGTCTGTCACCGATAGCCAATCAAATGCAGGTGAGTTATTGTTAAGCTTGGACAATGAGCAAAGTTGTTCAGATTCATGGACGTCAACCTTAATGGCAGAACTCTATATGTCGAAAAATGAAAAGGTTAACATGAGAAATCTCACCACGTCTAATGAAATAGAACTAATGGATGATTTCCTTGAGATGGAAAAACTTGCTGGGTTGCCAGATTCTGACTGTAGAAATTCTTATATTGCTCATGCTGATTCTTTGGATACTACTGTTAATGCTGATGGCTCTTCAAGAAAAGAATATGTGACTATCTGTGCACATAAGCCTGAGTTGCAAGAGATGGTTGAGACAATGCCATGCGAGAAAGCTGCAGTGCAAATGTCCTTAGATGAAATGAACTGGCTGAAGAATTCACGCGATCAGCTGGTTGCAGCTGAAGATAAATTGGCAGAGTTGCAAAGGCATGTCAATTTGGTTAATGGGGAAAAGTATGCCTTTGAGATGGAACTAGAAGCAGCAGAGGAAAAGAAAAATGAATTAGAAATGCAGCTTGTATCAGCACACAGCAAAAATGCTAATCTACACGAGAGAATAAGCATATTGGAAAGCAAATTTCAGGAAGAGCAACAATTGTCTGCTGCAATCAAAACAAGGTGCGAACATACAGAGGCAATGGAAGCAAAATTGAAAAAGATGGAACTTGAGCTTGAGTCAGCATATTGTGAAATTGCAGAGTTGAAGGCGAAAGTTGGTTTGTTAGAAGGAAATGTTGCAGAAGAGAAATCATTGTCCTCTGAGTTGGCATCTAGGTGTCAGAAAATGGAAGTATTGAAGGAAAAGAAAGAGGGAGCAGAAGGTCAGCTTGAGTCGGCAAATTTGGAACTTCACATTCTAAGGGAGAAAGTTGACTCATTGGAAATGAAACTCCAAGAAGAGAAGGTATTTTCAACAGAGCTTTTAACTAAGTGCCAAGCTATGGTGGACATGGATGTCAAGAGAAAGGAACTGGAGTGTCAAGTTAGAGCAAAAGATTTGGAGGTTAGTGCATTACAAGTGAAAGCCAACACTCTGGAAGAGAAATTCAAGGAGGAAAGAGCACGGTCCTCAGAACTTGCAGCTAATATAGAGATGAAAGAATCAAAGAGAATAGAATCTGTCGTGCAACTTGAGTTGGCACATGTGGAAGTTGGGTGCCTCCAGGAGAAGTTGCTGGCACTGGAGAAACAAATTGAAGAGAAGACAACATCTACAAAACTTGCGACAAAATACCACAATTTGGAGCTTGAGATATCCAACAAGCTTAATGAAACTAAATTCCATTCGTTTGCAGGTTCAGAAAGGGTCCTGAATATTAGACAGGTGAGTTTGCATTATGCCACCAAAAGTCTCCTTGATATAACTTCTTTTGAAGTATGTTAGATGAACACAAACGCATCCGCCTACACTCTTCGACAGTTTATGGGGTAAACCATTCCATCTATGATTCTTTGTTAAGCATTTCTTGTTTGTGCACAGGTGGAAGAGAACACTGTGGCTGCCAGGAAGCTTGCAGAGTGCCAGAGGACAATAGCCTCTCTTGACCAGCAGTTGAAAATCTTGGCAAACTTTGATGCTTTCATGCTTCAATCAATGAAGGCAGGGTCATATGGAGATCTACTAGATTTAGGAATGGAACCTGAATTTTATTATTTTCGCATTTCTCCTGAGAGCTTGGTGCTTTCTTCAGGTGTGTCCAACAACAAAGAGATCACCACCCCATAGTCATCTTGATAATTTTTTTTATATTCATTACAAAAATAGAAAATAATCTTACAGAAACCAGTGGAAATGTATATTATTGAGGGGGAAAGGGAAGTTGTGTATGTGGAAAAGATGTAAGTCAATAATACAATTTGGTTGAAATTATTATCTGTCTTCACCATTTGAAAAATACATTCATTCGTTGATTTCAATCAACGTCCACAATATTTATTTTGTGCTTCATCACATGTTGCCCTATCATTTGTGGGGAGGACAACAAACCTTAAATACAAACATCCCTATATAATGAGGCCAACATTAGAATGCTAGCAACCTAACTTGTTGTAGTTGTATTGAGCTTGTTTGAAACAACTCCCATCAACGTTTGAGTTGAATCTCATCAATGGAGATGGAAGAAGTTGATTTCCATTTATCTCTAATGCTCCCATTAAAGTCTAAGTTAGACCATTTTCAAGTTGTGGGGCTCTCCTTAGTAAAATCCAAGGGTAAATATGCCGATATATTTCCTCTTCCTTCTACTTACTTACCAAGTAAATGAGAAAGAATAAAAAAATATTCTTCCATGTATGATAGATTGCTAGATTACTCACAATAGTAAATTATGGAGCACTTAGTATAACTCTTAAATATGTATCCTCTATTTGAGCAAACCCTTGATCAATACTCGATTTTTAATCAAGAAATACTTCCAATAGATATCCTCTAATCAAGTAAGCCATTGAGACATTCCTCACCTTATATGGTCTACTAAGGTCATCTCAAGTAAGTGCCTATAATTGCTAGATACTAACACACTTTTATATAGAAGCAAACTTGGTTAACCTAACCTAAAATTTGGTTGACAAAACGGTCGCGTTAACCTAGGAACTTCCTTTTTTTTTACCAAGCATGGTCTAATGTTATTTTATGGTATTTCTCAATTTGTTCGATCCTCCAACCACTAAGAATTCAATCTTAGAAGCCTAGGATGAAGTCTCCAGGATGTAGCGTAGACAGTGAGCGCATAACATCTCTGGCATAATGGTCAGAGGTCAATATTCGTGGAGCCGACACTAAGGGGACCCACTAAAGTAGCATATCTACTTTTTTTTTTTGAAGCCTAGGATGAAACTCTCTAGATAACAAAATCTACCTAGAAGCTAAATCCTATCAATATAATCAATCTATACCAAAAATTAACCTAAGATTAGTATCAATTAATAACACATGGGCATATAGTCTTCAAGTCAATTTTCAAGCTTAATCCATGGAGTCCATCATCCAAGCTTAATCATTCCAATATCTATTTGCATAATATTTTTTCTACATACTTCGTGCATCTCATTAAATCCACATGTCTAACTTAAAATTGCATTGCTAAAACAGCAAACTACTATGATTATACCTAACAACAAGGGAGGAACCAATGTTTAAAATAAAATTTTATTTTTTTTATGTTTGACAATTAGTTCAAGTTTGGAATAACAAAAGCTAGTATTTATGCATAATAGGAATCAAGAAACTCAACCTAAGCTCCCCCCTTATCTCTACATCTTGTGAAATTTTATGTCATTTAGTTGAGCTACCTTTGAGATGATGACTTTGTTTTTTGATAGGGGAGATTTTAACTTAAACCACAGTAATGTCTCTCCCTTCATCATACTTCAAAAAATCTAGACAAGAAATGAATGAATAAACATATAAGCATAATCAAAATTATAAGAAGGCAAGCATGGCCATTAAACAAGTAGGGATTGTTAAAGAAATGATTCTATCAAGTAGTCCGATTCAACCAGGTTGTTTTGATCTATTTGAAAAAGTTTATGTTAGATTTTATTTACAGTTTTGATTCTCACATGGAGTTTGCAAAGATTTAGCATAGTGCATATGGAGCTCACAGTGCTTGTTGATTTGATAAATTGAGTTGATTTGTGCTCAATATGGCTTGAAGGTTTGGTATGAGGTGAACTTACAAAAAAGATTAAACATGGAACAAGCATATGAAGCTTGGTGCATTTGATTGACTAGAGGCGCTGTGAGGTAAACTCTAGGATAAAAAATATTGAACTATTGCAAATTCAATGGCTTAAAGACCTAGTATGATAGAACAAAACTCAAGGGGCTTGATTCATTTGATGAACATAGGGCCTAACAAGGTAGACACTAGTGTGAGGAGCGTAGACTAAGTTGAAAAACTGAATGCATAAGAGCGTGAAAGATTATAAAAATGAAATAAAATCTTGAAGATAGTGTTTTGGGGCAACAATATCATCAAGGATGATGTGTTTAGTTAAGTGGTACTAAACTACAAAATGACTTGATCTGAAGCCTTCTATCAGGAACATAGGTCCCAAATCATAACTTATAACTTAATTCAGTCTTGAAACTTTACATGAAGGTGAGCTGAGTGGAAGAGGGACTAATGGCAAACTCTAATATATTGAAATTTGATCTAGTCGATTAGAGCAATTTAGTTGACTTAGGAGTCAATTAACGGTCAGGATTGAATCAATAAAGTATTTATATTTGAATACCAATTTGTTAGTAGGACTTTTCTATATGGGCAATTAAGGGAATGAAATTTTCGAGGTAAATTTAACTAAAAAAAATTGTTAATAAACTAAAGGGTGGGGCTATCCACACCCATTGATTACTAAACAAACCCCATTTTCTAAATATACCTATCAATTTTTCTTATCACAATTCTTTCTAAATACACCCCATAAAATTCCTATTTTACCCTTTTTAAAAACCTTAGGACAAAACCTTAGCATTGCCGTCGCTTTCCTACCTGCTTCAATTCATCTTCCTCGGCTTCAAGTCATCTTTCTAACTCTCCTACCTGTGTCATTTTCGCCGCTCATCTTCCTCGGTTGCTCTCCGTTTTAAAACTGAAACGCTGCTCTCAAAACTCCAATCGATCGGCTGCTCTCCATTTCAATTTTCGCCTTTGGGATTTGAGGATCAAAGAAACGAGAGGACCACCCTAAACTCTTTGTCTCTCCCTTTCATCTCTCCACTTGGACAACTTAATTTCCAACGGTTTCAAACAATGTTAATGCTCGTTTGAATCATTACATTGTTTTTGTTAAATTTTGTGTTTAGTTTTCAAATGTTCATGAAAATCTCTCGAATTTCAATCATGCATCATTCTTCCCTGGTTTGTCGAACACATTGCTGCTTGTTCAGTTACAATCGGTCGAACGCACTAGGATCTGTTCGGTCGTGATCTACCAATGCAACACAATATGTTCGATCAATGATCACTGAACGAAACACTAAACGTTTGGCCTCCAGCAGCTGAACGAATCACAAGGATACAAATATAAAATTATATTGCGCGAAAAAAAGGAAAAAAGCTTACATTGTTCGTGGGAATTGGATCTTCACGGTCTATCATGTTTGATTTGTTACAAAACCGAAGTTTTGGGAGACATTAGGTTGTTAGGGTTTAAGAGAGAGAAAAGAGATGGGCAGAGGAAGGAGAAGGGGGGAGATATAAATTTTATAAAAAGGGTATTTTAGACTTTTCACCCAAGGGTATTTCTGAGAGAGAAATATTGGGGTGTGTTTAGTGAATGTTGGGGTGTGGATAGCCCTAGTTAGGTGTCTAAGTTTCTAAGTTTTTGAGAGAGAAATATTTTAGACTTTTCACCCTAGTTAATAACTCAAGTATCTAAGTTTCGCCTAATTAATATTAGAGGTAGGTGATTTCTCCTGGTCACCTATCAAGTAAATTCTGATAAGGCTGTAAACTAGTTAGCCTTGTCAAGTTTTATGGTGTTCAAGATTATTTGATAAAGTAACTAAGTCAAAATCAAGTCTAGCCTAAAATCAACCAAGCAGTTGAAATAATTGTTCATGCCTAACTTGATTTTTTTTTATGAGTTTGAGCTTAGTTCGAGTTTGACTTGAATTTGATTAATTTAAATGTTATTAAACTCTCATTTTAAACTTATTTGATTGTTTAAAACTTTTATATTTTAATCTTGTTTGATTGATTATTAAGTTTGATAATACAAACTTATTTGTTTATTTTGAAAGTTTTTTTTTGTTTATTTAGTTGTTGATGAGAGTTTTATTTATGAACATGGTTCAACAACATTGTTTACAAACATTGTTCATAAATATTAACAAATTGAACGCATATGTGTTAAAGTTGTTCGTTTAGTTTAATGAGTTGTTTAAGCTTGTGTATTTAATTGATCTTGTATGTATTGAATGAGTATAAACAAATTCTTACCAAGCCGAATACTAAATTCATTTATGAATATTCGGTTCATCAACAATCCTAATACCTCCAAAGAATTGGAAATGTGGCAGATGAATCTCTTAGGAATTAAGTGAAGGAATTAAAAAGGTAAATAGATGCACTCTTTAACAGACTCAATAGGTGATGCTGTGTTAACATGTATTCTATTCATATAATCAAATTGCTCCGGGATCATTTTTTCAGTGTTTTGGATTCTTTTGGTTCACAAGTCGAACAAGGTGTTAGAATGGCAAATTGCATTGGCGTACCGAGAAGATTAGTGTTGTTCATTAAACAATGTTGAAGTGTTTGGGAGAGTAGGAAGTGAGAACTTTGTCATGGTTTCCTATTTCTCCATGTTTTGCGCCTTATATTTGTAGACCTTTGTATGGGAGAATTGTTAGGATTATAGAAAAAGAATGCATCATGTTTTGCTGGGAATGATGATGAAGTTAATGAATTTTCAAGTGATGAAATATCTGATAGGACCTTGTGTATGGCTGGGGGGGGGGGGGGTTAATCACCTTTCTTTGATTTTTTCCCCACAATTTGTTAGTGGAAGCCTAAAAAGAAATGAAATTGAGAGACAATCAAAAAAC
>JBBMJZ010000137.1:20352449-20364503 GCA_037833815.1 Zingiber zerumbet
GAAAACTTGTTCTTTTTTTACTTTTAAAACAAGTGTGAGTGTGCAGCGGAAAAATATATAATTAAGTAAATTATGTGATTTTTTTCTTGTAATTAATTATATAAGGTCTTGTACTCTTTATTTTTCTATCAATTTGGATTCATGGCTAATTTTTTCTTTCTCTTATTTTTTACAGAGAAGAAGGAGATCGGAAAAGAGGGGCTCAAGAAGAAGCTTGTCAAGGAGGAGGAAGGTTGGGACATGCCCGAGGTTGGAGACGAGGTTGAAGTGTTCTACACTGGGACGTTGCTCGATGGTACTAAGTTTGATTCCAGCCACGATTGAGGTACACCCTCCAAGTTCAAGCTCAGCCAAGGTCAAGTAATAAAGGAATGGGATCAAGGAATTAAAACCACGAGGAAGGGTGAAATTGCCCTGGTTACTATCCCACCTAAATATGCATATGGCTCCACTGAATCAAAGCAGGAACTAGCTGTGGTTCCTCCTAACAACACTGCCTATTTTAAAGAGGAGATGATGTCCTTCGTCAAGACAAGGAATCACTATCTATGATTAGTGGGCTGTCAAAGCGGACATGTTGGATGATTCACTAGAGCTGTTTGACAGAATGCACAAAGGGAACTCTGTTTCCTAGAACACAATGATAGTGAAGGAAGAGACCGCAAAACCTAAATCTGAAATGTTGTTACCGAGCTGTCGGTCACCACCATCTCAGACAAGGAACTCCTAAAGAACTCCTCCGTCAAGATCGCCCATAGGATGAGGTACGGTCTTGTTGGTCCAAACGGGAAGAAGAAACTATTCTGTTAAAGCTCACTGCTTGGAGGAATATTTCCATCCCACGCAACATTGATGTGCTCCTGGTCGAGCATGAAGAGTCGGGGATGGAAGAACTGCTCTTGAGGTTGCTGTGTAAGCTAATGAGGAGCTGGTGAGGCTTGATAAACCGGATTTTTATCATGAAATAGGTACAAATAAAATACCAAAACCCCATTCTATGCTAATGCAGTATAGGCAACTCGAATCGTATTTCATAAAGAATATAGCCAGTGAATTCAAATCTTAGGATCGAATTTATTCAGAACTAGGGTTGAGATTTTCAAATGCTAAAGCGAAGAGAAAAGAATGAACTAAATGCAATGGACAGAAATGAAAATTCACTAGACTACAAATATGAAAGAGATGATAGCAAACATGAAGTAATGCAACTAATGAGACCGAGACTTGCTAAACTACATTGCAAAATAATTCACGAAAGTATAAAGGATGGAAACTAAAGATCATACAATTGATAAAAGATCAAAATAAACTATACTGAGAATTGAAATCAACTCATAAAGTTTAAGAGCAAGAAACTAAACTAGTTTAATCTACTGTTGAATGAGAATCAAATAACAACAACAACATAACCAACTATCAAATGCAAATTAACTAAACTAAGAATGAATTTGCATTCAAATGGGAGTGTATAAGGGAGCATGGCTTCATCACATTGATCACATGAAAGGAAGCAACGTACAACCATAAATGAAACCTTAATACTGATGATGCTTACAAATCAAACCCTAGCTCGTTCTAATCGGATTGGTTGTGAAGAGAATTAGAGGAAGTTGATCAGAGATATCGCTACACTGAAATGGAAATGGGGTGATGATCTGAACCGGTTGATGTAGAATTCAGAAGGTGATGGAAAAACCCTATCACCCTCGTAACTCCGATGAGCATCTCAGCTAAGATCTATGATGATGAACGTCGACGATGGATGATTGGTTGGAGAAAACGATCAGAGCTCGATGATGGCACTAGATGAAGTAGATAAGCCCCTTTCTTCTTTACCGCAAAGGAGGAGTGTGGATAGATGAGAAAGGAGAAAACCCTTGACCTCGTTGTGGCTTGCGGTTGCGGTTGCGGTTGATCGGCGTCTCCCTGCTTCGCGCCCGTGTCTCTGTTCTTTGTCAAATGTTGCAGCCCCAAATTGTGAAAATGATGGAACGCCAATGGAACGTCGGAGCTGGATGGAACGGATAGGAAAGGAAAAGCCCTTAACCCCCAGGTGGATGGTTGATGAAGCTCCAGTGGCCGACAATCGGCGGAGGTCAAGGTGAAGTTGTTCACGTGCCCAAAATTAATGATCCAAACCTTTGATCCAAATTTCAATCAATGACTGGTAACCCTCAGATCTAATCCAATGGTGATGATAAGTTCAGATGTTAATCCAAAGACTTAAATCTAGATCAAGAGTGATGATCCACTCTCTCTTGGACTTGGATGGACCAGATAGTGATAGATGGCTCATATCTCCTTGAATCTTGAAAGAAGAGTCCAGAATAAACTGGATTGGTTTTCTTCCTTTAGCCTTAGCTTTGACTCCAAATTTAATCCGACTCCGACTCGAGTGCATGTTCCCTTGGTTGCCTACAAAGAAGATCGCATTCAAATAGTTAGCAATAATTCCACAAATATAAGATAAATTATATCAAAGCTCAAAATGAATCCAAACTGTAAAATGAAATATACATGCAAATTTAATACTGAGAAGATAAAAAAAATGAATATAAAAGCCTAAATATTGTGGCAAAATGATAGTTATAATGAAGACGATGATAGCAGAGAGAAGCTTGTAAAAATAGTTGAAAGTACAGCAGCTATGGACGTCGTTTTGCCAATACTAGAGAAGGTATGTACGACAATTATGTTTGACAAAGGTATCAGGTTCTGTCTCAATTATATTGAAGTTGTTCCATGCACTGAGGCAGAGGAAGAGAAGTTGAAGAGGTTGTTTGCAAAGTGTAAAATTGATGAAGTAATGTGCCAAAATGCACTATCTCAATTAGATCCACAATATTGTAACTACTCAGATTATCTTGCATTGCAGCTGATTTAATCTGTCACAAATGCAACAAATAGTAACACAAGAAAGGAGATCAGGTTTTTAGTGAATGGCCTCCTGTCCGAGAGCTCAGTTTACCAAAACAATCCAGTGGCGTTTAGCAAGGAGAGGAAAAAAACAAAGCTTTTGATTGAAAGGGTCTCTAGGCAAGTTGAAAACCTTAATTAGTTGATTGAAATTATAATAGACAAGGAGATGGCAGAAGATTTTGTGGGCTTATGGGCAAACAAGAGAAACTATTCAGCTGAATCAGAGAATGTTGTCATCTCAAAGCAATTCGATGCATTGAAATCCGTACTAAGTGATTGAAGAGTAACCTCGAGAATCAGTATCCACGTGAAGAGCTCGACAAGCAGATTGTAAAATTTGGGAAACAGAAAGAATCAAAGAAGTGGACTTCAGCTGCTGCTCTGCTCTGAAGGTCGCCGGTGTCGCATTGCACTCAAAAGTTCAGAACCCAACACATTGGCCAAGCTGACCTTGACAACAAGGGAGTTGGTAAATTAGATATATCTAGGAGCTAAGAAATTTTCAAAACCTTATCAACTTCGTGTTGCTGCCCGGGGACTTGACATAAAATCAATTAAGTTAGTTGCTAATTACGATATTGCTAGAGATATGAACATGCATGTCCAGCACATTAGTCGAACATGCCATGTTGGGGTTAAAGATGGGACTACATACACTCTTATCACACAAAAAGAAGTACCCATCTATCCACAACAATCAATTGCCGATTTTCAAACAATAGCACAATCTATGAAGTAAATGGAAGACCTTTTACGAAACATACATGCTTCTTGGTTTTCAAATTTGAGACATACAACTGCACAGTTGAATATTATAGATCTCCATTTCTGGTGCCCCAAGGTCATCCCCCTGTAGGTGCACCCAAATATGTGAAGACTACTCTCAGACTGGACTTCTTGGATTGGACATCAAAAACTTGGAAGGATGCTGACATCTTAATCTTCAACACAGGGCACTGGTGGAACTACGAGAAGACCATTAGAGGGTAACTGATATCAAACTTGTCACTCGTGATTTTCCATATTGTTCCAATTCCTGTAACAACAGCAGTGAGCTCTTTTTTCTGAAATGATATTGTATGCCAATGTCACATGTTGCTTGGCATTTGTTTGTTTGAGCATTGATTTCTTTTAAAATAAACTTTACCTCTTATTTCCTTTTTCTTTGGCAAAAGCAGACGAATTAGGTAATCGGCAGAAGTATTATGATGAGTCAGGAGAATTTATAACAGTGATAGCTTGTATAGTTAGATTTTTCTATGCGCTTTAACGATTGCTTATTCAATATATACATATTTTGAACATGGATTGCATATTTTGAAAACATTTTTGGATTACTAGTATCTGGATTTAACTGCTAGATTCTTGTATCTCTTGTAACTGCATATTCTGATGAAGTCTTCAAATTAGACATAAGTTATTATCATAAGGAAACCATTGGAGCTTCACAGATAATGAGCAGAACGGGTGTCAATTGTTCTGACTTCTGTGCTTGCTTCTTAACTTTCATATACTTGTAGATCATCCTTTATTGTTGCGTTTTTGAGTTATTGCAAATGCAATCCTCAGCGTGCTGAAAATTGATAGAAATCTTTTTGCTCAGGGGTTGCTATTTCCAAGAGGGCGATCAGGTGAAGACAAAGATGAGTGTACAACATGCTTATCAAAGATCAATTCAGACTTTATTTAATTGGATTCATAAAGAAGTTAATAGGAATAGAACTCAAGTCATCTTCCGTACATATGCTCCTTCTCATTTCAGGTTAGTACTATTATGGATTATCAAGTTATCCTTTTTTTTCTACTTGATGGATAGTAAAAAGGTGTAGAACATAGTATTCCTTATCCATTAGAACGTTGTCTGAAAGCTGAAAGAAAAGAGCCTGAAATAAAAAAGAAATGTAGGAGGAATAACATAATGCTTGCATGCAGAGTTGGTGACTGGAAAAATGGAGGTAGTTGTCACTTGGAGACACTACCAGATTTGAGCCCTTTGACATTATCCTTAAAACCGTGGGAACATTACCTGGAACCATTTAGGGAAGTTCCCTCGGAGAATTTCACAGCAAATGAAGTGATAGAACTGGATCTGCTGAATGTGACACAGATGACTGCTCGTAGGAAAGACGGTCATTTATCGAGATTTTACCTTGGTATTTCTGCTCTTGCTCCGCTTCGCAGGCAAGACTGCAGCCACTGGTGCTTACCTGGAGTTCCCGATGCATGGAATGAGCTCTTGTATGCACTTATAATGCAGCGGGAGTCGATGATGCATAAGAACATGGCCATCATGGGCACCACAAGGGTAAAGCTGGCCCCTTAAAGACTCCCAACTCTATTTATTAACTTGCACTGATTTTGCAGATGATGGAAGATTATTTTTACTGAGAAATCTTCTACAGAGTGCAACCACCATTGTTAAAAAGGATCATTTTCTCACGTTGATAATGCTTCTCCATATAGCATATCGTCACTGGATTATGTACTTCCAAGTTTGGGATCACCAAATGCACGAGTAATAACAGGGTAATCACAAAACTTTTATTACTGAGAAACTTACAGCTTAGAAGTTCAGTTGCTGGTGAGCTTGGTTGGCTGTAATTATTAACATTTTCTTTGAATAAGAATCACACAATCTTTCGATTTTCAATCTCCAACATTAACTTATGAGGATGTTCTCTCTGGGTCTATGTGAGGTTGGATATCCTCAGTGGACAAAACTCCATGCCATCACCTGCTCCAAATATCACCATCTTTATACAGTCTGGAGCCTGTTTCTAGTTTGGCCTAAATTCTTGAGCAAATTATTGTTTACTGTGCTAATAGGGTTCCTGAGAACAAAATGCAGCCCCATTTGCAGCCATTGTTGTAGCACTCATCGATCGATCTATGGTCATCTTCAGGCGAATGAATGAACATGATCTTAAAGCACCTTGAGAGATGAAAATAACTGAATAAATTAAGTTCAGACATGCTCCCCAAGATTGTCAGAATCTGGTTGATATCCTTCATCACTCAACTGCCTCATCAGAATAGTTAGCATTGTGTATAGCTGCTGATATCTTACAAGCTTTGTGTCTTCTACAAGAAATCTATAAACAGTCCCATGTACTTCGATCCAACTGCAGCTGGAAATATTCATCGTTGCTTTCTCGTGTATCAATTTCCTCACTCTTGCTACATCAGTCCAACTGCTAACACTGGCAAAAATGTTAGAAAGCAGTTTGCAACAACCTAAGCTTGCCTCACCGGACAAAAGAACAAGCCGTCCAACTTCACTAGCCAGTTGAACATTCCCATGGATACGACAAGCACTCAACAAAGAAGACCAGATGACAGAATTAGGGGGGACTACCATCCTTTGTATCAGTGCAACAGCTTGACTTAGATCCCCTGCTCGACCAAGAAGGTCAACCAAGCAAGCATAATGCTCAACCTTAGGAGTCAATCCATAGTCAAGCAGCTTGTGAAAATTAGCTTTACCTTCCTCTACAAGGCCTGAATGGCTACATGCCGATAAAACACTTACAAAGGTAGAATCATTTGGCCTCACTCCGAGTCTCTCCATTTTCACAAAGACTGTTAGAGCATCTTTACCATATCCATGAACTGTAAGCCCTGATATCATTGCATTCCACAAAACGACATCTTTATTCGGTGCCTTCACGTAAACCAAGCAAGCGTCGTTAATGCCCCCGCACTTGGAATACATGTCAACAAGAGCAGTGGCCACAATTACATTCATCTGCATTCTCTTTCTAGCCAAAGTTCGATGAACTTCTCTCCCAAGATCAAGAGCTCCCAGGCTAGCACAAGCTGAAAGCAAATTGACCATGGTGATCTCATTTGGTTCAACGGATAATTTCCTCATATGATGATACAATCTGACTGCGTCTTCTGGGGATCCTCCATGAAGGTATCCAGTGATCATAGCATTCCATAACCCCACATTTCTGTCACAAATACTATCAAACACTTTCCTTGCTTTTCCAACATCTCCACATCTTGCATACATGTCTACTAGTGCTGTACTAAGAAATGAGTCCAATGTGATCATATTGACCTCAATGAAACCCGCTACCCATTTTCCGACCTCCCAATTCGAAGCATTTGCACATGCAGATAGGAGGCACACCATGGTGGCTGAGTTGGGAAGAACATGTTCAGCGGAAACAAGCATTCGTTTGAAAATATCGAGCATCTCTGATATCATTCCATGCTTCCCAAATCCATCAATAAGGGCAGTCCAGCAGACCACATTCTGTGCACGCGGCATTTCTTCGAACACCGAACGGGCCGTGTTCATGTCTCCAACACGTGCATAACCAGAGATGAGGGAGTTATATGACACCTCATCACACACAGGCATATCCTCGAGCACTTGGTGGGCGTCGTCGATGAGGAGGCACTTGGAGTACATATCAATGAGGGAATTACCTACGTAGAGGTCGAAGATGAACCCTAACTTGACAACGTGCGCGTGGACCTGCCGGCCGAGGTCGGCAGAGGAGAGGGCGGAGCAGGACTTGAGCAGGGGCGGGTAGGTGAAGTTGGTGGGACGGACGCCTTCAAGGAGCATGCGGGAGTATAAGGAGAGGGCGAAATCAAATGGGCCGGATGCGGAAAAGGCGCGGATGAGGGAGGCGTACGCGTGGTCGTTAGGCGGCGAGGGGAGGCGACGGAAGACGGCGAGGGCGTAGTCGGAGGAGCGGAGCTCCGCCAGCTTGCAAAGAAGGTGGTTGTGGAGGGGGAGGCCGCAGAGGATGATTTGCGCGTGGACCTGCCGGGCATGGGAGGAGGTGGTGGCTTGCCGGACGAGGCCGAGCAGCGGCCGAGAAGAAGACATACATCATCGGGAAATCCTCTACCGTATCTCTTTTCCACTTTAAAGGGATCCGATTATGGCTATCGGATCTCGATACAATTGGACGTGTTTCAGAAGAAGTATCGGATCCGATTGTGGCTTTATTTGTCATGCTAAAAAAAACCACCGCACCAAAAAATTGCCTTAATTTTAGAATTTGACTAAATCAAGACCGATTAATCGCTGGTTTTCATTAATTTTAGGAGCTAAAAGTGAGCGACCTTCCATAATTAGCTCCACTCGGCTGCCTACATAACACCTCGAGGCCACCCCTTCCAATTCGAAGTTCCTCGGCGTCCACTTCTCTCTTCATCTCCTCAAGCGCTTGCCGGGATCTTCCATGGCCATGCGCTAATTATTTTATTCCAAAGAGAGAGCTTTTTCTTTTTCTTTTTCTTTTTTTTTCAATCTTTATCCATTACATACTCAGTGATGGCTGGTGCCGGTGTTGTGCTAGCGGTGTTGCTGTCGGTGTTGGGTATCTCCGGCGTCGTCCGCGCCGAGGACCCTTACCTCTTCTTCACATGGAACGTCACCTACGGCACCATCGCCCCCCTCGGTGTCCCTCAGCAGGGCATCCTCATCAACGACCAGTTCCCCGGCCCTAACATCAACTCCACCACCAACAACAACATCGTCATCAACGTCTTCAACTTCCTCGACGAGCCGCTCCTCTTCTCCTGGTTTGTTTATCGATCACTCCTACTGATTGATTTCTCGTTTCTGGGTGCGATTAATTTGATCCCGATTGTTCGCCGGCAGGAATGGAATTCAGCAGAGGAAGAATTCGTGGGAGGATGGGATGCCCGGAACCAACTGCCCGATCCCGGCGGGAACCAACTTCACGTACCATTTCCAGGTGAAGGACCAGATCGGTAGCTTCTTCTACTTCCCGTCGTTGGGGATGCAGAAGGCGGCCGGCGGATTCGGCGGCCTCCGCGTCAACAGTCGTCTCCTCATCCCGGTGCCGTTCGACGACCCTGCCGACGACTATACCGTCGTCATCGGCGATTGGTACAACAAGGACCACACCGCCCTCGCCAAGACCCTTGACTCCGGCGGGAGCATCGGCCTCCCCGTCGGCGTCCTCATCAACGGCAGGCCCGGCAAGGACGGCAAGGGAAAGGACGATGCTCCCCTGTTTGAGATGGAGGCCGGTAAGGTTTACCGGTACCGGATCTGCAACGTCGGCATCAGGACCACGCTCAACTTCCGGTTCCAGGGCCACGTCATGAAGCTGGTGGAGATGGACGGATCCCACACGATGCAGAACGTGTACGAGTCCCTCGACGTCCACATCGGCCAATGCTTCTCGGTGCTGGTGAAGGCCGACCAGGCCCCCGGCGACTACTACATCGTGGCGTCCACGCGGTTCTTGCGGCACAAGGAGCTGACCGCCACCGCGGTCGTCCGGTACGCCGGCTCCTCCGCCGCGCCGTCGCCGGTGCTTCCCAAGGCGCCCACCAGCTGGGCCTGGTCCCTCAACCAGTGGCGGTCTTTCCGGTGGAACCTGACCGCCAGCGCCGCCCGCCCCAATCCCCAAGGGTCCTTCCACTACGGCAACATCGACATCACCCGCACCATCAAGCTCGCCAGCTCCCGCAACTTCGTCGACGGCAACCTCCGTTACGCCCTCAACGGCGTGTCGCACGTCGACACCGAGACCCCGCTCAAGCTCGTCGAGTACTACGGCTTCGGCGGCAACTACTTCGAGTACAACGTCACCGGCGACGAGCCCCCCACGGAAGGCTCTCCGATCAAGCTGCTCCCCGACGTCAAGACCGTCGAGTTCAGGACCTACGTGGAGATCATCTTGGAGAACCCCGAGAAAGCCGTGCAGGTTTACCACCTGAATGGCTACGCCTTCTTCCCCGCCGGGTGAGACTCTCAACATTTCTTTATCGAACTCGACGAAGTAACTTACGACCTGAACTTCCGACGCAGGATGGGTCAAGGGAAGTGGTCGCCGGAGAAAAGGAGCACATACAACATGCTCGACGCCGTGAGCAGACACTCCGTTCAGGTGTACCCTAGGTCGTGGTCAGCGATTCTGCTGACGTTCGATAACGCTGGGATGTGGAACTTGAGGTCGGAAGTGTGGGAGAGACGCTACTTGGGGCAGCAGCTCTACCTCAGCGTGCAGTCGCCGGAGCGGTCGCTCAGGGACGAGTACAGCCTGCCGGACACAGTGTTGCTCTGTGGGCCCATTGCCGCCTTCCCCAAGCCGCCTCCCTACACCTAAACTAATTGGGAAGGGATTTCGTCAAAATCTTTAATTGTTGTTTTATCTAAAGCATGTAATGGATGGCTCTCTCCACGTCAATGAAAATTTTTATTTAAAACAGCGTGTCTGTGCTTGATTTATATTTTTTATTATTATTTAAAAAATACTACATTTTTTATAATATTAAAAAAACTCGTATTCTAAAACTATTGTCATTAATAATTTTGACTAAAACTATTGTCATTAAAAAAACTCGTATTCTAAAACTGATTTCATCGGGTGTATTATGTCACGGATGAGATTTGAATTCTCGTCATCTAGGGAGCTCATCCAACTGTTTATTATCGCTAAGCTTGCCCACGAGTTGAGTCTGGACCCATTGACCCGCTTAACGGGCCAGAATTATAATCAACCCGACTCCCAACAATGTTGATTACAGTTCACGACCCAATTAATCGGAGCCATCGGTTCATTTGAGCCCACGGTTCAACTATTTTTTTGGCAAATTAATGAACTATGTAGAAAAGTTTCTGAAATACTAAAATCATGTAGCAATTGATTATAACACTTTTCAACATACAATAATTTCCTAATTAAAATTTTTTATTCATATTCAAAATATCATTATTATTAATATAGTATGTCAAATTTATGTTTAAGCTAAAATTTATTGGTGGATCTAGAAAGCTTAAAATGATATAAAATCAAGTCTTATATGTTCGTCTCATTCTTCTTATTATATTTATATCGTTAAATACCAATTTAATACATGGTATTGAGAGCACAATATTTTTTTATCAAAGAAGACTTTTTAGATTAAAGTTATTGTTTTGATCACAAAAACAGTCCAAATCATTGCTACACTATAGCAATTGATTTAAAATATCTTATTTATGTTTAAAAAATTATTTTTCTTGATATGATGTATTGAATTAATGTCTAAAGGCATAGATATAATCAAAAAAATATACAAGTATATAAAACCTTGTTTCATGTCATTCCGAGCTTTCTAGGTTCATCGGTTGGTTTTGGCCAAAACTGATGGATGAACTTAAAGAGCGAGGAATAATATGGAATCAGGTCATATGTGTGTTGGTTTATTCTCTTGATTATATTCATCCCTCCAACCGCGGTGATTTTTTTATCATAGAAGACAATTTAATCATTTTTTAATTGATTAAAATCATTGTTCGTGATCAGAGAAACATTCCAAATCGATTGCTACTATATAGCAATTGATTAAAAAAATTGTGTTTAAAAACTTTATTTATCTCAATATGGTATATCAAATTAATATTTAAGGGTATGTATAAGACTTTGTTCAATGTTATTCTAATCTCTTTAGGTTTATCAGTCGATTTCGGCTAAAACTGGTTGATGAAACCTAGAGAGCTCGGAATAATATGGAATCAGATCCTATGTATTTGTCTAGTTATCCTAATTATATTCATACCCTCAAATATCATTTTCATCCACCATATTAAGTACAACATTTTTTTTAATATGGATGTGTCTGAAAAATTTGATTCATATTAAAAAAATCAATTGCTCTTAATATGGTGTATTAAATTTATGTTTAATGACATTAATATAATTAGGAGACATATACAAACACATAAAACCTTTACTTCGTATCATTTCAAGCTCCATAGGTCTATCAACCGATTTTTGCTGAAATAGGTTGATGGACCTAGAGAGTTTGAAATGACATGGAACTATGTTCAATTTGTTTGTTTCGTTCTTCTGATTATATTCATACCCTTAAAAATTAATTCGATATATCATATTGAGAGCAAGTAATTTTTTATCATAAAAAACATTTTAGTTATTTTTTAAAAAGGTTTTTAATTGATCACTCGATTAAAGTTATTGTTCATTGTTAAAAAAACATTGTGAATTGATTGTTATACTATAGCAATTGATTTAGAAGGACGAAAATGGAATTTGATATGTGATTTTGTAATTTCGACATGATTTGAGTATTTTAGAAACTTTCTTGGTTTGGTAATTTGTCCTTTTTTAAAATAAAGATGATGATTTTTTTATA
>JBBMJZ010000137.1:20448637-20459890 GCA_037833815.1 Zingiber zerumbet
TCGACTTTGTAACATGGGTGGATTTGGATCAATAATGTTAAGTATCATTTGCGATCCAAGTCTAAACCTCTAAGAATAGATAAGTTAAATTTGGAATCAATAATATTAAGTTCCGTTTGCGATTCCAAGTTTAATTTCTAAAGAATACAATAGGTTGTTAGGAAAGGTTCAAGACTTGTACAAAATTTTTGTACAGGAGAATCAGTACGATATTCCGAGTAGCAACCCACACAGGGTCGTGCCCCAATTCTAGCAGCCAACAGGCTTTGGTCGTGCCCCTTGGCTGGGGTCGTGCTAACCTATAAAAAGGGGGTTCTTCCCCAAATTGAGGAAGTTTTCCCCTTTAGGGAAGACGATTCAAAGCTCTGAACCTAGTATCCGGGAGGCTTCAACTCGACAATCCAAGGTCAGATTCTAGTTATCTATCTCTGCATTAGCAAGGATTGATCCGAAGATCACTTTTTGGTGCTCGCTAAGTTTCATTTTCTTTCCTTGATTTGGATGTAGAGATTAGTGTTCTTCATCTTTATGATCAATTTTCCTCTTGTTATAGAGTAGATCTTATATTCTAAGGACTAGAGAGTATATATGAATGTGAATTTGATGTAAAACTCTTAGATTATGCCAATGCTCTATTCAAATGATGCTTTCATTCTTGTTCTTATTAGATATAATGTGCATATGTGATTTTGCTCTTATTTCTCATGTTAAATTTGATGGATGTGTGTGGATTGTTATCTTTGTATAGATTAATCTCTAGAATGTATGATCTGGGGTCCTAATGATAGGGATTTCTTCTTAACCAGACATCTAGGATTGATTTAGATGAAGAGAGGTTATTCTCCCACAAGTGAGATCTTAACTACTCTTAATGGGTTTTCCTAATCCCATGTACATAGATGATGTGAGTGATCTAGGGATGTATGATCGGGAAGTCCTAGTGACAGGGATTCTCTCTTAACTGAACTTCTTAGGCCACCATCTTCATTTGGATGCATTGGATGACAATAGGGACAGCGCTTTAACACATGGTCGCGGATTAGTGTTGGTACATTGGTTAGGCGTCTTACACATATGATAGTTGGTAGTAGGAATGGGTGAGTCATAGTACATTAAGTTCCTCCATTTTGAAACCAAAGCCCCTAGAACCTTTTACTAAGCAAGACTTCCTCAATCTTCTATTCTCTAGTTTACTTTCCTTTGTTTGTGTTCTTTACTTTTATGCAAGAAACCCTTTTCCAAGGTTCATTAGTTTAGCTAATTCGAGGTGTAAGTCTTTAGGTATTCCCAATCCCTATAGGATCGATATTTTTATTACTGACGATGTAGCTGTGCACTTGTGGCTTTGTAACAGTGCCCGTCACAGCCAGCCGTGTCAGTCGCCATAAGGTCATGTCGGGTACCTAGAAAAATAGTATAAAGTTAATGTGACGAGGAGAAAGGGATCTCCAGCCATGAGGCTCCACCACCTTCCTTAGGAGAGGGTTTCCCCTCTAGAGGAAACCCTAGAGCTGTCATTTTCATAAGTCTAAATGATCCATCCACTTCGAGAGCAAGGATTTCATCCAAGAAAACCTATAACTCATTGATAAGTATTCTCTTCTCTCTATCTTGTGTATTAAATTGTATATTGTTATTTTCTTTATTTATTAGTTGTATTTCCTTCTCCATAGAGTAGATCTCTGAATTTTAGGATTAGGGATTAGCCCTTTTGATATGTAAACACTATTTGTTGAATCTATTGAATTTGCATGTTTCTTATTTGATAACATGTGTTTGTGGTCTAGGCCTACTATGTACACACAATCTTGATGTCAAAAGCATAAGATTCATATCCTATAAGGTGCGGGAATGAACCAAAAGAAGAACTCAATCCTCCGACCCATAGAAACCCGAGACATGGAGAGTCATCTACGAAAGTAGATAGGTATGCCATGAGGAGCAATAGACTATCATAGATCTTAATGGATCAGTCCTAATTTGTCGCTACACAGTAGGAGAAGGCAACTCAGGGTTGTGGGATCATGTGATAGGGATCTCCTTAAGAAAGTCATCCCTCAACTTTGTCACTCTGAAAGTAGATGACGAATTGGAATGGATACACCGGTGTAGTCCCAAAAGTTCACATCGAATACCATAGAATAGTCTACCTACATAAATAACCATTGAGGATAGGAAATCAAATATAGGTTAGGTGTTTACAATTATAATAATGAAACCAAAATCCCCCCAATCTAACTTCTCCCTTTTATTGCTTGTTTTCCTTTGACCTTCTCTACTCTCATCCCTGACTTAATCCTCCCTCTTACTCTCTCAACTCTCTCTCTCTCTCTTATTCTTGTGGCTACACACAATCTTGATCATCTAGATAACTTGCTTTGTTAACTCAAATAGTGCTTAATCAACAATCTCTGTGGCTTGACGACATAATCGTGCACTTGTGGCTTGACCACATCACTGCTATAATATTGTAGAACCAAAAACAAGAACGTTGTAGCAGCTATGGTACCGTAGCTGTTACAACGTACTAATCTAAGAATTTTGTAGCAGCTACTGTACCATTGTTGCTACAACATTCTAACTAGAACTAGCTAAAATATCAACGTTCTACGCAAAGAACAGTGTGGCAGCTATGGTTTCGTAGCTGCTACAACATGCTAGTTAGTATGTTCATTTGCAATGCTTCTATAGAAAATTACTTTGGAAAGGATTAGTGGATCAGATTTTAAATCATTAAATTGTAATATTTAAGCAATATCTTTAATTTCTAACAGCTTGCACAATATATATGATATATTATTATTTGAGTTACTTATTGCCATGTAGCGAGCGCTTAAAGTAGATTAGTAATCCAGATCAAAACCTCTACTTTTCTTAACAAGCTTGAATCTTTGTGCTGCAATAAGACCTAGCTGAGAACTTTGGAAAATTGAAGAATATGACATTCACCATCAATGGAAGAAAATAACGAGGAGGGGCTACTATGCATTCCCCAAATTACAGATGATCAAAATCCAAAAATTGGGCTGAATTTCTCATCAATAGAGAATGCATTTTCATTCTATAACAAATATGCATGAGAAACTGGATTTAGTGCAAGAATAAATAATAGTAAGAAAAATAAGAGGACAAATAAAGTTGTTTGGAAAATATTTGTATGCTATAAAGAAGAACATATAAATCAAATATGGTGGAATAAACATGCAAAAGGTAAACAACGGATAATTGTTGGAGCATATGGCAAAATTAGAACTGGTTGTATGTTAAAGATTTTACTGATCACAAAACAAACTGGACTTAATTGTGTTGTCACTAATTTCATAGAAAGTCATAATCATCCACAATCGACTCCTTCAAAGGTGTATTTGCTATGCTCACATCATAATATTTTGGCAGCAAAGAAAGCATTAACTCAATAATTTTTTAGGTTAATGTGTTGACTTGTCAACAAATGTGATTATTAATCTAGAGTATGGAGGGCTTGGGTGAGTAGGTTGAACAGAAAGAAATATTAGAAACTTTGAGAAAGAGCTAAGAGATGAACAAAAAGATGTTGATACTGAAACACTAATCAAGTTATTTACATCTGAAAAAGAGATGAATTTAGTTTTTTTTTCTTTGATTACGGGACTAATTCAGATAACATATTTAGTAGGTATTTTTGGATGGATCATATATCAAGGACTGCATTCAGTGTATTTGGTGATGTAATTGTATCTGATATGACATATAACACTAATAAATATGGGTTAATTTTTGCACCATTTATAGGAGTTAATCATCACTATCAGACAATTATTTTTGGTTGTGGCTTTATAAATGATGAGAAAACTGAGTCTTTTGTTTGGCTGCTTAACAAGTTCATAGAAATTATGTCTAAAGGTGTACCAACATGATCATCATTGATCAGGATCCTGCTATGACAAAAGTCATTGCTAAAGTCTTCACTTAGACTGTGCATCAATATTATTTATAGAACATACTTAACAAATTCCTAGATAAATTGAACCCTTTGAATTTTTGTAACTATTATCAAACTTTAAAGAATGTCATTGGAAAGTCTACAACACCTGATAAATTTAAGAAATCATGGGAAGAGGTTGTCAAGTGTGCTAACTAGGAGAAAAATGATTAGTTGTTATTGATGTGTGAATTAAAAACAAGTGGGTGTCAGTATATTTTATCCATGTATTTTGTACTAGATTGTGAAGTAGCGAAAGATCTAAAGGCTCACATTCATTTTTCAAGAGGTATATCTCAAATAAGAACTCATTGATGGATTTTATCACTCATTTTAATAGGACACTGAGACACCAATGACATAATGAGTTAGTTGATGAGAATATTGAAATGAATGAGCATCCAGGATTAAGACAAACTCGTCAATAGAAACTCAAATGGTTAAGATGTACATGAAAAATAAATGGGTGGAGTTTCAATGTGAAATGAGTGAGAGGCATGGTTATTATGTGCAACAAACATCTATAGAAGTTGAGTTAGTGGTTTACTATGTGATGATTTTCAAAGTTGTTCTTCTTCTAAACCAAGGGTCCTCACGCATGACAAACAAAGGGACTACATATCCTGTATCTATAGAAATTTGAGTTCTATGGCATTCCATATAGGCATATGTTAGTTTTTTTTTGTATCAACCAAATGTTTCATTTACCTGATAAGTATATACTCAATGATGGACACAAAATGCAAAGGTTGGAGCAATATATGCTTTAGAGGAGCAAAATTTTATTGATGATCTATAAACATTTTTTATGTCAAGACACTCAAGGTTACCCTATAAATCTTCAATATTAATTGAAGGTACATCTTTGACTGATGAGGGAATAAACTTCCTAGATGAATAATTCGATTATATCTACAGCAAAATTCAAGAGATGAACATGAGTAGAAAATGAGGCAATGAAAGTCAAAGGAAGAAATCTATGGATAAGGTCCTTGTTTTTCTTGATCCTTCTTTAGTTAGAATAAAGGGATGTAGGAAGAGATTGAATTCATCAAAGGAGAAGTCAACCTCAAAGTCTCAACTATGTCATGAATGCGGGCATCGAGGTGTGTCACATGATAAGCACAACTAACTAATTTTACATTAAGGGTATGTGTCAATTAATTCTATATTTGTATTATATTTTTGTATACAACCCAATTAATTTTATTAAATTTTGTAAATATATCAATGTGTCAATTGTTAGATCAACTATAGATAATTATCATAATAGCGATGATGACACATATGAAGAAGATTTGGCATCTATAGCTGGTACTATTAAAATTCATTTTATTAAATTATAATGGTTGAGTAAGGAATAGAAGTTAATAATTATCGTTATTGTTGCAGGTTCTAACAACATGCACTTGGATGAATGGAGGTTTAGCAATAGTCACAACTTGTTGGAGTTGTATTGGTCGGGTTCTCACATATTACTCTATTATATTGGAGTCAATAGGGAGATGCCCTGAGTAGTTGTATTATGGCTAGTGCGGTTGTGTTCAGTTAACTATATGTTGTTGGAATTAGTTCATAATGTTAATTAGTTATTTGGGGTAATCATTTATGTACTTTCTTATGGAATTAGTGTCATTTGTTTTGTTGTTTGATCTTGATTGTTCTTTCAAATATTTGTTCTATGACTATGGTTTACTATATATTTAAATATTTTCAATTTGTACAAGCTGTGAACCATGTTGTAGCAGCTACGGACCCGTAGCTGCTACAAAGTGTATGTACAAGGTTGCTAATCATGTTGTGGCAACTATGGTTTCATAGCTACTATAACCTCAAACTTTTATTGTAGAAGCTATGAACGCGTAGCTACTACAACATGTTTGTAAAAGCTAAGAACCAAGTTACAGCGGCTACAATTTTGTAGCTACTACAATCTTATGTTAGTATTAGCCCTAGTACCAATTGTGAGATGATTGTAAAGAGCTTATTTTGTATCATATTTCACTATTAATAAAAGGTAAAGTTGGTTATTATATTTATTTCATTTCAGTGCCGATTGAATAAGTATAATAATATCCTTGGGTAGTAGGTTATTATCTACAGCATATCAATTGGCTGAATTGGTAGTGAGATATTGTAGATATACATAGAACACTACTCTTAACTATTCATAGTCAAGCATTAATATATAAGGACGATATTAATGCGTTGAGACTGACAACCTTAGGTGGTTACCTTCTCCACTTTGTGAGTTTGTGAGAAAAACAAACACTTGTTCGTGTGAATACCATAGAGGCGCAAACATGTGATCATGCTAAGATCCAAGCTATCTGGAGTTTGTGTGCACACATCAAAGGTATACTATCATGATATAAACTTAGTATAGATTGTAACATGTCTTTCCCTTCTCATGGATCTGCTAGAGGAACTAGAAGTTTTCCGCTGTGCTTAAGCGTATTTAGCACCCTAGTTTCTTATACCTTAAAGTTGTGTTGTAGCAATTATGGGTTCGTAGCTGCTATAACGTGTTAGAACCACATTGTAGCAGTTACGATTTCATAGTTGCAACAACCTTAAACTTGTGTTGCAGTAGCTACGGACTCATAGCTGCTGCAACATATTTGTACAAAGCTAAGAATCACGTTGTAGCAACCACAATTTCATAGCTGCTGCAACCTCAAACTTGTATTGTAGCAGCTACGTGTTCATAATTGCTACAACATGTTTGTACAAGGATAAAAACCACATTGTAGCAGCTACGATTACGTAGCTACTACAACCTTAAACTTGTGTTGCAGCAGCTATGGACCTATAGCTACTACAATGTGTTTGTACAAGGTTGTTAACTACATTGTAGCAGATACAATTTTATAGCTAATACAATCTCAAACCTATGTTGTAGCAGCTATGAACTCATAGCTACTACAATGTGTTTGTACAATGCTAAGATAGATCAATCCACCATTCAACATTAAAAGTAAAAGTTACAAAACATACAAAAGATGATTCAAAATAGTCATTATAACATAAACCAAAAGGAAAATCAAGAAAATGATCCTAAGGTATTTCCAGCAGATCGATGGCCTCTTTTATAGCTACATTAACCTCTGTCACTTGCTCATTTAGCTTAGCAAGTGTAGCATGGGTCTTTTCCTATGTTTGAAGGGCAACCTTCAATTCCCTCACCGCTTGATTCTGCTAAGGATCCGCTGGTGTTCAAGAACTTGACAAGATGTTAGGAGGCACAGAGGGGGACGAGTCTTCCCAAGACCCCATAGATGTGTTAGAACTTGAATCACTGAGCACTATCAGGGAACCAAAAGAAGGTCTTGGTTTCAAGTAATTCAAACATGCCATGATTTGCAAAGAGTCTTGCACCATGATTTGAAGGTGAAGGGTCAACATATGCTAGGATATATAGTTAGTGTTAGTCCTGAGAGTCAATCATGAGTTAATTGACTTAGGATATATTATATCATATTTATAATAGGCAATGATTTGTTTCTATATTTACTTCATGTTTGTATTGGATGAGTAAATATAATGTTAGAATAATATGTTCTAGTTTACAACATATCAATCGGTTGAATTGATTGTGGAAGAATGTTGTATGTATATATTAATACGTTGAGACAAGCATGTAGGTTAATTGATAACTTATTCTCACAAATCATGGATATAAGATATCAAGTGGACATATAATATATATTAGAGAATATGTACTAAATTGACCCACCATGAGAAGTTTCATAGATTGTTATATAAGTGTCATAAAAATTCTCATAATGACTATTAGTATAAATAGTCCTTAGACCTGAATACACTATGATTTTCTACATAAGAGATTGTGTACTTTGATATCAACAAACGTCGCCTGTAACAATGTGGACTATAAAGTCGTTCACTAGGTATGCAATGAGTTATGCTGAGGGATGTGAGTGATGTAAATGAGATTTATCCCTCCCATATAATGGAAGAGATATTTGTAGTACAATTGATTAAGGGTACTGATATGCATGGTCATGCTCAAATAGGTCAATATACGATATTAAACATATTTAGTTAAGTGAGTCTACTTAGAGATCAAGAAACACATAGATTAATGAGAGGATGATGCAATTTATGTCTCATAAATCAATCTAGATATTAAGGATAAAAGGATTAAGTTATACAAGATAATGGTCACAGATGGGTTAGGTTGGATCTTGACATTCTCATCACTTATGTAGCAATGTTACTAGATACCACTTATTGCTTGTGTATCTAAAAATAGTATTAGAAACACTGCCAATGTTACAAGAACCTATTAGGTCACACACAAAGAGCATGTTAATTTAGAAATTGGTTTATTTTAGTTTGACTAAAATAGTCTAGGTCTGAGCCTTAAGTCTAAAATTGGTTTTGGTCATTAAACTTATTGATTTAATGAGTTAATTCAATATTCTTTCTTTTTCTTTTAAGACCCAACCCAACTATAAAGCTTGCTAAGAGAAACACTAATATCCATCTCTTTAAAGAGGTTGGAGAAGGTGAAGAGTTGGTATTCTTTTTGTCATCTTAAATAGTCATATCTTTAAAGAGGGCGGATAAGTTGAAGAGTTAGCTTTTTCTTTGATTGTCACCTTAAATAGTCATCTCTAGCAAGAAAGTAATGTAGGATCGAAAGTGCTAGGGGGGTGAATAGCACTCGTGGCTTTCACATTCATTTTAAAACTACCGAGTAAAATACACAGCGGAATAAATGAAACAATTGCAAATACACGAACACGAAGGGTTTTACTTGCTTCGGAGCCTGAGGCAACTCCTACTCCAAGGCTCGCGATCGTTGATCACTTTCGGTGGGCAGTCACTATAAGCTTTAAAAAAGTACAATTGGAAGTACAATGTTAAAGCAATAAAAGTTATACCGATAATAAAAAATAATAAACTTGAAGCTTCTGGTTGTCGGGGTCTTGTTACAGCTTTGTCGGATCATCCTTTGAGCAGCACACGGAAGAAGGATCGCAAGTTTGTGTTCTTCTCTAGCTTCTACTTGAACTTGCCTTAAAAGGTCGCTGAGGGCACCTCCGACTGCATGGAGGGCACCTCCAACCCCACCAATTTCGTCGCATCGATAAGATGCGCTTCTCTCGCTGCTTATCTGCCCAAGGGCGCCTCCAACCGCATGGAGGGCGCCCTCCACAGCGTCCAGGGCTCCTCCAAGCTCCATGGAGGGTGCCCTCACGCCTTGCTATGAGGTTGCTTCTCCAAGTCACCCGAGGCACCTCCAAGCTCCATGGAGGGCGCCTCGGGTACTGTTCATCTGAGGCAAACATGTCCAATTCGCTTCCTGCAAAATATGTTAGTCCAAGAAACCAACCATACCCTGCAAAATAATGTTAGCACAATATAGACATGATAAATAAAGCATTTGATAGTCTTCGAATTGTCCGGTTCTGACTTTGGATTTCCCATCCGGAAATCCTAGGTCTAACCGACGCCTACTGTTCCCTTATCAGGGAACGTGTCCTCACCTACTCCACGCAGGAGAGTTTACCTATTGCCAGACCGGTCCTCCAGACCAACTGGACTTTTGCTCAGAGCTCGAGGCTCCAGGACTTTCAGCTGGACGTTCGCTCCATGACCTGTCCAGTCTTCCACCTGGTTCGCGACACCAGGACTTTCCACCTAAAGTCCCCGACTCTAGGGTTTTTGCCCAAAGCCCTCGACCCGCCAAGAGTTCCCGCCTAGAATTACCACCCCCTAGAACCTAGGGTTACTGCCCCTAGGGTTTTCCTTTTGCCAAACCGCAGCTAGGACTTTTCATCACTTAGGGTTACCACCTCCTAGGACCTAGGGTTACCGCCCCCTAGGGTTTTTCCCTTTGCCTAACCGCAGCTAAGATTTTTCTTCACCTAGGGTTACCACCTCCTATAGCCTAGGGTTATCACCCCTAGGGTTTTCAACCTGCCTAACCGCAGCTAGGCCTATTGCCTAAGTATACTTAGGACTTTCCTGCAAACTCATTCAATCTTGTTAGATAACAAGACAACCTAACTTTGAACCCTTTGACATAATCAAAATACAGGTTCGAACGTCGGATGCTTCCCGCACCAACAATCTCTCTTTTTTTATTATGGTAAAATAGTTCAAAGTTAAGTAAAACATAACAATAAAATAAAGGAATTTAAGCATAAGCATCATGAGCATAAATACTATAATTTGTAAAAAGAAACCTTATGTTCCCCCTTTCATAAAAATTATGTTTAAATTCTTAATTATTAACTTTGACTTCTCTCTCCCCCTTTGACATATATCAAAAAGAAAATAAGTAGAAAAAAAGTTGTTTAACTTGTAAAAGTAGTAAAACCATTACTTTGTTTAACTTTAAGCTCCCCTTGAAAGGTAGCAAAAATAGACTTAGCTGATTTTTAAGAGTTGAAAATGCCTTAGCTTTTGAAAAAAAAAATTAGCCAGACTTAGCTTTTGAAAAAAATTGCTTTGAAAAGCACCTAGCTAAATTAGAGATGCTTTGAAAATACTTAGTTTTTTTTTAACAAAAAAACTTAGCTAAACTTAAGCTTTGAAAATAATTACTTTTGAAAAAAAGTTAGAGAAAAACTTAGCTTTAAAATGATTTTAGTAAAAACTTAACTTTAAAAAGACTTCATTGTAAAAATACTTAGCTAAGAAGATGACTCCTTTAAAAAGAAACTTTATCAAATACTTAGTTTTATTAAAACTTAGTTAAGTACTTAGCTTTAAAAAAGATTTTGATAAAAAGCTTAGTTAAGTACTTAGCTTGAAAAACTTAATTTTTTTTAAGTATTAAGGCATTATTTTTTCTCAAAATTTTAAAGTATTTGAACTTGCTTTTCCAAATAAGGTTTATTTAAAAACAAAAAAAAACTTTTGAAATTTTGAGAAAAAATAATACCTTAATCTTTCTTTCACTCCCCCTTAATTAATGCCTACAAAATTTTTGAGGGTCCTAGAGTCCAAGCATGTAAAAATATATATAAAGGTCATTATTTATTTTCTTAATTTTTCATTTCACTTATTCTAGGTTATCATGTATGTTCAGCTTATGAGTGTATGTGAGACGGAGTTAACTTTATTTTAATTTTATCAATATTTAAAAAATATTAAAATTAAGATTTAAAATATCAGTTTAAATTTTCAATGAGTTTGAATTTTAAATTTTAAAATATGAGTAAGCATTTAAATTTTTGAAGATTTGAAAATAGAAAAAATTAAATTAAGTTTAAAATTATAATCTTGCATATTAAATATGAGTTGAAGATTAATAATTA
>JBBMJZ010000137.1:20459990-20470417 GCA_037833815.1 Zingiber zerumbet
TCTTGGGCTCTACCCAAAAGGCCTCATACCAATGGAGATATCTTTCTCTTATAAACCCATGATCTTTTCCATGTGTTCTCAATGTGGGACTATGTTTGTAACCTTGCAACACCAACATTTACCAGTAGAGAAGATTCATTGTTATATCAATAATTGCATGATCTTTTAGAATGAAGATAGCAAACTGATGGAATGCAGAATGTGTAATCACTCTCATTATAAACAGAGTAGTCGCATGTCTGGAAAGAAGAAGAAAAATATTCCCTTGAAAGTCATGTATAACTTCCCATTAACTGCTAGGTTCCAACGCTTATATGCATCTGCCGCAATAGCAAGTCACATGAGGTGGCATCAAAATCATGTGCACGAGGGAGATATAATATGTCATCCTTGTGGCTCACCAACGTGGAAACATCTTGATACAATATTTTCCTCCTTTGCAATGGAACCACGTAATGTGAGACTTGGACTTTCCACAGATAGATTTCAGCCATTTGGAAATTATGGACAACAATATTCATCTTGGTCAGTTATATTAAACATCATATAACTTACCTCCATAAATATGCATGAAAGACGAATTCATGTTTCTTACTGTGCTTATTCCAGGTCCTCATAATCTAAAAGAGCAAATAGATATTTTTTTTTACAACCTTTGATTGCTGAGATGAACCATTTATGGAATGTAAGGTCTGAGACTTATGACATTAAAAGTAAATCAAACTTTACAATCCATGCTGCTTTGTTATGGACGATTAGTAATTTTCCAGCATACTCAATGTTGTCAGGATGGAGCATAGCTGGCAAGTTAGCATGTCCACATTACATGAGTGAGTTTGATGCATTTTTATTACCTTATATTAGAAAGATATCCTAGTTTGATGAAAAGTTTTACTAGGTGATCACCCATTCAGAAAAAATTCAAAAAGAATGAAATATTTAGAAAACTTCCTCCAGTATCAAAATCAGGTGACGAAGTTCTTGATGAAATTGATAATTATGGATTTCTTCCAATATATTAGGATGGTTCCAATGATATAAATAAATACATTACAAGAGTGAACAAGTGTGGTTGGAGGAAAAGAAACATATTTTGGGAGCTACCATATTGGAAGTATTTACTGACTCAACATAATTTAAATGTGATACATGTTTAGAAAAATTTATTCAATAACATTTTCAATATTATGATGAATGTTCATAGGAAAACTAAAGATACAATAAAATCACGCGATGAATTAAGACAATTAGTAAACAGACCTGAGTTGCATCAGAATACAACTGGTAAATATCCGAAAGCATGTTATACAATAGACAAAAAAAGGTAAGCAAGCATTATGTACTTGGTTGAAAGCAATCAAATTTCCTGATGGATATGTGTCGAATATGTCTCGCTGTGTTGATACGAACAGGCTAAAGATATTTGGAATGAAGAGTCATGATTGTCACGTGTTTATGCAAAGACTAATTCCAATAGCATTCCATGATCTATTTCCAAACAATGTTTAGCAAGCACTTACAGAGTTGAGTCTCTTTTTCAGAGATTCAACTTCAAGGGTTATTATGTCCCCAGATATGCTTCGCCTTTAGATAGACATTCCAATGATACTTTGTAAACTTGAACAAATATTTTCACCTAGTTTTTTTATTCTATGGAATATATAACTGTTCCTTTACCTTATGAGGCACAACTTAGTCGTCCCGTGCAATACAAATGGATGTACCCATTTGAAAGATTTCTAAGGAAATTAAAAAATAATGTTCATAGCAAAGCAAAAGTTGAGGGATCAATATGTAATGCATATTTGGTTGAAGAAGCAACTTCCTTCTGCTCTTATTATTTTGTTGATCATGTGAAAATGAGACATCATAAGTGTCTGTGAAATTCTGATGATACTCAACCAACGGACCCAGAGATGCTTTCTATTTTCAAGTTTCATGGTAAGACAATGAGTGAAACTATTACTAGACGATTAAATGAACAAGAATATCATGCTACAAGGACATACATATTCTTGAACTGTGAAGAGGTCAAACCATATATAAGGTAATAGTTTAGGTATAAATATACTACAGAATTGAAGAATATTTTACATGCTATCTAATATATGCTGAAATTACCTTCTTTGATAGCTTGTATGAACAACAACTATATCTACAAAATTCATCAATAAGTGCAAGTGAGGTAGAGACCAAGTTAGAAGATGAATTTGCATATTGGTTTCAAATTTATGTAAGTTAGCAATTAAATTATTTATTTTATAATGCAATTGTATTAGAATGTGCAAGATGAAAGACTAAATTATTTATATAATTACTACTGTTATAGGCGAACGACCGTAGAATATCAAATGTGTAAGATTAAAGACTAAAAATCTTGCATCATGACCTCACAGTAATATAACTGTCTACTCCGGTTATTATGTTATGACTTCAGATTTCATGTGGCCCAATGCAATTCACAAAGACATACGTATAATTCTGGTGTTTGCGTAAAAGGATTAATAAACAATAATAATACTCAATTTGATTATTATGATAGACTTGAGGAAATCATCAATATTGAGTATCCAACTTCACTTTTAAAAAGATGTGTATTGTTTAAATGATCATGGTATGATCCAACTCCAAGAACAGGTACCAAAATCCATTGTTTCTACAATTTAGTTGAGGTTAACGTGAACAAAAGATTCAACAAGTTTGAGTCTTTCATGTTTACAATACAAGCTAGTTAGGAATTCCATCTTGAGTACCCAACAAAGAGAAGAAGACCTAGTGAATGGTTAGTAGTATGTCAAATAAAGCCTCAATCAACTATAGAAATGCTAAACACCATAACTAGCCAAAACCATGATGCATATCAAAATGAAGAAGCCGAGATATACTCAGTTGATTCAAAAATACAATCTACATCACAATTACTTGTAGATGTTAATGTTACTTAAGAGGAAATAGATGATGAAGAGATCTCTAGCAGTGAGGAAGTTGATATACCAATGGAGTCTAGCGATGATAACTTACAAGATGTTCATTTAGTTGATCCAGAATGACATCAGGTGATTAAAAATTATTAACAATGTCATGGTATATTTTATGATTTTTTTTTATATAATTTTTCATCTCCCTAGTTGACAATATTATATCAACTGTGTATATCTTATAATGTGAATTTGCATATATAGTCATGCAGTCAACACAGAGACCGCGTGGTAACCAGATTGTGTTGCGAGTTGTTGGTGACTAGTAAGTAATTATGTATTTAGTAAGTATTTCAGTACTTTATCTTCTTTTTAATAATTTAACATATCTGATACAATATTTTTCCATACAGTTTTGTCCCATATGGTCACCAGGTAACATCCTATATATCAAAAAAGTTTAAAGAACGATTGTCTCCTACTGGTACTACATGGCGACTCATAGACCAAGATATGAAGAATTTTTATATGAAGAGTTTTTTATAAGTATTTAGAATATAAACTTATTTGTAGTTAACATGATATTAATTGTCAAAATATATTGTTGCAGAAGAGATATGTTTAGGAGGAGGGCTAGGACGAAATGTTCAAACTGCATCAGGGACCTCAGATGGCTTGGTGCTCTTTTGCCTCCACTTGTACAACATGCCCCTGTATAGTTTAGAGCAGTAGACATTCCAATTTTTGACAATTTAGAGACTGCTGGGCCTAGCACTGGATCCACAAAGTATACTGCTGGATCCTGTTCGATGGTGGAGCATGCCTCTGACTTGGTATGTTTAAAATTAAGTTATATAAATATTTTTGACATATGTTTTGTGATTCGTTTTAATGTGTTTGTATTTTCTGTACATAGACAACTGAATTACATATACCACCCACTTATTGGGAGATATTTAAAAAAACTCATAAGAAGAAGGATGAGTCATTTGTTGATCAACGTTCCTCAGCAATTAACATAAGTATATTAAATTTCATGAATGTAATTGTACACTTTATGTGGAGGTTACTAAAAATATTATTTTGATACAGGAAACAATGACCACTAGGGTTCCTGAGGCGTCTCAGCCTAATGTAGATGGAGAGGGGTCACAACCTCTTTCCACTGATGTAGTTAATGATATTTATTATGATGTCGTTGGTGGAAAGAAAAATGCATTCCTCTATGGGCTTGGCTCTCATACCCAAGTTATGTATGAGCGGATAAGGACTCCAGGGATCAGGGGTCGTCCTACTTCCTTCTCCTCATCTAGTGAGGTACGATAATTACGGGAGGAAAATGAGGACTCGACTATCATCATTGGAGCAGAAGATGGTTGGGAGGGACGCAGAGATACGAGACATGCAGCGGCGACAGGCTCAGACTGAGGTAATAGTTCGTCATATGCAAGCATTTGCAGTGACGTTATCTCCGGATTCACATATGGTTGGCCCACATTGTTTGGAGTCCCAGAACACCCAGGATCCCGATGAGTCCCCTACAGAGTATATTATTTTGAGGTATGTACAATTTATCTTAACTTTTAATTCAATCAAAAAATAATTTTTTTTTTGTTAATAATTATATGCATATATGATAGTCTTATATATTTCCATAATCATTTTCAAATTTGGTATATTTTTATTCAAGAATGCAAGTAAGTATTTTTAAAAATGTCTGTTATATAAACTACTTATTAGTTTAAGATAAGTAGTTATATCCTTCCTAGTTTAATATCACATTTCTATTCACAACTAATCTTAATGATATTTCATGTCAGACGCAAAGGCGATAGTTCCTTATTTTGCTTATGATGTATTGAATTGGATTACTTTCTATTGGAGAAATTTTATCTTGTATTAGATTTGGACATGCGTTTGGATTTTACTATTATGTATCTAGTCAGTTTAATTTAGCTAGATTGTTGTGTTGTTTGTGATGTGTTGTGTGTTTGTTATGTGTTGTGAGTTTGTTATATTTAATTTTTGATGTGTAGTGAGGTTTGTTGTTAAATATTATGAGTTTGACGTGTAGTGGTTTTTATTAATATGTAAACAAGGAAAACGGAAAAAAAAAAAAAGAAGAATCTGAAAACTTGAACAATAAATTAGCGAGAAAAATTGACTTTCTGTCGCTATTAGCGATAGTTTATTTCTAAATTTCATCGCTATTAGTGACAGAAAGTTGATTTTCCGTTGCTAATATCAAGGATGATATGAATGATATCTATAAAATAATCAAATAGCGACGAATATTTAAACAATCCATCACTTGCTAAATAGTGACAGATTTTTTAAATATTTTATTGCAAATAGTGACGGATTTTAAATATGTTGTCACTATTCTGCGACCGATTGTTTAAATATTCGTCTCTATTGGAGATGGATATTTAAAATTCTATCGTTACTAGAGACGGATATTTAAACATCCGTCGCTAAATTTTTCAACGGATGTCTAAATCGTCGTCGCTAATATAGTAACGACCGATATATGGCTGATGGAACACTTTTCGTCGCTATTCGATCAAAAAATTCATTTAGTGACAAATTAGAGACGGAAAAATTCCGTCTCTATTTTCTGTATTTTTTGTGGTGTAGTGAAAAGACACTTACATGTCTCACTCGTAAGAATCGTCCTCCCTAATGCTATTACATTATCTATATAAAGTCTCAAAGGAGCACTCAATATTGAGGTAGATATTGTCCTAGTAACCTATCTCAAAAGGGTACCTGATTATTACTCATTTTTATATAAGTTTCTCAACTTAAGTGTTTCTCTAATAACCAAAATGCAATGGGAGTCCTAAGAAAACTAAGCTACTAGTCCAATGTAATGAATAAAAAAATTTCTTGAATATTTTAACTTTCATTTTAAAAGTATACAAATGTACCACATTAATACAATTGCAATATAATCTAGAATAGCAAATTAAGAGCTATGCTTTGAAAGTAGGAGTATGCTTTTGATGTCTACGTGACTGATGCACTAAGTGGTAGTCATCATAAACTCTCCCTAGTACCTTCTCAATGATAATAAATTTATAAATATTAAAACATTTAAAATTCAAATTAATCACTCTTAATTACTACAAAAGTTAGGAAATTAATCGAATCTTATTCTCATTAAGAGGTAAAAAAAGTAATGTTTATTTAATTATTTGAAGAGTAAGTTAAAAAATAATTAATTTCTTACAGATAAGATCAATGCTAAAGTATATCATCATCAACACCTGTGTGGTGAATCGCCCGCTGCCATGTACTTATGCCAAATATAAGGAAAATATATGTATCTACATAAATTAAATTGTCAACAATTTAAATTATGAATAAACTATTATTCAAATAATTAACTTTTTTTTACCTCTTAATGAGAATGATATTTGATTAATTATCCAGCCAAACTCCCATGGTATCGTCTAAAATCAGCACTAGACTCAAAAACATATCATAATTTTTAATTGATAAATCATGATCATCTATACTGGCATCTTATCTGGAGATGATCCTATTGAAGAATAAAATGCCGATGAAATCTAGTAGCTCGACCATCATAGCTACATACCGCTGAGTCCCCATAGTAACGACGTGCAAATCAAACAATTCTTTCACTTGCGGTGAAAACATTGTATATAACATGTAAATAATTAAATGCAAGCCACATTTAAAAATTAATGTGTGCTGAAATTGTTTGAATTATAGAAAAGGTAAATATCAGTGCAATTATAACTATATCAATGTTATTAAAAATTAATTAATTTGTCTATACTGACATTAGTTCATGGTGTATCACTACTATCTTAGGTTGAGTATTCAGTTAAAATTGAATTGACCGAATCGAATAAATTGAAAATTGTACAAACTAAAAATTTTTCAAATCAACTGAACCAACCAAATTTTCCCAAAAAAACGAACAAGCCAAACCGATTAAATATCGGTTAATTTAGTTTTCAATCTAATTAATCAAAACTTTAAAACCAAATTAATAAAATTTAAAATTTATTAATACATTTTTAAATAAAAAATAATTAAATTAATATCTTTATTCAATTTATTCAGTTTAACCGAATTATAAATTTTAAAATCAAAATCGAACTACATTAATCAAAAAAATAAACCAAAATTAAAAAAAAACATTGAAAATTGAATTAACTAAACTAGATTTCTAAATTTTACTCACTACTACTTACTATTAAAACTATAAATAAATGTTAGTGAGTAAGAATAATAGTTACAAGATAGAGTTCTGAATAATAACTCAACTGTTAGAAAAGTTATTTTTGTCATTTCTGTTGATAGTATCTTAAGCTTTTTAAAATTCTTATTAACATGTTTGGGGCACCGGCTGTAGTCGTCGTTATGGGTTTGACAAAAAAACTTGGTTCCAAATATTGTTAGTTGTTGTTTGTTGTTTGCTATAAATGGTCTGCAAAAATGCACATTCTATTAACCAAACTCACTCATCAGTTGTTCTAGTTTTAATAAATTGGTTTGATTTGGTCGATGCTCATAGTTGATTGTCTACCTTCAGGGTTTATTGAAAGTTGGTGTTGATTAGGATGGTAAATATTGGGTTTATCATTTATGGAGGTGACTTTGGAGATAGCCCCACCGGATGACTTAAACTTATAACTTTGGCGATAACTGGTTGGATGAAGCACTTCAGCCCAACCCAGCCAGTCTAGCAGAGAAAAATGTAATATTTTGGTAGAAAATATTAGAAAAATTTTGAGAAAAAAATAAATAAAAAGACACATTAAGATAATAAATAAATATTTTGAATGCTAACTTTTTTATATAGAAAAATGGTACTAAAATTTTAGCAATTAGTAAACATTAGAAAAATGATATCTAGTAAATGTCAGGATTCCAAACACCACCCAAAAAAACAAATAGGAGATGAAGCTCAAATTTCACAATTGTACACGATCGAGACTTGAAACTAATATTGCAACCGCAGAGGTGACTGTTTATCAAGCTTCTGCGAGGGTGGTGAAGTCGTCAAGCGAGAAGCAAAAGAGGGAGCAGTTTGCAGTGAGCTCAGAGCATGGACTAGGAAAGAGTAAGACTGATTCGGAGTATCCTGACACATTTGAACAAGACAAGTGAAGGGAGATCATTGGTATGAGGAGATGGATAGTGTGATGTTTGAGAGCAAATGGCAGTGGAGGGATCATTGTCGATTCTTGAAAAGAAGCCCGTTGGACGGAATAGCGATTAGCCTGTAGACAGTATTGATTTTGTTGGTTTGAATATGGAAGTTGAAAATAAACTTCTAAAACCCATTAATTCAAAAGAATACTAGAAAATAGAAAAATAAATAGTATTATCAAAAAATATTATTAATCAAAAAAACCTTTCCAAAATTCTAATAAAAAAATTATCAAAAATATGTTAAATATAAAAAATTTATAAAATTATAAAAATAATAATTTAATAAAAAAATAAAAATAAAATAAAATTTAACGAATCCTTCTCCAGCAATCATCCCAGACTTAAAAGAATTAGTATTCGAATTTAGAATAGTATCAAGAATAACACTAGTTTAGAATTATTTTAAGTAGTAGTTAAGAAAGATGATCATCTGACATCAAATCAGCTAAATCCACTAACAGTTGCTAAACTTTGAAAATTCTCGTCGATCCACCGACTTGTAACAAGTCGTTTCTTGATTCTAAGGCCAACATATCATAACTCCAGTAATCTTCAACCTTACAGGCACTAACTTCAGTCTCAATTACACAAAGATCATTAACAAGATATCTCTACTGGGATCATAAGTTCACTTAGAGACATAAATAAAGCCCCAACTACTTTCCCAACTACCTCGAATCACTCTTTTCCACAACCAAGCAATTCATCTTCTTTATAGAAATCTAGCTTCTCTAGATCTCCTTCTTGGCTCTCAAATCCATGATCGGTATCCTCATCATCACAATAATCATCTTTGAACATTCCATTCATTTTCTTATCATACTCCTTTGGGTCAAATTCCTTCTCAAAATCATCTTTTAATCCGTCTAGGTCATCTTTGGCATCGAAACTATTGTTCTTCATTGAGAAACATAATCGTTCGTGGAACAAAGTTTCAGTATAAGCAAAAAACAAAAAAAAAACAAAAAAAAGTGACTTGTCTTCTTCTTTTTCATCTTCTCCCAATAAGTAATATTTACTTTGTCATGTCTATCACGCGATCGCCGCAACTGCTCCCACCAAACTGATGCTTGGCTATTGAGTTTAACGACAATCAATTTCACTTTTATATGATTGAGTATTTCCTCGTAATAAAAAATTTTCTATACTTCGTTAAGTAAATCAATGAATTCCTTAGCTCATAGCATACCAAAAAACTTAGGAAGATCAATTGAAAACCCTATATTTCCATACTGCTCCTCTCGATCATGACTTTCGTGATTGCGATAGGAGTTTTCAAAATGAAACAAAACTACGATAAGAGAACTTACGACCTTTACGATCTTGCACTGCTAGACGTTGGGATAACTTTGTAGATCTTCAAGTTCTCTTCTTGAATGTTACAATCATAGTGCAAGATTTCCTAAGTTGGAACCTGTATGCCACAACCACGATCATGACGATCATCTTAGGATAGAGCTCTGATACCAACTGACGTCGAGTGGGATATCGATTATCTTGTGGGCACGATTGATTCCGTTGGTTCAATCATAAACACTAAAAATAATCTTCTAAAATTTGTTGATTCGGAAGAATATCAAGAAATAGAAAAATAAACGGCACTATCAAAAAATATTATTACTTCGAAAAACTTCTCTAATATCTATTGAAAATTTTTATATGGAGAAAGAGATGGATCTACAGTGTTGATCCAACAATTGGGCTCGGTTAGTCATCTCAACGATTAGTCGATGACCTTAACCGGTAGAGCTCGGTTTGGTGGAGTGGATCTTGTCCTATTTAAACTCTCGACACCTCCATTCAGATATCGAGGCACCCCTTTGAATAATAGACAAACTCTTCACGGTATCATCGTTACCTTCCTAATCTCGTCAGTCGTCGAGTTAGTCCTTCGGATATCGACACACCCCTTTCGGATAAGTTTATCCCTAAGGATATGAGTATTAATTAAGGTCAAGGTAAAGGCTAGACCTTCTTTGCTTAAGATAATATTATACCGTCCAGGTGCTTACAGTTATCTGTAATCGTCTCCCAAGATACAAAGATTTTTTTTTTTTTGTGATGAGAGAGATTGTGATCTTTTCTACGTCAATTGTCTTCGATATTGGATGAAACTCAAACACGGGGTCAGAGTATTACTCCACAAGGTAACGACTGTATTTTTTTAGCACAGATTTTCTTGACTACTTTTTTGCGGTCTAGGGGATGTGTTACTTGTATTTGCAGTCGGATCGTGGTCACGATCCGGCCGTAAATGGTTGTGATCCCTTCTTGGGTTCACCGTCCCCACCAGGTTCTCATTTTTGTTCAGAGCGGGCG
>JBBMJZ010000137.1:20473837-20485355 GCA_037833815.1 Zingiber zerumbet
AAAGGGGTATTTTTGTCTTTTGGTGTATATCTTCTTTTCTATATAAAGGTCTAACTCGTGGGGTTCTCAAGACACGAGAATTTAGGTTTTACTTTGAACAATATCAAAAAACCTACTTAATGCAATATAATTATAAATAAAAAACATATAAAATAAGAATGTAATGGCCGTAGTATGCAAAGCCTAAACACATAAGATTCTTACTTTTTGTTAACCACGCAATTTTATCACTATTAGTGTTATTACAATTTATTGGGACATACACATTTTATGGCGTAAATTAACTCTATTAATTAGTAACAAGGACGAGTAATGAATGCTTGCTATCTATGCAATCAAAAATTGAGTAAATTATATATGCATATAATTAACTTGGGTCAGTTCAGTTAATTGGTATTTTTAACTAGATATAATCTAAGATCTAAATACACTATTTTTTTTATTCACTAACCAACTCAAAACCAAAATAATCTGATTCAGATCAGACATCCATCCCACTCCTAGATGTATCATTCAAAACCATGTATAATAGATAAAATATTATCAATTCAAATTTGCAGCATTCATCAAAATTGTTATTATTTCTATGTTGGAATGATTTTTAACTATACATTTTTGCATTATTTACAAAAGAAAAAAAAACACAGACAAGTTCATTGTTATGTAGAGCACAAATAATATGATTTTTCATTTTTGCCATTTTCTGAAGTATCCTTGTCTTTTATTTGGTTGATGATGCCAAAGTGATACTTATGTGGCACTTGTTTATTATATCACTAAGATGTCATGATTTGAATTTGTTCATTCATGTGATAGGTGATGACTAGTGACGAAAATTTATAGGCGTTGATGTGTGAAAAGGAATTCAATTTTGCTGAAGTATTTAGGTTAGGATTGCCAATTATTCGGTCCAAACAACAAAAATTAAACCAAAGTTTTTGAACAAAACCAGTTCAATTTGGTGTAGGCTAAATTTTGGTTTCAATTAGTTAATTGTAAAGGAAAGAAAACAAAATTTTCTCTTATATATAATAAAATGCATACTTGTTATTAAGTTTTATTTTGTATAACTCAATATTTATTTGATTATTAATATGTGAAAATTTTACAAGATTCAACAACAATTTTTTGACCCAAAAATTATAATATAATAAAAAAATTTTAAAATTATTATGTTTGAAAGCCAATTCAATTCAAACCGAATTAAACTGAACCGGACAATAGTTTCAGTTTGGTTTCAATTTATATTACGTGTTATTTCAGTTAAATTAGGTTTCCAAAAATTAACACACAAGATATTGGTTTAATCCAATTTTGTTCAGAGTGAACTGAATGGGCATCCTTATAATAATGGTTGATTCTCTCATCTAGTTGAGCTGTTCTCATCTGTTTGAGCTGTGACTTTGATCTTGGAACAAATCTTGGCAAGGGAAGTGTGTTGGAAAGAGATCGATTTGTGATGTTGGCGCCATGATCATAGCCTCACTTGTCGTGAATTTGATATGACTCTAGACTTAGACTTTAGGTTCTGGTGACGGCCTCTCCAACCTTTTGTTAGGCCTATAATCTCATATGGATGGTGTTGGGCTGACACCGAGATTTATTTTGATCAATAAATCGTGGCATAAGCCTAATATGCCGATGGGCTAGTTTTCAGATTGTGATATTTGATACTGTACTGCGTCTACTCTTAGGCATGCTAATGTTGTAATTGGAAGTGTTGTCTGTAATATGCGTGCCACCATTTGTTAGGTCTCACATGTCATCGATTAGGATTTTTTTTTTAAACTATGGATTAAACTGGTAACCTCGGCAACCAAGATGTCAAGACTTGAACAATGAAACTATGGATTAAACTGGTAACCTTGACACCCAAGATGTCAAGACTTGAACAATGATGAAATTGTGATACCAAAGATTTAATCCCACGTTGGATATTGTCGACTAAATAGAAGGCATGTATAGGCCTTGATGAGTAAATCTAAGATACTCATGTTCATAACCTACACTTGGACACTAATATTTGAAATGGAAATATCAATATTTCTATTGGTCACACTCGATGTCTTTGTCGATTACATGATTTACTTTTTTAAAAAATAGCAATGTCAATCGCTCCGGATGATCCATACCCATGAGATAGCCTCTATCTGAGTAACATTAGCAATGAACTATCAGTAACTGTTGTGGTTGAGTCCAACTACTTAATGTGCCTATTCTGTGGAAACTTATTATTTAATCGTATTTCAAAGAATGTGTTGATGCCGTTTGAGAATAATAGCTTTTAAGAACTTTGCGATTGAAGTGCCTGATTAATTCAATCATTGTCTCACTGAGCTAATTACATTTTTTTTCTCTCAAATGCAGACGGAGGGCGTTGAGCAGATGCAAACTTTGGCCATGGAATTTTGTATCTTGAGTTTTTGGACACCAAGTTCTTTACCCGGTAGGCGAATTAGGAGAAAGTTTATCTATCTACAGGATTATTCAGGCGAAATCTGAATACCGAGATTATTATCATTTTATGTAGACATCGCTTTAATCCTCGAATTAGTGATCATGTTTCACGTGTTAGCTTGTTGGTTGAGTACTCACTTTTTTTTTCCTTCATTGCCTGTGTTCTCCTTCAGTGTAGACTTTGAAGCGCCTGAGAATGTTGGGACTTGGGAGGAATTATAAATTTTGTATAAGAGGCCAATCAAGCAAAGAAAATTATGATTTAAACGAGCGCGTTTAATTTTATAAATTCTTAATAGATGTTTCTGAAATCTATAAATATCTTTTAGTCGAAGTAACTATCCATGTAAAGGCACCTGCTTTATAGGTGTGATTTAATTACTTTTTTTTGTTTTGGATCTGTACGTGTCATGATATAAAAAGTAAGATTGAACGTCTATTAAAAACTTTTTTTTTATTTTTTCATAAAGTGATTTGATTTAAATTATTTTGATAGATAAAAGCATATTAAAATGAAAAAAAAAATCATGATTAAATTGATGGTCTCCCTAAAAATTATGTTTGTAATATTTTTTATCCCTATTTTTACTGCAGGTCTTAAACGAGGTTAGCCGGTTGATAAGCTAATTAAGTCAAGTTAAATCAAGCATAAAAATGAAGCATATGGTTATTTAAGTTTGACTTGAATTTTTTTTTTTTTAGCTCGAGCTAGGTTTGAGCGTAACTTGAGCTTAGTTTGCTTTTAATTTAATCTTATTTAATTGTTAAAATTTTTATATTGTTAAGCCTATTTATTTATTTATTTATTTAGTTAGTTAGTTAGTTAGTTAGTTAGTGAAGGTGATATTATAATTTTGAAAGGGTGCTCTTGTTTTTATCGGAATAATCCTAATAATGCCGATTCTTCATTTAAAATCATAACAATGTCCTATCCCACATGTGAATTTTTCTTCTCTGAAAACTATTTTTTATTTTAAATGTTATTATAGCAACTACGAGTTCATAGTTGTTATACAATTTTAACAATTATGATTTCATAACGATTACAATATGAATATTTCATTTTTAGCCAATATTGACCAATTTATAGTGTAATAAGACTTTAACTTATTATTAATAATAATAACACTATAATAATAATATAGCTATTACAATATGAGTATTTTATCTTTGGTCAATATTGATCAACACTAGTTAACATTGGTCAATATTATATTATAGTAGTTATGAATTATAGTTAAAATTTTATTTATGATCAACATTGTGTTATAGAAGTTATAATTCCGTAGTTATTATAATGATACAGTTGTAACAGCTATAAAATTATAATTGTTATAATGGTATAGTGATTACTATTGTACCTATGACAGGCAGGCATGGTAGGCTCGGGGGTCGTTAAGTGGGCAGGAGTTGGGCGTCATGCGGTGAGGAGAGATTCGGCAAAGAAGACAGCTAGCGATTATATATATATATAATCAAAAGCATGCGCGTTAATAGATCAAGCTCTCTAATTCTCAACATAAATATAAATATAAATATAAATATATAATTAACACGATTTAACCAACTAACTAATGCATCAACTCTCATATACAAATACAACCGTCTTCCCCGGCCATCTCCGGCACCGGCTGCAGCTCCGGTACCCACCTCCGCTGCCGCCGACGCGCATGGCAAACCACCCCTCGGCTCATGATTCCAGCGATGAGAAGCCGATCGTCCACTTCCACACCGCCGCCGCCATTAACACCCGCGCTGCTCCTCAACAACTCCTCAAGTTGCTTCTTCGAAATCTTAACCTTAACCACCGTACAAGCCTCCGCCGCCCTCCTCTTCCTCTCTCGTAGCTTTTCCAAGGCTCCCCTCGCCTTCTCTTCCTCGGCGCCGTCGCCGTCGTCTGTCCATGCGGCGACCCGGTGGCTGCAACAGCTCCCCATATCAATCGTCTCTCTTGTTCTTAGCTTACAACCAAACAGAAAAACAGTGGTACTGCAAAGATTTGCATGTGCCTTATCCACATATAAAGAGGAGGAGGAGGAGGAGCAGTAGATTGGATTAAACAAATCATTAATTCTTTGATTGCCAGTTGAGTAATTAGTCGCATCAGTGAATGGTCGTTGCCGTCGTTGGATTCCATATTGGAATATATAGCCATCATTTGTTAGCGTTCTTAATCAGATATATCATTAATGGAGGGATTATATTAATTATTTCTAATTGGCCCCTCTGCTCAGTCGTCTGGATCCAGATTGACTTTCTTCGGTCAATTCAAATGTTATAGATTAATTGGTGGTGGCACGCAATGTTAAATTAAAAGGGGTACTTAAATCATGAGACAGTTTTAGCTGAACGTACGGTCTTAATTTTTAGACAGCGAACACAAAATAATCCGCGATAGTATTTGGACTTATCAAGAATTAAATCATGGTGGTAAAAGGTGAATACGTTCATCCCCAACGCCTCCGTCAATCTGTCTCAGGCCAACACAGAGGAGGTAAATCATGGACGGCTACTAGCATTTGGAATAATAATTTATTAAGAATTAAATCATGCATGCCTTACTGATAACAAACCTTATCCAAGTACCAACTACACTATACATATTATAGATTAATTGTTTATATAAAAGGTACATAATTAAGTTTCATTAAATCATTAAATGGTACAGTCAAGTCACGTTCAATTGTTAAGTGCTGGAGGGGGGAATCCGCGTGGTCTACTTTGATCTGCACGACTGCATCAAGGAAATCAGGCATGCACACGCACGAGTGGAATTAATTTCAAGTGAATCAATGGCCGCGTCATGACTAGGTTTTGTTGTGCGAGTGATTTTAAAACTTGGGAAAAAAATAAAAAATAGACATCCCATTTTATTTATTTTTTATTAAAAGGATACCCTAACCTTCTGTAAAATAGAATAAATACCCTCTGATATACTCTTTAGACACGTACATTAACCTCTACTTGACTTCAAAGAATGTTCATTAACCTCTTCATCCATTGGGTTTTTTTAATAATTAAGGTGTCCGAATATTGCCTGATTAATCATAGAAATAGGCAAACCGAATAACACCATTAAAATATTCATCCTATTTAAAATTCAAACTCTGATCCGCCCTCACCCGCATGGCACTCTTCATCCATTGTTGATTAAAGAATTGAGACGTCTGGTCGTAGTTGGAAATCATTAGAATTTGATATGACGCCCACTAATTTTGGTGGGCGTTGACTTAGTGTTAAATCTTTATTAAAAAAAAATCCATAATCTTATTTTATCTAATTAACTAAATCACTAAAATTTAAGATTCATATCAGAGTTCACACGTCTCAAAACTGCATGGCTCTGATGTGAAATGGCAACACTTTTTTTTTTTCGGAAGATCAACAATTCAACTAATTGAATGTTTCTGCTGGTGCCATAATAAACGAGCAAACAAGTTTTGCAAATCAACGTACGATGGATGAACACGGTTCTTTTTGCAAATTGGACTCTTTGGAAGCTGAAAATAGAGCAAAATCCATGACAAGCCCACGTAGTTGAGGTATATGATGTAAGGGACCATGAAGTGATCGAGAATGGCAGTGTTTAGCTGAGGCGTCACAAGAACACTATCAAAATACCATCTTGTGGGGATAAAGCAAAGCTGAACTCCAGTTTCCTCTGCCAATTTGATTATTTCTGTTAAATGGCTTGAATATGTAGGTTGACTTAGCCTACTTTCATGACGGTGGTTGCCATGTTCCAGGTTGATAAGTTGGGCCAGATCCTGTTGGCTCTGAAGACCTGAAATTAAGTTTCAAGTTAGAATATGCGATAATTTTGCAACTAGGACCAAACTTCATTGCATCTATGTGAAAACTAGTATATCTCAAGTCCTGTGATCTATCTAAAAATATTGATCAGCCTCAGAAAACATTGATGAAAAAAATGGAGAATCTCTTTGGCAAGAAAGAGTAAACTTCAAATCAAATTAATGGACAAAACTCTAGAAAAAAAAATGTTGGGGCTCCTGACCAGGCATACATATATTGATCAGTTTACACTAATTATATTGGTAAGATCCACCTGAATCAATCTTTTCATCTCTATTTGACATTTTGTAGTCATAACAAAACATTTCGATGTAAACTCCAAAACACCTATAATGTAGAAAGATGAATAAAAGCCAATCGACTATTTTGGACTTCCTCATTGTGAATATCCCTTGAAAAAATAGTTTGATTATGAAATTCAATTAGAAAAGGAATTTATCTCTTTCACTCGAGAATTCCAAACAATACATGTTAGTACAACATGGTGGCAAAAAGTGATTCGCTCGCTCCCAATGCCTTCGCCAGCCGTCCCCAGGCCAATATGGAAGAGGTAAATCATGGAAGGTTACTAGCCTTGGGCGGTTGAATAACGCATGGGGGAGGGCAAACACTCGGCTACTAGTCGGTATTTGACCCCTAGACCTCATGGTGGCAACACTACCATGCGCAAGCCAACTGTTCATCCCAAAGGGACTAGTACAGCATGATGCTAGTTTCACTTTCAATTTCCCTCATAAAATTCCAAAATATTCCTTGGAGCAATAATCCTGACACAAGTGACAAAGAATTTTTGTATTATTGATGTTATGAAGACTATGATGACAAATAAGATCAAGAATTGATTTACATTCTTGATTGATCTAAAGACAGAGGTAAATCATATAAACAGAGAGTTATTGGTAGTGTGATGATGTACAAAAGGCTTTTGGGGTTGGCCTGAAATGCCATGAAGGCAAGAAGAGCTGCATTATTCCAAGGGACATTTAGTTGGCCATGAAGAATGGCAAGGAGCAATTGGTAAGTTCTTCTCAGGAGCAATGATCTCCAGTAGTGGAGTGGTGTGCAGTTTCTACCAGGCCTTGCTGCCCAAGAAGCAAAGGGTTAGTCAAATATTGAAGATCAACCTTACAATAATTCCAGGGGTTTTAGTGTTGTGTGTCTTCCTTGCAAAAGCTTCGCATATGCAAGTAGAACCCTTATTGAAGCACTTTTTATTTAAAGTTATCTTTAAAATGCTCTTTTTTCATGGCTTATTTGAATATTAATGAATTTACGAGTGTTCTTCCTCAATTTATGTTACTACTCATCGATTTCCTTTTAACCTCTCTGTGATATTGGAGTGTCTTAGTAACAGTGCTTGATGAAATTTCTTTAATATTTACTGTGTTTAAAATTTAAATTCAATCATATTTACATTTTTTTTTTTTACTGAAAGATGATAATAGTATTACAGACAGAAAGATAAATTAAGAAAGTAAATCACGCTAATTTATTTGCATGAGATTTTAAAGTTAGAGATTTAAAATAAATCGAGTACAATGATGTTGTAATTAAATATAATCAATTAATGATAAATGTTTAATATTTTTTTGTTAAATAATACTACCGTGGGTTAATGACTAGTGTAATTGTAATAACAAAAAGAATGATGGGATAGTCAAGATAGATCACCCAGAAACCTTGTTTGCAATGTTGCCAGGACCAAAATCATACTAGGAACAATGAAAGGTTCATCATCTTAAACGTGGTACCGGCGTACCGCCACATTCATCATCTTAGATTGTACGATTGGAGCTTATAATTTAATATTTTTTTTGGAAATTATATTTGAAATTTAGAATTATCACAAACAACAACTTTCAATATATAATATAGTTATGAATTTGGATCATTTTTATGTCATAAATTATATTATGAATGTAAAAATTAAATAAATGATATGAAAAAGGTTAAAAGCTAACTATCAAATAATGTAGAATATGCTCGTTTCCTGTGCAAGTGTTAATTAGCTAATTAGTCTCTTGGAGAATAAGGGTTGCGCAGCAACATGCCTCCTCACGCACACAGACACAGGCACACCCACACCAACACACACGCGCACACGGACACAAGCACCCATGCATGCAAGCACACACACGCGCACACAAATATATTGTTACTATTTCTTTTCTTGTTTTCTAAATGTGTATTATTTATAAGTTAGGGTTGTATAATACAATTTGATGTGTAGTAAAATTATTCTTCTCCAATTTCTTCACATTATTTTTTAGACTTAATGACAAGATTCCCAAAAGGAGCACATTACTTTCAATTTTTTTTTTTTTCAAATCAGGCACATTAGTTTGGAAATTCTAAAAACACACCTCTTAATCATAAACTATGGCCAAATAAGTGTTCTAACATCGTGAGAGTCCAAATCAAATTTTAATTTGTAATTTGCAAGTATTTTAGTCCGCTAAGGAGTTTTGAGTCAAAATGGTTTGACAGCTCAAACCAACTCATTTCAACTAAAGAGGTGCATTTTTATATCAAGGGACATTTAATCCCTTTTTTTTTTGTCAATTAATTTGCCCATAGGTGTATTTCAAGGACTCTAGTGCTTGCACTTTCTTTCAGAGTGTAAAGTGCTAGCCTCCATAGCACTTAAAAATACTTAGTGCATTGAAAACAAATCCCAGATATTATTAATACTTGGGTCATGGAAGAACTTTGTGATATCGCTCCCGAGATGTTTGTCTAGATTGAGCAATAAGCATAAGAGTCATGTCCACTAAAGACACCCTCTGACCATCCGCTGTGCACCTATGTTCAGCAGTGCAAAGTAATTTAGATTGTTTTATCCTCCCACATGGCAAGGTCGAGTTCTTAGTGGGGAGAATGATATTGTGGATAAGATTGAGGGATTACAATATCTTGTTTAAATTTTTTTTTAAGAATTCGTTATATTTTTCTGATTGTTAGGAAATGAGTTAACTAGAGCATCTTTAGAAGTGGTCTTTTGCTATAAAAGGAGCTCTTAGCCTCCCATGCAACTAAATATCTTTCGCCTTTAATAAAGGTTACTGTGTATGAGATTTGTTCTCAGTGTTACATCAAAAGACGAGAAAATTCTACTTAGCAATTAAAAACAACTAAAACATAAATATTACAAACGGCATAGTCTTGCATAAACTTTAATGGTGTCATGAATCATGTAGCAAAGCTCAAATAGTTGAGATTTAACATTGCATAGATTTCAATGATGTGATATGAATTGTGTAGCTAAATCCAAATAGTTGAGACTAACATGATGATGACAACATGATCAAAAAGTAGATAATTACTTGCAACATGAGAATCACAATGACTTGTTTGTACACAACTTATTTGGAACATACCTTTCTTCTCTATCTGAAGAATCCTTTGTGTCTGAGGGTTCCTCTGAGGGGAAAAAAGTTTGGGGATATTAACCAACTTGTAATATATTTAGAAAAAACACAGTCGTCACGGAAGACAATTAGAGAGAATAATTTGTGAGTTCACTAATATGAGTTAGTTCTTGGTAATTCACGTCATTATTCAACGAAAATTACAAAACAGGAATTTCCATAGAGGGAAGATGCAATCTAGAGTTACCCTTCAAAGAAAAAATATAAACTGATGTACCAATAGAACATACCGCTTCTTTGAGCAAAAGAAGCTTCTGGGAATTGCTGAATGAAACTTTTAAGGTCGGGAGATCCATCTTTACCTACATTGTGATGGCAAACAAGTTTATTAACTCTAACAACACAAATGTCTAATCAGGGTAAAATATAAAATATAAAAATTAACTGTTCCCTTCCATTGTTCTGCAGAACAACCTAATGTTAACTAAACTTCTTCAATTACAAACATCAGATGCAGCTTTGTTGTCCATCATAATCAAGTTCATGTTTGGAGTGTTATACCCTTGATCTCTAAGATTATTTCTTAGGTTGGATACAGACAATCCTTTTTCTGGTATTCACTCACTAAGTTATCTCTGCTTAATCCATAAAAATAAGCTCAGTGATCCTAATGTAACTAGGAGAGAGCAAGGGGGGAAAACAACAATTCTTTTGAGATGCAATTATAAAAATTGCAAAATCTTTTATTTTGTTTAACTTAGGTAAGAGGCTACTAGTGGGTTATTCTTAGAGTTGAATTACTATATGGCCCCTGGTGTACAATGTGTACTCCAAATTAATTCCCAAATTGTTCAGCAAACTGAATATTTACGTACTCCAGAATGAAACAATATGTCAACTAAAACCCACAATTATTGTCTACTCAATGACTTTAAATTGCTCCCACAAGAAATTATTGTCCAATCAATCACCTAGTTGTTTGCCTCTGTTTAAGATAAGCATTTTTTTACTCTACATCCAATGACGATAATAGCTATCCTTCTCTTTGAGTCTTTGCAAGAGTCAGAATGTAACATCTAGCATTCTTGTATTGTACCATATTGATACTTGGTATACTCTGTCATATGTTAAAGAATGCCAAGAAAATTGCTTTACATATTTACTCCTCTTTCACTTAGATTTTCTATTTTAATAAAAAGCCATAGTAAATAGATAGCTGAACAAAAATTATTTTTGCTCATTTTACTTCAATAGGTGTCAAGATAAATTCATATAAATTTTACTCATATGATTTTTCTTTCACTCAATTTATTTATTTTAGAGATATAACAATTAGATAATAAATTGAATTATAATTTTAGAGATAAAAGGGCAGCATGGTGCATGAAACTCCCCGCCATTGTAGGGTCCCGAGGAAGGGTATAATTTTAGAGATACAAACTAAAAAATAACTAACATTTATTAATTTTATCTTAACGCATGCCAAGTGTCACCATGATATAATCTGTATAATCAGCACAGGTGGCATATGATCAGCATAAGTGGCAAAATAGAGATTACCTAAATCAATATTGATTTTAGGTCATTTACTCAAACAGAATGTTTGGTTGTATTGCCTAACACAACACAAAATTTCATAGTATGATATGTATACTTCTTCCATAAGCATCATAGAGGAAAAGATTATTGTGATGGGCTCTATTTTCGGAAGACATGTGTCCCCTCGGGGCGGAGCGATGGTTAAGGCATAGGGTGTTGCCACATGAGATCTTGGGGTCGAAACTCGGCGTGACCGAGCATGACCTCCCCCATGTCTTGGTCATTTGCACTAATGGCTAGTAGCCATCCGTGATTTACCTCCTCTGTGTTGATCTAGGGAC
>JBBMJZ010000137.1:20485455-20498739 GCA_037833815.1 Zingiber zerumbet
AAAGTCTTATCGTTGGAGGATAAGCTCTATCCTCTTGGAGGCACTTTGGATCTTCTTGAAGGCGCCTCCCAACGATAAATATCAATGGATACTTCATCCTAGTAGGCTATAAAAAACCCCCTAGAGGCGGGAGGTAGAAAATAAACAACAACTTTTGTATTCACTTTTTAGTTACTTTTTGAGCTATCAAAAAGTGTAAAAGGCTTCTCCACCTTCAACGAAGGAGATTTTTTCTAGTACTTTCATCTGCCTTAGATTAATAACTATTTTAGTTGTAACTAAGTAATCTCTAGTGTCTCTTGCTTACTTATTTAAGTTGTTTTTTCATATTATGTTTCTTACTTGTGCTTAATTAATTAATTTTCCTTGCTAAAGTTTCAAGTAAGAGAAATTCTCTAACTCTCTTAGCAGGTTATTCACCTCCCTCTAGTTGGTTTACCGGGTCCAGCATTAATGTGTGAGTATTATAACACTGAAATAGTGTTACAATCAATGTGGAAGAGTGTTATAACATTCACACATTAACAACGTTCAATTCTCTGAACGCTGTTAATGAGCCAATTTTATAAACAAAATCTAAAAAAAAAGAAAATACATTTTGGGTATAAAAAATAAAGATGGATGAGTGGATAATGAGACACATTATTGGATGTGTTTAGTGAGAGATAATGTAATTAAATTTGTAATATAATATAATATAATTAATATTACAGTACTATGTTTGGTTAACGAGTTGTATACTATGATTTACCTCCTCCGTGTTGGCCTAGGGATGGGTTGGCGGGGGCGCTGGAGGCGAGCGAATCGCCTTTTTTTTTTTTTTTTGCCACATAAAGGAAAAGAATAGTCCCCGGGGATATGGTACCACAGTAGGATATCCAGATTGTCACCTAGGCACCCACGGTTCGATCCCCAGCTATGGCATACTTGTAGGAATTTTTTTCTCCAAATAGGAGGCTCAATCAAAGAATGTTGGGCTTCTGGGCTGGCCGCTATGTACGCTTTCCGATTTACCCTGGTGGCTGGTGAAAAACTTCTGTGGGACTGGGCTGGTCACTCCCGAGATAGTCAATGAGACTAATTGGGATTATCATTTTTTTTATAGAGAAAAAAATTATTAATATCCAATCTATGAATGAGTCAATGAAATGAAGTGAACAAGGTAAGGGCCAATGGCACTAAAACAATTGTAAAAGAAAAGAGACCATATATTTCTCCACGCAATAATCCGCTTACATGTAGGTATTTATATACATAAGGAGGGAAAGAGAATCCTATAATTATGGTATGTCTATCAATTATTAATTACAATCAATTACAATCCCTACAATCAAACTAATCTAAATCAATCATAATCCCACAATTAAGGGAATCTTCGGAAGTATTCAACATTCCCCCTAATGTTGGAGCATATATGTCAATCATATCCAACTTGTCACAAAGTTACGAGAATTGTTTTCCTTCTAATGCTTTAGTGAAGACATCGGCAACTTGGTTGGATGATGATGTGAATGGAGTGACAATTTTCACACTCGCGAATAAAGTGGCAGTCAACCTCAATATGCTTAGTCCTCTTATGAAAAATTGGGTTACTTGTAATGTGAATAGCTGCTTGGTTATCACAATACATTGGCAGTGGTTCATTATAGGAGAACCCTAATTCTTCAAGCAACCATAGGATCTCAGTTATAGCTCTGTACTCAGCTTCGGCAGTCGACCTAACAACAACATTTGTTTCTTACTTCACAATGTTACTAGATTTCCCCCTACATAAGTGCAATACCCATAAGTGGACCATCTGTTGGTCTTAGATCCAGCATAGTCGGTATCAAAATAAGCTTCGATCTTTAGATTCTCATTTCTCTTAAATGACAACCCTTTTCTTGGAGATTTCTTAATGTACTTAAGAATCCTAATAGCTGCATCCCAGTGAACTTTCTTCGGCTTATAGACAGTAAACCAACAAGAAATTTAGGTGCAAAGAGAATATTATCAAGAGTGATATTTGCAGTGGTTTGACAACACCTCTTCCCATAATCAGAGAATATGTATCATTGGCTAAACGGACAGGGAATAAAGATGAGGAAACGAAAGAAGAAGAGAAAATAGACTTATTACTAGTAATATGAGCAGACGCATCGGAATTCAGCATCCAAGACTTATTACGAGACACAGCAAACGCACCAGAGAGGATGAGGCAGCAGTGAAAGAGGGAATGCTAGCAGAAAAGCGAAGCAATTTCTCATAATCAATACGAGAAAGTAGAGACCATATCATCATGACCGCCAGTGTCAAATGATGGAGTCGATAGTTCGATAAATGCATTATTAGCCCATTGAGGCTTACCAAACTTCGTCCAACACTTCTCGGAGGCATGGTTGGAATGGCCACAGTGAACACATGAACGACTACTCCTGGTGGTATTAGTTCCACAACCACGACTACTATTACGACCCTGAAAGAACCTACAACAGTGAGCAGTCATAGCCGAAGTGTCGAAAGATGAGGAAAAATTGGTGTCAGGATAGCCCGTGATCATACGAAGAACCCGAAGTAGTAAAGGGCGACGACGCAGAAATCGATAGCACATGGCGTTGGTGCCAAAATCGGCAAAAAACGACGTCCATGCCAAAATCGGTGGCATAGGGTATCGACACCGAAATCGCTAGAAAAGTATGTCGCCGCTGAAACAAAGACATCGACATCGAAATCGACAGCAGCAAGAGGCAGCTGTAGCAACAGGAAGTAGGAATAGGGGGAAAAGAGAAAGAGACCATATATCCCCATACAATAATCTACTTATATGTATGTATTTATATACATAAGGAGGGAAAGAGGATCCTATAATTATGGTATGTCTATCAATCATTAATTACAATCAATCACAATCCCTATAATCAACCTAATCTAAATCAATCATAATTCCTACAATTAAGAGAACCTTCGGAAGTATTCAACAACAATATTTACCATAAGTGAGAAAGTGTCCAAATAACCTACTTACGTGTATCCTTAAGACATCAATCAAGCCTTCAATTGATCTACAATATTTGTAAGCGACGAGTTCACTCTGGATGACCATCTATAACGAATATTCATATATAACATATCACGGACTTGCAAGAGGAAGAGGTACTAGCTTAGGTAGCATAAAAATATAATATTTGCATCTCCACAACCATAATCTATTCCTATCGTGATTGAGTGCTTCTAAAACAATATTAAAGCGAAAGAGAAAAAAAAAAAAGGTAAACCAGTTAGGTGACGATGCAACATAGATAGAAAATGAAATAGGATGAGATGTAAATAGCTGCAAGCGCCTTTCTAGAAAGCAATAGGAAGATCTAAATCGAAGCCTAGACCTATAATAGGAAATATGTGCAGCGAGCAACAAGATCTCATGGTCATCTACTATCCAATTTCAATAGTGGGGGCTCTGGTGTTGGCAATACAAGAGAAGGTAATAAAATGGACAAAGTTATATGAACTAAAAGCAACTTAGTTGTAGACTCAGAAATAGATGATAAGTTTGAAAAATGGAGTGGAGCAAAAAAAAGTGTAATTGGCAAAGATAACATGAAGACCAACATCCGAAAATTCAACCATCATCAGTGGTTAGTGTTAGTTGCTTCATTTGTGCATATGTATAGAAATATTAGGTGGAAGCCAAGAAGAGAGTATCAAAAGTCCCTGATGTGCTCTATCTTTCTATAATGGATACATTTGGGCTTATCTTGCCAAAATATTACAAGGTAGTTCAAGGCAATTGATCTACTGCCTAATGCCTAGGCGGTAGGGGGGGACCTAAGTTGGGGCCTAAGCAATAAAAAAAGGGCAACCCGGAGCACAAAGCTCCCGCTATGCGGGGTCTCAGGGAAGGATCCATTGTACGCAGCCTTACCCTGCTTTTTTGCAAGAGGTTGTTTCCAGGATTCGAACCCGTGACCTTTTGGTCACAAAGCATCAACTTTAATGTTGCGCCAAGGCTCCCCTTCGGGGCCTAAGCAATAAACATTAAAATAATATTCAAATAGAGGGAAAAAAATATTAATTAAGAAAACTAATACTAATGCATATATATATATATATATATATATAAACTGTATCCATAAAACAAGTAAATATTAAATAAATAACGACAATGAAAATTTTCGTATTTCACAACCAAGAAAAAGAGCCACAAAATTTTAAAATAAATATATTCTATGCGCTAAGATTAAATGATGAAAATATTAACAATGAATGAGAAAAAGGACAAAAGAAGAGGGAGAACATGCCTAAAGAATCGCCTAGATTGGGTGAAAAGATAAAGTGAGAGTGACATGACATGGTGTGGGAGGGTTTAGGGTTCGTGTTGGCTGGGATTATAGATAAAATTATAATATTTTATAATATCAACTAAACCAACAATTTATAAAATAAAACTATTTTTTTCCTTAGACTCACCTGCAACATCTAAACAATCCCTAGGCTACTTTTTAAAATGGTCGTCTAACAGGACTACCTAGCAACGGGGTAAAATTGTCCCTTGCTAAATTGCCTAGGGGATCACCTTTTAAAATAATAGATTGGTACGCTAGTATGATCTCCATCGCGCCTCCAATGACCTCCTCCATTACCATGCTTCATTCTAGATGACACTTATATGACCAAAGCAAATCTGTCTGCGGAGGGGTCAAATGGTGCTATGGATATGGAAGATGCCCTCTTAAATGAAGGTGCCTCCTAAAGTATGTCTTAACTCTTAACCATTCCAACTCGGGTGAACTACGTGAAGAAACACAATTCTGAGAACCAATCACGACAATCATATATGACCCTTAAATTTAATGTGATCTAAAATATATTTCGAAGATCAACATTAACAATAACGGCTTAGAATTGGCCAAAATGTTTGTTGATCTCTTTATCATATTATTGCAATTTAACAAGTCAATCACATTGCATGCTCAAAAAATATGATCTCTAGCCCATATCCAAGTCTTGTAAGAAGTATTAAAAGATGCTTGTGAGGTTGAGATCAATAAACTATTAAAAGAGAGCAAACTTGTAGGAATTAAAAGATACTCATGAAGTTGGGATCAATAAACTACTAGAAGAGGGCAAGCTTGTAAGAAATATTAAAAGATGCTTGTGAGGTTGGGAGAAGAAGGCAACAACTAAGTATCAATATGCTACCATGAGGCTTTAGTAGACTTAAGAGTCTCAACGATCTGAGTGGTGAGATGTTCTAACTGACCCTGACCCATAAAACAAACTCAAATCATTGTAGCACATGAACCATAATTCTTCTCATTAAGCTTCTCTATGATAATAGAGTTATGGGACTTGAAAGGCTTATGTAGTAGATTGAGCTTGTAATATGGTTAAGGAATTCGACATATTGAGATTGGGGCCAATTTAGCAAAAAGATAATGAAAATCTAGAATTTGAAAATAAAATAAAATCATGATTTATAGTTTTTAAAGGAAAAAAAACTGGTATGCTTTTAATTAGGATCAACTAATAGCCTACAAAAGGGACCGAATGAGACAATCTTGAGATCAGACCTGCACCTACACGTATAGATGTTGTGGAGGCAATCAACATTGCTAAGGAGACAACGACAATCAACCGAGGGAGAAGCGATGTAGAAGGAGGCAGCAGTGTGGTGGGATCATAAAGAAGAAGAATTTCATGTAGATGATGTTGCAACATTGAGCATAAAAAAGGTGTGGGATAAAAAGCAGTTACATCTCTGTAAATATAGCAAAAATACTGAGAAATTGTTTATTAAGAAACAGAAGTAAAAATAATAATAATAATAATAATAATAACTTTACATGCTAGTAAAGACAAGGAGAGAACAATTTACCTATTGTCTTTCTTGGAAGAACACCAGATTTTCTTTCTTCTTCCTCTTTCTTCTTCAGAACTTCACAAAGGAACCATTATCAATAATTATTGTAACTTGATGTGAATTAATTGATGCATGTATTTGGAAAAGGGAGCAGGTTCTTGTGAAGTAATTAAAATAAAGAACTTATCAAACAAATTATGTATCTTACCTTTCAGCATGCATTGATTACACAATATTCTAAAGGAACATAAGATTAGATAATCAACAACAGTGCATGTATAATCAATTTACAGTTCCATGGAACACATTTAAGTGTGTAACAACAGATTCAACATATGTAACAACACATTCAGCAAAAATATTAGTCGATTGCCAATTTTAGCAAAAAGAAAAAATACAAACTGAAAAAATATCCACAGTAGATAGTCTTCACACACACCAGCAAAATGGAAACACCACATAATGTTTGAAGAGTGAACTACAACAAGAAGCCATAAGTCTCATTTATTTAGGGTTTATTGCATGCCTATTTAAATTTACATAAAGCTGCATTGCAAGCAATGTCACAATATTTAATCATTTTTAATTCTGTTAAATACAATTTCCTTTAATCTCCCTCTACACTTCATGCCTTCAACTCTAATCAATTCAATTTGTCCAACTATAGAATATATTCTCATGTTTCTACCATCTTAACATATTTTATTATCTACTGGAGCAAGCTTAATTATTCATCGTAGTCAAAGACTCAAGATCAGCTCCTTTCATCCATGTTGGCCCATCTTTCCTCGGCATTGAGACCATTGAGACCTCCCATCTTCCTCAACGTGGCTCACACTCCTTCGAGCTCCTTTGTCTTAGAGCTATGGAGGGCACAACAGTCAGCACCAATGCATCTTATTCTTCTAAACCATCATCAAAGACAAGAGACCAGCTCATCTTCCCTTCACGTCGAGACCAATCAGACCACCTTGTCTTCCTTCAAGACCATTGTCCCAACGCCATCGAGAGCACCGCAGTCAGCAGTAGTTCCTCCTACAACATCAATTCGTCTTCTTTTTATTCTTCTTAATTCATCTTCCCTTCACATCAAAACCAGCGAGACCACCTTATCTACCTTCAAGGTCATTGTCCGAGGAACATCAAGAGCACTGCAGTCCACCCAATTCCCAGGGCATTGAGAACACCATAGTCAGTCCCTAGTCCTATTGTGTTTGGACACAATCCCATTCTGCAAATTGTTCTTCTCCTCTGTTGTTTCCTATTTTCTTCTTCCATTGTCAGGGTTTAATAAAATCATGTTTTGCAGTGTCTTCATCTTTATTGTCAGGCTTGGCACAGGGACCGACATTACCCATCCGACATGACACTAATACATCTTGCTCTGACTTTTGTAAACAATTCTACTATTCTAGTAACTCCACATGTTCATTTTAGCAATATCATCTTTGTTATACCAATTCTTTATGTGTTATTTCTTAACTATCTAACGCTCTAACTGATACCGCGATACGATATCATTGCTTGTAGCCTTCTACCATTCATTTATAAACTTTTTTCTTTTTAGTCTTGGGGAAACACACGACTAAAAAACACTCTATACTTTAACCACTCATCTTTTTCCTATTAATCATAGCCTCATTAATAACTCTCTCTTGAAAGAAAATACCGATATCTAAAACTATAACAGAAATTTCAAAAAGTGAAATATATAAGAAAAGTAAGAAGCTTGGTTTAAGTCTTTATAGGCATATGGCAAAGGTCAAAGCATATCATGCCAAAACAGTAGTCCACACAACAATGTAGGCAAAATCTACACAAAATGTGCTAGCATATTCACTTGTTAGCTCATATTAAAGGTACCAACATGGCAATAGATAATTTATCTTTCTCTAAACCAGCATGACCCCATTTCTAAGGTAGCAAAAATCCTCGACAAGGGTGACCACTGCTGACAAGATTAAAACAAAATCAAAACAAACAAAGATCATAGTCAAACATAAAAATTTGAATGTATGAATTAACTGCAGCAACCAGTTAATAATTTTACAAGTGTTGTAATCTATTTTTGGCCCAATAGAATCTCAAATCATTATATAGGGCTGTTGTCGCAATGAACTACATTTTCATAAAAACTGCTATTATCTGCATTCATTAACTATACCGTGAAATTCTAGATGAACAAACTAAAAACTATCATGCTAAGGAAAATAGCACAAACTAACGAAAATCAGAAGTAAAAAGGTATATACGCGCAACATTTTGTTTAATAAGTGCACGCCTTGTCTCCAATTCAACCAATTCCTGAAACATTGAAAAGAAATTATATCAGTATTCAGTAATATAATAAGTCAGCCAATTCATAATGGTATTAACAATAACTCAATGAATAGTGTCAATGAATGCCAACAAAAAAATTATAATTAGTTAAGGTAGATGGTTACATACTAAAATTTGTATGATCTATTTTAGCATAACCTAAAGCAATAGTGTGATGACTCAATCAAGAATCTTACTATTTAAGATCACAGTTTAATTTTCAGTTGGTCGATAAAACAATGTTTGTATGGGATGCATTTGAAAGTTTATTCAATGAACATTTTTTTTCAACAAATACATATATGATTATGATTATTGGAGCACAAAAGTGAGCATATCCTATCGCCAAGTCACGTTTGTCCCAACTGCTTGTCACCAGCTACATGGATCAAATCACTCCATTGAACTCTAGGCAAAGTGACATCATTAGTAATTTTTGAATCTCTTAAATCACTTTTAGTAGTATTAACTAGGATTTTTTCCCCATGTTGTTACACTTCACCTTGATTCAACTTGTTCAACTTTAGCTCTGTCTTTTTCTGGTTATGGTTTCAGTAAGTTGCTGCCTGCAGCTCACGAAAGAAGAAGACTAATGGAACAGATCTTTCACATAAGTAGTACCTCCTCTCTTCCTCGTTTTTCTTCCCTCTTCCTGCTTTGTTGATGTTACAATTCGGCACATGGATTGGCACAAGGCTCATTATGCCAAACATGTCCTCAGCACATCTTGTTCTGGTTCGGAATTGATATCCTGTCCGAAATAAGATTTTAAACCTTGTGCACACCATATTAACACACTGTATCTCATTTTATCCAGAACTACACCTAAATGCATTTGAAAATTAAAACGTTTAGTTTAGCTGCCTAGTTACCCCCACACGTTCATCTGAATATTCTCATCTCTTCATCATTAGCTTTTGTATGTGTTGTATCCCTGGTGTCCACACTCTTCCATAGGGTATGGAGAATCATGTCATAATCTTATAAAATTTTCTTTTAGCAAAAGGGACACACAATTATCACACAAGATTAAGAAGCTCATCTCCAATTCAACCACTCACTCTTTATTTTATTAATGAAATCTTCATCAATATCTCCTTGTTGATCTAAGATATTTGACATTCTTAGAGTAAGTAATTTCATGCCCATCTATCTTGTTTTTCCAGTTCTTTTCTTATTATCCAAGCTATAGTTCAACTTAACTACAACCCTTTAGTTCATAGATCCCTCTCCTTAATTCAATCTTAGAGTTTAATCATTTCCGCTCATGTCCAATACTTGAGCAATTTACACTATTTCTGTGTCAAATATCTTTGAGTACCTAATCTCTTCTTTTGTGATCTTCCTAAGCATTTCATTTTCAAACTGGTAGGACCTTTAAATTACAAAATTATTGATAAGATTGCATTAGTAATATTACATTAATTCAAGGAAATTAAGCTCAGTGATCAATACAATAATTGCATAAATTTTGACTCAAGGTAAGAAACCAGAAAATGATGAGATTTTCTGTTTTCTGTAGCTAACATACCTTAAAGCTTCATTAAGAAATTGAAATACAAGAATATATCAAGGAACTGAACATTGAATTTCAGATTATTTTATCTTTATAATTTTTTTGTTATTATTCCTTTTTTATTAAAAGTGTATTTTTAATAAAAGCTATCTGATCCAATGGATTCTCTCTAAGAATGTTCTATTAAAATTTAAAGCTCAATAATGAAAAGATGGAGGATTATGTTTCATCAAACCTAAAATCAGGTTTTTAAATGACAAAGTTGAAGCAATCAAGGTTACAGAAAAAGGTTGCTAGATGTTATATTTGTCAAAAACATCTGTCCTATGTGTGCTTGCCTCTGGAGTTGGAGCTTTCTTCCTTTGGCCATTCAACCAGCAGATCCACTCAACTGAAGCAATCAGAACACTCTTGGTTAGTTCCTAGAATAAGATAATGGACATTAATGCAGGTGTATCAAACACTAAATGCACATAATCTTGAACTTCAATTCTTCCCAATAGATCTTGGTAACTCATCAGAAGCACATGATTAAGAACAATAACAAGACTAACCTGGAATGGATGTGGGCTCTGCCTCATCTTTGAAAATAACCCATCTTTTCTCCTTCACTAGTAATATACCAAAGTTCAGCATCACACCCGTGTATTGGTCAATGAATTTCATATGAGAGACACTTATAGCAGTTTATTTAAATTGCATTTCATCAAAATTTAATTGAATAATTTCATTACAATATATCATGGAAGAAGATTAAGACATTAGCTAAAGAAATTCAGGTAGTAACAAGTTAACAAATAAAAAAATAAGTACGTGTAAACATAAATTTTTCAATATGTAGAAGACACAGTTGCAATCAATCATTTCATCCATTTATAGTATGAGCTAGTTGAACCATCTTAATTCTGGATTATTTGTTGCAACATAACCTAGAGGTTTCCTGGAGAAAGAAATAGTGGTGCTGACCATTCCTGTAGTATGGCAGTATTGAAGTATAATTGGAATATATGATCAGAATGCGAGAGAGGTAACAACTTCAAATCAACTTTTTTGTTCCATTATATTTAAAGAACTTGAAGGATATTAACAGGAAAAATGTGAATATATACTAGGTCGTGTGTATTTTTAACAGTTGTGCACTTATAGCATCCAATTAAAAATATATCCTAACCTTCACAATACTTAGGTTTAGTATATCTTTTAATATGAATTAAATATTTTTTATTTATTTTTCAGGTCGTGATCAATTAAAGATGAATAAAGCATTATTTCAACCAAATAGAAAAGAAAAACAATAAACCTAAGTGTCATTGATGATATGATGATTGAGTTTGATAAAATTTATCATGAGTTTAAGATATAATGCCAATATTTAATTCCAAATAGATGATAAATTTAATAAAGGGATAAAAATTGTTAGGAAGTTTAAATGGGTTAGGAAAGGATAGAATTGACGCAACACTAAAATGGAACTGTCGAACCATCCAAGAACTTGGAACGAGATTGATGAATCGAAGAAAATAATAATCTCACCAGAGGAGATACTCTCACACGGAGAACTTAAATTGGAAATTATATTAATTCAAAATTGATTAAAAACCCAGACTCTAAACTCCTAAATACGAAAAAAATAATCTAAATGAAGAAAATAGACTAATCTTAATAGGGATTCTACTTATTCACTATTTATTACTAAAATAAAAAAAAATATTAATTACCAAATAATAAAACTCAAATCTCTAATTTACTACAAATGCACAAATGTCAAATATTTTTCAATTATTTCCATTTATAATGAATGCACCAATCTAGAATTTATCTTTAATTTATTTTCTCCAAAATTATTTGTTTTACTGCATTATTTGTTTCCTCGTCTTCATTAATTGAAAAGTAAGGGTAATTGTTTCTTGAAAGTGATAAAGGTTGGGATATACTTAACAATTAATCTTTCTTTTACTAGGGGCAATTGCATGTTTGATACTGCATTATTTTAATCCTTAAGTGTATTTGAATACACTTTCAAACAAACCACTGTAAGGGATTTGAGGGATAATAATCTTTGCATTGTCGAGTGCCTCTAAAAATTAAAGTGGCTGAGAAGATTTTATGTTTGAAATGTACATGAACTGCTAAATCACTTATCTCAGAATCCCATGTTTGTCCAAATTACATTATGCAACTATATAGCTTAAGAGATGAAGATAAATCCAAACATAACTATGTTCCTTCAAAAAGAGGTCCATGGCATGTGCAACAAGATCCTTGTCTTACGTTGGAACTTCAATTTCTCATCATCTACTATGCATTCACCTCATCAGTAAAAGGAGGAAATGGGAAACAAACAAATGCATATCTGACGTTTGACTATGAAATATGATCTTCTGATCACTCCAACTCCTCAAAATTTCTCTTACAATACAAGATCGGTTTAACCCGAGTACAGAGTCAATAATAGGCTAGCACTGTGGAAACCACATTTCTTTCATTTAGTAGGACAATATATATAGATAAGTAACTAGATTCCTCGCTAGTCACTGCGAGCCTAATATATACAGGTATCTTGCAGCAGTATAACTTCCTATTACTATCTCTATTTTCATAAGAGAACTGACTATCTAGTAAAGTCCCTATATTTGTCATTTTCTTAATCTCTTCATCCATCAAGTGGATTAAAACCAAGAATACACGCAGACTAAAAAATATAACAAAATGAGGATTATATTCCTTTTATTTTCTTTCATTTGTCAGTTACATCTCTGGAGTGATCAAACTGAACGGCCTCATCTAACAAAATTCTCTCTTTGATCTGACTGTATTGAACTTCATATCTAACGAGCCTAATATTAGCATTTTGTAAACAAAAATCAAATTACTAAAACACAACGGATATATCCTAGGTACACAAAAAGCAAGCCATTGACTCCAAGATTTCATCATGATGAGCAAAGCCAAGAGGAGACCGAGCAACAAACAGGAGACACATAGTTGATTTACCGATCCCGTCGATCTCCTCCGCGCGGGTGAAGTAGCGATTACCGGCCTTGTCGACGCCGACCAACTTTCGGGAGCTGAAAAACCCCAGGAATTTGGAGAAGAGCTTCGACATCTGCTTTTGGGCGACCAAATTGGAAGAAAACAAAGGAGAAGAGAGGGGAGGAGGGGAGAGTAGGGTGGAAACGATGCGGGCGTTCTGTTCGGCAAAATTCCCACCCATATGAGCCTCGCGCTTGAACAAGCAGTCACTAAACCCGGTTCATTAAAATGGGCAATTTACCGATTGCACCCAAGTTCTTAAATATTCATAAAGCACTACCATATTCTAGATAAAACAATCCATTCAATTCTAAATTAATGGCTATAGAGTTTTATCACCTTAAACATCTAATATTAATGTTTTTTAAAAAAAAAACGCTTCTAAACCCTAAAAAATTTTAAAAAATAATAATTGATCCGGTGGTAAGGACAAGGGACCCAATTCAAGGAGAGTCAAAGGACAAGATGGTCAATCTAAGGATAGGCCGATCGGGCAACGACCAGTTTGACCAGTCTGGCAGGTCCGAGCGGAACCGAATGCAACTCGGCCCTGAGCCGGGGTTTCCGACGCCAAGGG
>JBBMJZ010000137.1:20523060-20537311 GCA_037833815.1 Zingiber zerumbet
TTAGACACAAGGTTAGAAACAAACAGGACCTAACTTAACTTGTTGATCACACCAAAACAACCTTGGGGTTCCAACACATATAACATAGTAGGTCTAACGGTCATTTTGTAAAACTTCCCTTTAAACTTTAGAGGTACCTTGTAATTACAAAAAACATGACTCTTTCCTTTATTTTAATTATTTTACTTGTATCTTATGTAAAACATCTCTCAACCATGCAAAAACGATCCTCATACTCAAAGCTCTCAATTATTGAGAATTTGTTATTTCTTATCTTAACAATCTACGTCTACTACTACTAAACTTAAATTTCATACATTTTGTGTTTACTCTACTTAAACGTCTTTATCAATCCCGCAAAAACGATCCTGTATACTTAAAGTTCTTAATTACTTAAACTTGTCATCTCCTATTTTAATAATTGCTTTGCTATGTCTACTGCTCCTAAACTTAAATTTCATATATTCTTGACTTACTCTATTGAACCTAAAACCTTTTACATTTTTGCCAAGATTAGAGCTTAGCATGTACACTTTCATATGTCTCATCAACTAAAATAATGTAATCTGCAAACAACATGCACCAATGAATTTGCTAATACGATTAGGGAAAAGTAGTAACTTGCTAGTCTGCAATACAATAGTTCATAAGATTTACAAAGAAGAGAAAGAAGCAACATGATACAAATAAATTAAATTATATTATGGCTAATTGTGTTTTGTTTTTTCTTAGCAAAGTATGAGATTCAAAATCATGATCAGAGTCATATTATGACTGTCATAGATGATCTGTCTTATGTATTTTGTAATAAATCTTTTCCCCATGGTTTATTATGGTTCTACTCTTGGATGCAGTTATCGCACAGCTTTATCCCATTATGTTTTTGTTTATACTTATATTTCCTGTTTGACCAAACATGTTCACAGTGCACTCTTGTCTCATGTGCTAAAGAAACATGCTCAGGGATTTTCCAAGGAGGATATTTTGACAGAGGAGTATGGCCTTGTACATAATGCCCTTTTCACTGACCAAACTGATCAAAGTGGGTGGTTCTATTATCTATGGCTGCTGGATCAGACAGTTCGTATCAATGACCCGCAGCTGGTCTCTTCATGGCCTATTGATGGATCAGATTTTATTTTATCCACGGGTAGTAAGATCCATGATTTCCATGAGTTTCTCATAAAAAAAAATGGTTATAGAATTTGGTTGCATGGAGGAACATTTCCTGTCATTCTCTATTTCGATAGAGCTGTGAAAAATATAAACCCAGCTACTGTTCATGTCAGTTCTTCATTTGTAAAAAATGAAGATCTTACTTGGAGGCCGCTATCTGCTGAACATTCAGAAGAAGCCTGTTGCTGGGTGGCCTTTCTTAAACTCCCTGATGAAATATCTAGTAATTCAAGCTCTCATCCTGTATCTGTCAGCATTTGCAGGTCTGATGAGATTATAGCATCAAATGGTTCTCATTTCAAACATCCATCAGAGTTCACATTTACTGTGACATTAAGTTCAAAAGAAATTATAGAAGAATCTGTTGAAGAAAGTTTTGTTTGGGACTATGCTGATCTATGTAAACCACAAGAGGGACCTTGTCCAATGTTGTTCGATATGCTAAGAATCAATAAGAACCATGAAGTGAAGGACATAGTTTGGAATTTACAGATGTTATCAAATGAGATGGAGCTTTTCAGAGAGTTCAATGAAGAAGATAGGTCTCTTTTGTTACTTTAAGCTTAAGATTTTTGCTTCATATTGTTTATGCATATGGGAATTGTTTGTTGCCAACTCGAGTTTGATTTTTCTTTGCAGTAAATTTGTGAAGATAATATTAGCAAAGCTCCTGGTTGCATATAACAAATTGAATTCAGATGGATCTCTTAAAAGTTTAACAAATCACACCGAAGAGGTTTTATCATTCTATGATGACTTGATGAAGTTGGATCCATCACATAAAAGATACTATGAAGATGAAAAAAGTATTGTTCTAATGGATCAGGTAACATTAAATTCATAGTTCTTTTTTTAATCTTTGAACTCTTCTTTACTGAAGAAGTATATGAAGAAACTTTGATGCTTCTCCAAGTTTTCACCCACATTGTACACACAATGACACTGCTATTGACTTTATTTCATTCTTGTTTCTTGTGTGTGCATCACACATAGTGTATATATCTTTTCTGATCCAACAGAAGTAGTGTATGATTCTAACAAACATTTGTTTTGGCTGGTACAGTATGACTTACACGGTGTTCTATATAAATTAATCCTTGATGCCCTATATAATTCTAGGACAATGTGTCCATCTTAGCAAGGTATGGAGTTGGAACATATGTATGAGAATTATAAATTAAACAATACTTATTAATCCTTGTTTGTAACTTTGTATTACTACCTACTATTGCAGAACCAACTGTAGGATCAGTGTCTCACTTGTATAGCAAGTAGACTCAGTTGTTTTTTTTTTTTTGAAAATTTGACAAATATATTGGCAATTAAGTTGTACAGTATATAGAAAAGTAAAAAATGATGGCAAATGTTTCCTTTTTAAAATTTTCTTTTCAGTTTCCAAATTGTTTCTAGAAAAGGAAAACTGGAAAATGGAAAACTAGAAATATTTCCTATAAACAAAGCACACCAGTTGATTGCCTTCCCAACCATACAACTAGATGATTCAACTTGTTACACTGCCATACATTTCATTGCATGTGTTACCTTTCTTAATTTTCCAATAGATTCGCAACCATATGATTTCAAATATTTGCATAACTTGTAAATGTGTAAACCAACTTAGAATTTTGCAACCTAAATTATTTGTCCAACAGTGAATCATGGATGTGGGCACATGATATTGCACTAGAACACCAAAAAGTATTCAAAATTGAAAGCTAACATTTTGTTTTTATGATTTTTATTGTTTTGATGATGATATATTTGTGTTGCAGCTTACTTCTGATGATAATTCTTTATCGAAACACTGTTGGCATTTTGATAAAACTTCATCAAGTTTCCATCATCAATCTTGCCTTCAGCTTAACAAACTCTCATTAACACGGATTGGCTCAGTTAAGAATCTACTGTGGATACAGATGCTAGATCTCAGAAATAATGAACTTCGGTCAGTTTCAGGTCAGTTTTTTTTTTGTGGCTTTCCATGTACTTGGAATGTACGTCTAGGTATGTGCTTCAAGCATGCTAATATTCTTTTCTTGTTAACAAACATTTCAATCAAAGAATTAACTTCTCATGGGGTATATGTGTTTTTCTTCAAAAACGAAATAGTGAATTGTAGTTCACCAGCTTATATTGAAGGCAAAGGTAAGAGCTACAAGGAGAAGTTACAATTAACTACCTAGCGAAAAAGAAAAAAAAAACAATTGGCACACAGAAATAGTGACTGCTGAGGGAGATGATAGCTAGCAGGTTGTGAAGACACTAAGAGATACGACCCCCTGAGTGACTCAGTCACACTCTCCAACAAAGCAAAAGGTCAGTCCACCTCCAAAGGTATCAAATCAGGTGATGAAGTTTGCTCATTGACAGTAACCACACATTGCGGAAGCCAGGTTGTTAGAAGGAGCATGAATGAAGGTGTTCACATTCTTCTTGTTATGGCTTATGGAGTAAAGATTTCAATCTCTATTAGGGTCAAAGATGTCGAACCTTCTTGCATCATCAGAGCGGTATACCTTGACCAACATTGAAGGATGGTATGTAGAAGAGATCAATGGCAGAGGATTGGTGCAAGTGAGATTATACACATTTATAGAAGAAATTGGATACTTCTATAAGCCAGCTATGTGTGTGATTTATCAAGCTGGTTAATGAGACAATTGAGACATTTTAGAAATTTTTAATTCAAAAGACATAATATGATTGCGATAGATTATCTACTAAACCCATATGATCTTGACTAAATTATTTTTAAGTTGCTGAGAGATTTGTAACATTTTAAATCACGCACACACCCACACCCACACACACATAGTGAAACATTGCAATAGATTTGAAAATACAGTTGAATTTTCCTATTAAAACTAATCAACTTTATGAGAAATGTCATAAGATTATATATATATCTATACACACATAGTGTTAATGTGATATGTCTGCATGGACATTTATGTAAGCAAATGCTATATATCTGCATAGAGATTTCACTTAGCAACCAGAGGTGAATATGACAAGCACTGTTGACGATGGTTACCTTTCTCTTATACCATAGTTGTCTCATATATCTAATATTCTAATTGTTTGTTATAACAGAATCATATAGTCGATCGTCGTCATTTCTGTTATGGAACTGTACCTTTCTGGTTAATCATGAATTAAACCTTTAGAAAGAAGGCAATCACCTCACACACCTACAGCATGAAGCAGAAAAAACTCTACTTTCTAAATTTGAATGCTGTTTTATTGCTAGATGCCAACAATTTAGCTTTTCATGGTTGCTGCAGCAACTGTAGACTGATACTGGTCAATCTATTATTGTATTTTTGAAAAATGAACATCATGTCTTTGCTTTTATTTGTAATGGTCTTGCGGTTATTTCTTTAGATTCATTTTTGAATTCTTTTTCACTCGGTATCAGTTATATGACGAATGAGTGTCTTCTCATTCATTTAATTATGAATTTTTCCTGTGGATATCCACTTCTAATATACTTGGACCATGTCTTTTGAAGCATTGGGTTTGGCTAAATCCAGTAGCACTAGTTATTGGTCACATTCATCTTTTTCACCTTGCTCTTAGTCTAGCCATGAAGTCATTTTTTGGCGTTACCAACCTACCTATCTACTTTGTTTTCGTTCACTTTCGATACTCATCCATCATTCTCTATTTACTACCTCCTTGTAGCCTTTGGCTACTGCTAGCTCATCAGGAGACATCATAAGAATGTTCCATGCTTCTAGTTTTCTGGAAAATATTAGAATCCACTTCAAAAAACTTCCTTGTTCTTTGACAGGTATAGAAGCATTACAGCTTCTTGTTTGCTTAAACCTAAGCAACAACCAGCTAAGCAGCTTTACGGCACTGGAGCCCCTGAAACTGATTAGTTCCTTGAGGGTCTTGGATGTCTCCTTCAACATGATCGGTTCACATGCAATTGACACGACGAGGTACCTCTGCTTATCTCCACTGTCTCATACCTTGGATCCAAAGCAACTTATTGAAGAATACGAGAAGAAAAATACAAATGTGCCAAGCTACTGGGAGGCCATTTTATTTCTGAGAGCCATGCATTTGACACAGTTTGATATAAAGGGTAATGCAGTTGTCAACCAGAATTTTAGAGACATGGCTATTGAGTTGCTCCCGACTCTTAAATGGCTCGATGGGGAGCGAGTAAGGTGACTTTTAAATCTGCCAAAATTTCTTTTCTGAAACTTCATTTCTTGTTGTGCTTTATATTCTTAGAGGTGTGAAGCTTCATTACAGTAGAACTTTGATATCGCTGAATATTTAGTGGCGGAATGAAAACAATGTTAGCTATGGTCAGTGACATGTACATTTTTGATGAATTATTGTGATATTTGTGGATACATTTCCTGTTTAGGCATAATCTGACAATATGACATCTCATCACATTGATTTACAAGTATCACTGACTTCTTTTTATTGCTTGTGCCTTAGAATTTATTCTTAACAACAATTAGGACATCAGAGTTTCTGACAGCTGAACTGTAGCTATTGTTTAGAAAACTACCCAACAGTGGAAAAGCTTGAGAACATCTTTTCGATCGATTGTTTTGGGCCGTGTTGTGAGGGTGCCTGCGTCTAAGGACGTCCAGCTTGCCAAGCCCAAGCCATTGCAAACTAGGAAAACAATTAACTATAGAGTTTCTTTTTAGAGCATTTTTTTTTTTTTTTTGAAAGTATTGTGATTCCTAGTTCACATGTGAATCATCACAAACATGCTCAACATGTTGGAAGCTATTAAGAAGAGCCCTTGTATTTTGTTCGAGTCCATCGACAACAATAACTATTACTCATCGCTTTAGATGACATTGTTTGTTCATTAGATGAAAAGCTCTGATATCATGGAATGAGGTGGGTCCTTTGTTCCTTGAGGTAGGATATTCACATTGTCGAACAAAAGCTATGATAATAGCTACATTCCTTTATCGAGATGGTTAATGTTTTGAATTACTTACTAGATCTAAACTATATGAAAGAGGTTAGTATGATTATACTCAAATGGGAGTTTAAGCAGCTACTAGCCAAGTTTAGAATCTTGTTGTATCAAAGTTTCGATCTTTCATTGGAATTGTTACTATATCGGTGTTTCAAATTATTGCGTTGGGGGCGAGTTAAAAGGATAAGGGTGTTAAAAATAAACTCGGTTCGATAACTCGACCTAAGTCGTTCTGAAAAATATCGGATTTGAATTGGGGGTTTTTGGGTCGTGTGATTTAGTGGATTTTCTTAATTAAATTAAATTTTAATTTAAAAATTAAAATGCAATAAAATATTAAGAGAAAAATGAAGAAATATATATAAAAAAGTCATTTTTATTCGAGTTATTCATGTTTTGAGTTTAGAATTTTGAGATTATATTTAGATTTGAGTCGGATTTTGAGATTTTTTAAATAAATTTTTATTTCAATTCCATCCGAATCGACACTATCTATCAAAGGGGATAGAAAATGAAGAATAAAATTAAAAAAAAAAAAGAATAACACAATTATATCTCATCTTTCATTAAAAAAAAAAAGAGAGTGCAATTTGACATTATATGCTGTAACACTAGCGTGACACAATAGATTGGACACAATATGGAATAATATTAAGTTTTGATAATTTATTAAAATGATATAGTTTGACCTTACCTTAGTATGCAATAATAAATTATTTTTAACATTAACATAGCAATCTAAAAATTACAAATAATATTTCTATATTGCAAGTTGATTCTAAAACCCTCTATACAATTAGCTTCTGTCATTATTTGGATATAGTAATGTTTTTATTTGGGTTCATCCATATTTAAAATACGTAGACCACAATAAAATAGCTTGCAGAATTGAAAAAAAAAAGAGCTACAAAATATTTTTTGAAAAAAAATTGCAAGAAAACTCACTTCAGTAAAATAGAAACAAAATTGGATTTTCATCATATTTGAAATACTTAAATCTTTTTTTGACGGTGTTAATTTGCAATTCTAGAACAAGTTCAACTTTTAAAAATAACTTACAATGTTAAAAATGTCAATTTTTTAATGATCACGTCATTTTGTATAATAATATTCTATTTAAGTCTATTTATGATTTTTACGAATAAGTTCGTACTCTCATTTATCAACGTATTAAACACAAACTTTATAATTATTTCCTCTAAAATATTATAAATTTGAATTCGACCTGAAAAAATTATCATTTTATCCAAATTATTATGTAATTTTATAATCAAATATAACTTTTTCTCCTCATCATGCCATATGCATCTTCAATTCATCTAAACCACCAACTCATTTATAATAAAACATTTTGAATACTAATAAAAAGAATATTGTCTATCAGAATAGTTGTGTGGAGCATGTAGATGGCCATGGTCGGAGCAGACTCAACCTGTTAAGAGCTAGGCCATGCTTGACCCGATCTAGGTTATTTCGAGCCAGTGTGCTCGACTCGACCGAAATTATTAGTCGGTATTTTTTTATGAAAAATAATCTACAAGTGAAAGAACCCTCATTCAGAATTTATTTCTTTTAGGGTGTTCAAATCTTGAAGAGCTCCTAAGATGAACAATCAAGTAACAGAGAGAGCTAAAGAATAGGAAAAAAGAATAATCATCATACTAAAGCACAAATTATAAATGACGAGAAGTACTTTGTCAATTGAATGGAAGTGAACAAACAACAAATTATGGCGGTTTCCTACCTGCAGATCTGTCTTGTATGTCTCAGTACCCCCAAAGTTGCCCCTCTTCTATCAAACTAACCGCGACGGCAAGTGTTAATGCAGTTTGGGTCGATGACTAAGAGATTTGAATGAGCCGCATGAATCATTGTGACCCATAACCATTCAGATGCAGTTTCTGCCACTTCCAAGCAACTGAAAGGCTCTCCTCAAGATTGGTGTAACGAGCTGTCCAGTTGAGCTCGCGGTTGATTTTCGAAGGGTCACTATAGACTTCGGCGTAGTCTCCCGGCCTGCGTTCAAGGTAATCAACTTTGATGCTCACCCCGGTGGCCTTTTTGCAGGCCTCGACAAATTCTTTGACCGATCTACCTGCAAGTATTTGAAAGCTCTTAGCTAAGTATTGTGCAGGAGTTCACAAAGTGGTCAACAGTGAGAGAACATTACCTTTTCCGGTACCGACATTGTATATGCCAACTTTATTAGGCATCGCCTTGTCAAGAGCTTTTACATGAGCATCTACAAGATCAGTAACATCGATATAGTCTCTGATACAAGTTCCATCACTAGTCTGGTAGTCTGTTCCTTTAACCTATAAAAGAAACCCACAAGTTATTTATATCACTACAACACAAGTGTCTCAGAACTTTTAAACACTGGATCGAAAAGCAAATTTGCGTTCGTGGGTAATGCTGTTCATTGTGTATATATAATAATATTTAAGGTAAATGAAGATACCTTCAATCCAGGTATGATGCCTAGTGCTGCATCAAAGCAAGCACCAGAAATGCGCCCGTGCTCCCTTAGCTCGGGCCTCGGGGCTTCACCTAATCTTCCTTCCGGGTCAGAGCCAATGACATTGAAGTATCTGTCAGTGTGAAGAAATGAGTCAATCACAAGCCCACGGGTGTTTTCGCTGCAAGTTGCTATTATCATTAACATACCTCAATACCATGATTGCCATGTCAGATTTCTTCGAAAAATCTAAGATAATGTCCTCTGCCATTTTCTTAGCCTTCCCATATGGGTTGATAGGATTCTGCACGTATCGCTTGAATTGTCATTTCCCAAATCAACAACACATTGTAGTTCATCAAGTGAAAAAACATATGCTAATCATTGCCTGACCTGAGGAGTTAGTTCTGTAATAGGCATTTTCTCTGGTTCTCCATAAGTAGCACAAGTACTTGAGTATATAAGAGTTTTAACACCATGTGCTGCCATAGCTTCAAGAATCACCAAAGTATTTGCGGTGATGTTATGATAGTACCTATTTTGAAAAAGTTAAAATCATATCGCTGCAAGAGTGAGTAAAGCTCGAAGCAATTCTGAGCAATATGTAAGATTAAGCACTTCACAAATGATGAATCTTGCATCCTTAATAATTTGCATATGAATCTTACCTAGGGCATCTGGTAATAACTATGAGCTATAATGCTAATTAAGATCATGATTTTTTTTTCTCAGACAGCACAACGTAAATGCTCATTATTTCTTTTAGTTAAGGATCATTGTGAAAAATCAAACATTGCAAGAAAAAAAATGGTAGTATTTCTAACCTTGAAACTATAGAACCTACTTTTCACAACATTGAGACTTATGGAAGGTAGATTGCAGAGGCATTCAAAGAACAAAGAATATATGGTAGATTGCACAGACATTCAAAGGGCGAAAAATATATGCACTTAATTACAAGTGTCCTGCAGTACTCCGGTTTAAATAGAAATTATACATGAATGTTAAACCAGAAAATCAGATGCAAGTGTTTGGAAATACTATGTGACATTGTTGCATATTTCCTGGTTCCAGAAACAAAATTTTGTTGTTATTACTATTATTAATTTAGCATAAAAGAATTTTGTTATTGTTTTGGCAATTATGAGATGGATAAATAGCATACCTAAGTGGTTCAAGTGTGCTCTCGCCAACATAAGCAACAGCTGCAAAATGCATCACAGCATCGAAAGCATTTTCGGTAAAGATTCGATTAACCTAAAATTTATCATTAAGGAATAAACTCGAGCACTGTTAGACCAAAACTAATGATATAAAGATTTAATTAACAATTGGAAAACAACTATGCTTAGCATATAGGCTCCTACTCTTTCCATGTTTCAGTTATGAATTATCTTGTTCTATTTTGAAATTATAAAATTGAAGAACAATGCTATTGATATTGCCTTATTGGCAATTGTGATTCTTTTTAGCTTTAACTTCACTGCATCAGTAGGTATCCAAAGTGCGGGCTATCTTGATCTGATGGCATGTAACATCCTGAAGAGTGAAGATGTTGATCAGGATGCAATGCAAATCAGTGTTCAATTGTTTGAAGCTCAAGATCGATGCAAGGACAGGCTAAACCCATAAAAATGGGATATACGGTGAATGGCAGAGGAGGTGCTCATGGACAATGAACCACATAGGCATCCAACACATAAGGTGGACTTGCAAGATGAATATATTGATGTCAAGAACTTGTTGATGAACAAGACTCTTGGAGGACATGCATTTCACTAAAGGACAACTTGGTGCACGAAGCTCCAGCCAACGTGAGGTCCGGGTCTCGGGGAAGGGTCTATTATACGCAGTCTTACTCTGCTTTGCAAGAGGTTGTTTCGGAGGACACGAATTTCACTACCAAGTAGAAAATTCCTGTTTATGAAATATTTCTCAAATTGCATACCGAATAAAAAGGATTTCTAGGATGATAGAACTGGAAAAGACTTGGGACTATTTGAAGGTACCCAAAAGGAACCAAGTGAAATTGGAAATCTTAAATTAAAGTGAGGAGCATCTCAAGAAAATGGCTCCTCTCTTTCTCAATGTTTGAATAATTCAAAACACATATTCAGGATCACATTGGTTGTCAATCATAGAATGGATCAGACCAAAAGCTGCTCCAATGACAGCAGTACAAATGAAAAGCATGAATATTTAAAATTATTGAGTCATCTGGAGAAACTTCGTTTGTGATTTGATAAATTGATTTATTTTTTTTTTTTTTGAGATATCCCAAGAAATTTTCATGAAATTGAAATTTAGAGTCATCTCGAGAAAAAAAAAAATTATCTGAGATAGACAAAAACATAAACATCAATCTTCTGTACATATCGACAAGAGAACTCTGGATTATGGATTATGATAGTCTAGACCCCCTGTGAGTACTTCATGAGATTCACATCAAATCACTAGAAAAAAAATTCATGTGCTAAGCCAAATAGCCGATAGATTCAAAGTGTTAACAAAGTTGGAAGATGGGTCACAACTGAGAGGCGTCCATATATAAGATCAATACCATATGCATGATCAGATGAAGGCACATATGACACCTACCAAGATAAAGAGAATGTTTATCCACCAATTGAGTTGAACGGTTCACATATGTTGTCAAAGGATTTTAACATTGCCAAAGCAGGACGAGGAATCTCATTACAACGACCTCTTAAAAACTTGATGTACAATACAGACTAAATCTTTTAATTTACTGATAATGGGAGTTGTGACAATATCATAACTCCTAACCAAGGAAATTGAAGTATTTGGCCAATCTATTTAAAAGCATCCAGAACCTATAATATTAGTTGGATCGAAGACATAGTGTTTACGCACTTTATTGCTCTTTGCCTGAGGATTGAACTCAGATATGGCTGCTTTCTCTAGGTGTTAAATGAGGAGAAAAGAAATGAGCATAATTGGATGCCCATACAATCCTAGCAGAGGTAAAGCAAAAGATGGATGAGATTGATCTCAAATACTAATAAGCTGCTGAAAAGTGACATCATGCCAAACTCTAGCGAACATGACAAATTCGAGTGGGTTCTTCAAAAGTGGAGGAGAATAATGTGGCAGGAACTTAATTAATCATTGGTACATCTATGTTCATCAACAATAATAATGCTTAACATCATAGGCTTTATTTCTTTCCATTTCAATCATGCTAATTCCTTAGCATTTGAAATTCTATCATTTCTTATTGCTAAATTTTTTTCTCGTCTATGAGATTGCAATAGGGAATTAGGATGCTTTTCCTAGGGTATTATCTTCCTCTAGTTGAAATATAGAATTCAAAAAAAAAAAAAATCTCATTCTTGGTGATTGTGATTCTCTATTGTTAGCCACATTGCGTCAAAAACTCAACAAAAGTAAATATTAAACAAAATAAATTCGCAGAATCAGGATACGACTCTTGCATCTCCTAAATCTGCATAAATAAATTGAAGTCTTCCGGGCTCAGGAAATAGTTGCTGGAGAACCTTAATAGCACCAATATTTCCTCTGGAAAGGTTATCCTATACAAATCAGCCAGAAAGATTAATTATAGTTGACATGACTTAATTAATGGATATAGAGAATAATAGCATTCAACCTATTTGTGATTAGGAAAGCCATATTACCACTATTGTAACACGGTACGAGTCCTTCAAGAGTCTAAGTGCAGCATGGGAACCAATATAGCCAGCACCACCCGTTACTAAGACATGAGTCACTCCAGGTTCATGATGTGAAAACTGCAATGTTTAATACATTTCCAAGTCACAGTGGTGTAGTGAGATATTTGCATTGGCTTCAAGTACAACGATAAGAGGTTGCTCAAATCTAAGGATGCACCTATATTTAGAATTCCTTATGCACAGACAGATTGAACAAGATTCGATTACTTCACAAATCATAAAACATAATCGGCAGAGTTCTCTTTTTCAAACTTCTAATTGGAATGGGGTCAAAGCTTACCACACTAGTGCTAACAAAACCGGGTGATTGCTTCAGAATCAATATGCAGAAGGCTGTCAGTATAACTGCCATAAGCAGCTTCCCAAGAATATGAGGCTTGCGTCTTGTATCTGGGTAATCCATTCCTGCAAAATGAAAATGAATAGAAAGATAAGGCCTGACACACAGACACGCACATATACTATGTCCTTCTACTAGTTAAAAAAAGGCGCAGGCATAATCATATACAGAATTACAGATCATGATTGACTCGGTGAAAAAAATTCAAAAACATTATGACAAAGTCATACACTCTAATAATTTTTACTCCCTAACACCGTCAAAAACGAAAAAGGGAAGGCTTCACCGACACATGACACGAGTTGGTACACAGTCACGACAATATGACCCACTAAAGAGTTCTTATTTTAAAAAAGAAAAACAGTATGAAAAAGTGGCATGATGATGTAACCAATGAAGAAAACAACAGAACTCCAATTGGCAATAATAAGAACCTGAAAGGGGCCAAGGTCTGACAGCTCTAGGCTGATTTCTGCTCCTGTTGCTAGGTAGCATGGGAGACGTTTCCTTCATGGTAAACTTGGAAGAAGAATAAAAGGGTTTCCTGTTCCTCAACGAGCGCAACCTCCAATTGCCCTACAAATCAAGCCAGCTGTAGCAGAGTCAAGCATTTAGTTTAATAAACATACCCAAAAATTATTTTGGTAAGAAGATGAACAGAAAAAAATTGAGTTGAGAAAAAAACAAAGAGCGAGTCGCCAAGCAAGTCAATCAACCACTAATGATAATTACATCTTTTCTCCATACAATTCCTAAATTTCGAAAATAGGGCACGAACTAGGGAACCCAAACCCTAACAATTCATTGATGGAATCAAATCGAGCTTCTATAATAGCACACAGCGCATTTGAAAGAACAATGAGAAAGTATCTTTACCAAAAGAAAACGAACAAAAATTAAAATAAAAATTTCGACGTGTACGGGAAAACAGGATCTCAGATCCAGAAGACGAGCTTAAAATTGAACGAAGCCAACAGCCATGAAAAGGCAGACGAAACCAAAACCAAATCAAATTGCCAACTTTAAACACGTCAAAAGCTCGTACATAAAAAAAATTAAACAACCAAAAAACTAAAGCGCATCAAAAATAGATCATCAATGCAACGAGCAAAGACACATGAAGCACCAGCGAGAACAACGCGGTATTAAAGCCCCAGACGGCAAACAAGGTGGCACGAAGCGACAGTCACCTGGACGAAGAACTCCGTCAAAGAGCAAGAAATGGGGTCAAAATCGAGCCTTGGTGAGTATAGCGGTACCAGGCAGCGAGAGAGAAGGGGAGAGGAGGAAGAGGCGAGAAGGAGAAGAACGAGAAAGGAGAGGAAAAGTCCAATTGGTTTTCGTTTTTTCTATAGAGGAAAAAATATAGAAAAAAATAAGGAAAATGTGTTTAAATAAAATGAGTAAAAGTTGGCTCGTTATTCTAAAAGAGTCCCTATTCTTTAAATTTATTAGTCAAAGACACTTTCATAAAAATTTAGAAATTACTTGAATAGTAAAACAAAGAATAGGTTAAAAAAATGACTCATAACAGAATAAATGTGTTTATTTTCTTTATGACAATTGTAAATAAAAGGAACAAAGAGGTGCTTTTCTAA
>JBBMJZ010000137.1:20543034-20553947 GCA_037833815.1 Zingiber zerumbet
ACAGTAGAGTTGATTATTCTTAGCTCAGCATTAGATCCAAGAGAGATGCACACTTCATTCAGAATTGATGATATTTGCAGACTGGTACAAAAGTTTTACCTAAAAGACTTTGCAGAGCACGAGATGCAACAATTAAGAATCCAATTTGAGCATTTTGATCATGTTCGACAACTTCCTGATTTCAGAACATTGGCAACTATTTCTGATTTATGCCAATGGTTGGTGAAAACTAGAAAGTCAGAAATTTATCCGCTTGTGTTTAGAGTCGTAACACTTATTCTCACGCTTCCAGTTTCTATGGCTACCATAGAGTGATCTTTTTCTGCAATGAATATAGTAAAGACTACACTTCGTAATAAGATGGATGATGAATTTCTGAATGACTATTTGCTAGTGTATATTGAGAAGCAAACTGCTAAACAATTCAGTATAGATTCAATTATAGATGATTTTCGTGATATGCAAGAGAGACGTTCTAAATTCTAATAGATTTGGGAATTGGGAGTAATGATGTATTTTGGAAACTTTGGGAGTAATGATGTATTTTGGAAAGTTTGACAGTGGATATTGCATATTGATATATTATTTGATGCAAATATGATATATTTAAATTTTGTTGTTATATATAATAAATAATTGATCATTTTCAAGTTTGTTATTTGGCCCCCCTCAATATCTAGTCCTGGCTCTGCCCCTGCATGAGCCTCTTGCCCACAGAGGTCATGACCTCACATTTGCATCAACAAAATTGTCGGGTAATCTAGATAATGCACATGGCATGCGCCTACAATTTGTTTCCCGTTCAAATGGTGTTCTTCCAGCTAGGGGTGTAAATGAGTCAAGTCGCTCGTGAGCTATTTGAAGCGCGATTCGATAAAAGCTCATTTGAGCTCGTTTAATGAGGCTCGTTAAGATAAACAAACCAAGCTTATGCTTCGCAATATTTGGCCGTTAGCTCGTGAACACGTTCGTTAAGCTCATTAATCAACTTTTAAATAAAAATAATAATAATTTTGATATTGAATTTATAGATTTTACACTCTAATTATGAAAAATATAGATAAATATATTAAATTTATTTATTAGAATAAAATTATAAATTTTAATAATAATATTATAATTTTCTCTCAATATATAATTTAGTTTTAATGAATATTTAAATTTATAATTTATATTTATTAAGCTCGTTTAGGCTCCATAAAAGCTCGAATAAGCTCGTGAACCATGAATATATTCGTTAAATAAAGCTCGAGCTCGACTCGATTATAAACGAGCCAAGCTCAAATATTCAAGAGTTCGGCTCGGCTCGATTACACCCTACCTATATTTACTATAGCATATATAACTCAACTTTGGTCAAATTAACTTAAATCGAATTGCTCTAATTTAATCAAAATTGCTATTCATAAAATACTTTTTTTTTTACCAAAATAGTACTTACTAACTTGGTTAAAAACTATTAAAATTTAATTAAAATCGCTCCAATTTATTGAAAACATAGTAACTATAATTTGTTACAGTAAGGTTTAAGCGATTTTAATTAAGTTGGAGTGATTGTGATAAAGTTTGGGCAATTCTAACTAAGTTGATAAAATGTATTTTGGTATAAAAATATCTATATGTATTAATTTTAATTAAGTCAAAGGAATTATTTTGGCAGCAATTATAGTAATGCTGAAATAAGGTAATTCAGAATTAAACACAGGGTGTCCTTGTAATAATTATTAAAAGGCTGTGTTTTTGTTTTACGATATTAATTAAAAAAAAAAAGAGAGAGGCTTTTTCATGTTTACCCCAATTTCAAGTATAATCTGTAATTTCGTAAATTTTAAGAGTTAATGGGTTGTTCGAGAAATTGGCGAACATGTGCGCGTCTAAATCCAACGTGCGCCCCCACTCACCTACCTGCCACGAGAGTGACTGGCCTCTCTTTGACGCGTCGTGGGTTCCCATCCACCAAACCTGGCTCAACTCACTCTGCGGGTTGGTGGGTTGGTTGGTGACTCTCCTCCACCCACCTCAAATAATCAAAACCCATCCTCATTAATAGGGATGACAATAGATAAAATTTAAATAGAATTTTATATCCTTTATATTTATCCTTATTTATTATATCTATATCTATACATATCCCTATACCCGTCAGATTTTCGGATATCTATATCCTATCTATCATCCTATTACTCCCTACTATTCTCATTTTTTTAAAAAAAAATATTTCAATGTACTTGTCATCTCTTCCTCATCTCGCGCCCATTCAATCGCGTGAACATTTTCTGTGGAAAAGAAGATAAGATACATGTTGATGATCAGATAAAGAGACAAACTAAACCTTTTTTTCTAAGACTGAAAGAGGGCTAAAGTTTTTTTTTAATAAAAAATGAGACTATATATATATATATATATATGGTATCGGATAAGGTATGAGTAGAATTTTATCACATTCACCTCTATATTCATATCCGAATATCTATTTACTAATATAAAAATTCTCTCCATATCTTTCTCTATTTCGATCGGATGTCAAATTATCCATCAAATAAAATTATCATCCCTACTCTTCACGGTTGGCACAAGTGGTGTTTAATTGCTACGACGAATTTTGAAATCAATTCACGGGTGTAAAATATGCTCCTCACTATGTTAAAATAAAGTGTCCCTATTATTTATTTGTGTGTATTTTATAATGAAATTGACGCTGAACCGTTTAAAATGAACAATATTACTTTAATACTTTAATATCGATTAAGGGCATTTTGAGTATTTAGGTTTATATATATATATAATAGTTTCCTTAATTCCAGTTGGACCCTTGTTTTGGGCCTCGTGTAGGGTACAAAGCAGGTGCTGTGACTGAGAAGCGGACCAATGCAATCTGATTAATTAAGAAAGAAAGAAAGAAAGCGAAAGACGAAAGCGGGGGTGGCAGAACCAGCACTATAACAAAACACACGCACGCAGGGTTTTTGATCATGGCGATGGCGTCCAGGTTGATGTGGGCTTCGAGGGCCGCCTCCTACCTCAAGATCTCCACCTGCCCTAGAGCCTTCTCCACAGGTACGTCTCTGATCTGCTGAAACCTCGGAGTTTTCCACTTGGTTTCTTGTTACAGAGATCTTTGTCGATGGTGAAATGAACAGGATGGGGAAGGGGGGATCGAGATCTGTTTTTTTTACCCCCTAGAAAAAGGAACGTTGGGACATCTTTGGTAGATTAGCTTCTTGCTTTTTTATTCCTCTGGATCCGTATCGCGTGATGCTATCGTGACTGTGGTAAATCTCCTCTGGATGTGGTTGTGAAATTTGGCCTGGGCAGATTTTGTTGCTATTTCTGATTTGATAGTGATGGGTGATTCGTCTCTTTCTTCGCTGGTTAGTTTATTCTTGATGTGGATGTGAGCAAAATAGAGCATGGAGATGCATCATTAATGGTGAGATTCAACTGTTTCTGGTAGAAAAAAAGAACTTGTGTATTTGATGATAGATGATCTATTCTGGAAGCCTTAGATATAAGAAGCTATGGAAGTTTCATTTTTAAAATTTATGTGGGGAAATGGAGATAGTTGTCTTTGTAAATGCGCTATATGTTTAAAGATCGGATATAAAGATCTAAATAACATCTAAATAATTCAGAGGCATGATGTGTTTGGCCTTTCTAATGAAGTTTAAGGATGGGTATAAGAGAGCCGATACACTCCTCCCAACTTTTCCTTGTGTGACTGACAGAATGTTCATCCAAATTCTCTTGTGAGTGGTCCATTTGGTGCAGTTATAGTAGAGGTAAAAATGGGAAACTAGTGTACTCAGGTGGCATCGACATGTTCAATGGTTCCATATATGCTGAATTGAGCTAACTATGATGGTTGGTGCAAAGGGAATAATAAAGGCAGACCAAAATGGATTTAAATAGAGGGAAGAAAGTCATTTAAAATACCTTTTACAAAAGTAACATCTGGTGCTCAGAGACAGAGAAAGATCCATGTAGCCATGTTGTAATGAATGGTTTGGGTATCACAGCTCTTCATACCTGCATCGATAGCTCACTTTTGCATGCATTTCATGTCCTTGATCTTCTACCACAATTTCTAAATTTCACATGCCCTATCTTTTAGGCTAATATTTAAGATGGTGTGTCTGCACTGCTGCTCTAAATGATGAGAAAATTAATTTTGCAAACTTGCTATTTTTTGGTCTCTTGGAGCTATTGTTGGGCAGTTAATATATATGCTTACAGTGGTTTAGAGATTTGGCATGTATATTAAATAGTCATTTTTAAAATGTACAAGACTCAAACTATTTGCTTACAGTTATTAAAGATTTGAAATATGCTGACACACATGAGTGGGTTAAAGTTGATGGCTCTTCTGCAACAATAGGAATAACTGACCATGCTCAGGTGATTTTATTTTTCAGATTAGTTCCATCAAGTATCAGTGCATCTTCTTATTAATTACAAGATCGATGTGGTGTTTCCTTACAGGATCATTTAGGTGATGTTGTGTATGTTGAATTGCCAGAAGTTGGTTCCTCTGTGAAGCAGGGGAAAAATTTTGGTGCAGTTGAGAGTGTCAAGGCAACCAGTGATGTAATTTCTCCCGTTTCTGGTGAAGTTGTTGAAGTCAATACTGAGTTAAATGGTTCTCCTGGGTTGGTGAGTTTCTGGAAAATTAGTTGTTAATTAATCTGTAAAATAAATACTCTTATTTTTTTCATATTCGTCACATTTTGTTGTTTTTGATCATCTAAAGAAGCAGTAATCAAGCTAGTGTTATTTCTATTCCAACTATTTTTCTCATTTGGTCTACATAATTGACAAAGTTGTTTATATCTGGAGAAACACGATCAGAGAATGTGAAGTGAAGATGAGCATATGTGTTATCAAAAAACTGCTAATATGTGTGTTAATTAGGTTGGTCAGAAATCTATACTTCTTGTTTCCAAGTTAACATCATTGTCCATAGCTGTGGCAATTGGCTGATCTAGATTTCTGAAAGAACTGAGGCAGATTATCGGAAGACTATAAATTAGTAATTAGCCATCATGACAATGGTGCTGAGATACGCTTGGAAAAGGAGATAAATTTCTAGCTTGAAACTCTTTGGTGTTTATTTTTCAACTTCTTCAATTGTTTAATGTGATCAGGTTTATGAACATTCTCACTTTTGGTTGTTGTTTACCCATGTTTAGGCCAAGCCTAAATTACATTTACCTATTTCATGCTCTCTTCATGAGTGGTGGAATGAGTAAGTTTAAAATTGAATGTCAAATAGGAGCTATCCCAGGGTTATGCAATGAGATGGTGACACAGAATAAATAATTCAAGTAGTTTTCATGTAATTTGGTGTATCAGGTATGAGACACATCCAGTGCTCTATAAGAGGTTTTCAACACAAATCTTTTCTACCATCTTATTATTACAAATAACACTGATGCATGAACGGGGCATAAGAACATGATTATATAGAGGAACCCATGTTACATCGATTTCATTGATGAATTGCTATCTAGATGTTCAATCTCTTTCAGCTGCACCGACTTAATATGACATGAGCAATAAAGTCTTGGTCAAGTTACATGTGGTACTTGCATAAGTTCATTCTTCCAATCCACATTGGTAACTGTTATACCATTAATATCATAACAGAATATTCCATGTGTTGGAATATAATTATAGGCTTTTAAGAATCTAAGCATTATATGTTGCTATGTTATTGTTTACTTAATGTATCAATACCTGAAGTATTTTCTTAGCTTTCTATTTATCACAGACGGCCAACTCTCAAGTACTCTTTTAATAATGATGCATTCGCTTAATTCATTAGATAATACTAAGACACTATCATTTGTCTTTGTAAAAGGTTAATGCAAGTCCATATGAGGATGGCTGGATCTTAAAGGTCAAATTGAGCAACGATGGAGAAGTGAATTCATTGATGGATTCTGAACAGTATGCAAAGTTCTGCGAGGAAGAGGATGCAAAGCATTGAGGATATTCATTTTCAGAATCACTTCCATGCCTCTGGTTAGATGTCTCTTGAGGTTTCATTGCCTCTGTTCCATGCAAACTTTGGCTGAATTTGATTTTTAAATGACTCATCTATCTTCATTTTTTTTTTGGCATTTAAACCCTTTTGAGATAATAAATAATGTGTTGTTATTTTCGTGTCATATCTGGAAAACTTGTTCGATGCAAATTTATATTCGAGCACATAAAGACTAGGAAAATCCTGCTTGTGAATTTGCCCATTTCCTTTCTCAGTATGCAACTTACAAGAAAGACATTTCATTTCTATGTTTTCTTCATATCAAATACGAATTGTGTATTCCATGATAGCATTCAGATTCATAAATCATAAATTATCTGAAATAAGCATTCTTGTTTTTTAGATTTTATTTTTCTGTTAAATCTCATGTTCATCCTCTGCCTTATCTATTAGCTCTTTGATGACATTGTTGAGCTAGACTTAATTGACTGGATTGCCCATATCACTTTGTACTGCTTGATATGCTTGCCTAGGCTCACCAAGATCAACTGGCTCAAGTAGGCTAAGTAGCTTGCTAAGCTTGTCCTTCACCTGGTATTGCCTCACCCATATGGAGCGCATAGACCATCTGACTCACTTAAGGGCTTGAACCACATGACACACCAAGATTAACTGCTAGGCAGCTTAGCTGGATCAATTTATCAAGCGTGCCAAGAATGATTTGCTTGCCCAATTTTTTTTGGACAGATTGTGACTTGATGACTCGCTTAGCGGCACTGGGTTGTTCGACTTGCTCAAATGTATAGGGCGAGCTTGTCCCTTTGGCTTATCAATTTTTTTAGCTAATCTAGCCCCATTGACATGTCATGCTTAACCCAAATGGCTTATCCGACTTACTTACATGACCAAGCTCTTCTAGTCTAACTTGCTCAGATAAACTAGACTGATCAACCCATCCAGAGCCATTTAGCTCGATCAAGCAACTTGGCTCGATAGAACCATTCAGTCATCAATTGATTGTGCCAACAAGTTTGATTATATTGACCGTCGCAACAATACCAGTTATACTAGAACAAGCATCATTAGGGCAGACTAGAACAAGTAACGCGATTTAACCATGCAATGACTGAACCTACCAGACTAACTATCTCTACAATATTGTCTAGCTCTTGCTCGTAATGATTTGCCCACCGAAAATGACAGACCTGTTACTCGTCTGGTCCATTTGTTCCAATCGATTCGATCAAACTAGATATACCATTTGGACCAATTTAACCACTAGAATCACTCGGACTAACCCACCTAACCTTACCGAGTGGAACCTATTGTTTCTTATTGGACTAAATGTAAACAAATACTCATTTCTATAGGTGATAAAAACAACTTCTTTCAAAACTTTTTTATACCGTTTTTTTTTTGACAAAAGAAGGAAAAAAAAAAAAATCAAATCTTCCAACGCACTTAGTGAGACATAATTTTCACCATATTTTACAGTCCTAAAAAGATAGATCCGTTATCTTAACAACCCCTAGTGTCGGTCCCATAGATATGAAGGGAGGTTATTTTACAGCCCGAAGATAAGATGAAGGATGAATGGTGCTGAGTGCAGGGTGATCAAGGTGCAGAGACGAATATAAATTGGAAAAACTAAGTGAGACCAAACTATGCGGTCACAAGGGCCTCGAGGAAGAGGAGACGAGGTCAAGAGGTGCCAAAGAGGCTGAGCATAAGAGAGCAAGCTTAGAGTACATGTTAGAAATGCCTAAGAATCAAACAGATGAGTAAAAAACGACAATCCACACTGCAGCTTAAAACATAAAGAAAGCTCAACAAAGCTTTGTCTTTTCTATCTTGACAGTCTTCTTGCTGCTCCAGCCAAAAGAAGAGCTTGCCTACAAGTGAGATAACAGCAGTCACTTGTGCAAAGGAATTATCAAAAGTTGCATGCTACTTTCAGTGAACACTCCACTTGCATTCAACCTTCAAATTAATCTACACATCATCTGATGCCTGCTGGTGATGTGGCGGCGGTTGGAGCTGCGGCTGCTGCCACATGTAAGCCAAGTGGGGCTGTGGAACTGCATACACAGTTGCTGCGGTCGTTTGATCACCTGGTATTTGTGCTGCTGGCACATAGTAGTAGGGAACTGAATCGTTAGGAGCACCCACGGCTGGTAATGCGCCGGCCCTTGCCATCCCAAAGTTGTCGTCCTTTAACTCGTCCCTCGGAACTATATCAACCAAGAAGTCAAATATGTCAGTTCTGGTTATAGCAGCAGCGATATCGTTCTTCTGCAGCGTTCTCCTCTTGTTCTCCTCAGTATGGATCCATGATCTGAGAGTAAGTTCGAGTATAAACATTTCACAAGCCTTGGCGAAGACCACTGGTGCCTCAGCTGAGATCATCCGAACATCCTCGTCTGCCTTCATGATCTTCTTTATACGAGCGAGCGGCAAACTATGATTCTTGTAATCATTGGTCTGCTCTATCTCTAACATCTGGTTGGCCCAGAAAGCTTGGAGTTGTTGTTGTTGATGATGATGAAACTGTTGGACTTGCTGGTAAGCAAGTTGATGCTGGCTTGCAAGGTTGGCTGGGTTAGTGGGGTATTCTGAGGTCAGTTGGGCTGTGGCTGGTATAGCTCCTCCGGTCATTGGTGGAGGTCCAGTAACTACTGCAGCCGGCTGATAAATAGGGGCAGCATAAGCTATTTGGGCAGCACCGGAAACAACTCCGACAGTAGGATGTGTTGACTGTGTTGATTGTTCCATGGCCTTGGTGCACTACAGAGTCTTAGCTACTTTAAGCACTGGTCTGTCTATAACTGGAAAAAAAGATACTGAAAATGTTAAAAAACATGTAGAGATAAATTTACGATAAGAACCGACAACCAAAGGTATTTATTTAGCTGTCGAATACAAAATTCTAGACATAAAATATTATAGTTTTTTGTATCAAGTCTCGGATACAGCCGAATGACCTAGAAGCAATGGCATATTCTAACAGTGAGTCGGGATGTAGCGCAAGGCTAGAAGCTCTTCGAGTGCATGATACTCAGGCAGATTTACTTGGGTGGAAAGGCGAGGGTGAGTTACAGATAGTTTAAGTGTGCTGTACCAGGTTCTCACCTTTCGAATGAAGGAGATTTAGAAGACCTCTGCAAATCTTCGGATTCAACAAAAGATGCTGACAAACATTTTGGAACGAGAAAGTTGTCAAATACAAAAACAATGATTTTCCCAGCAGGAGAGAAAAAATAGGCAACGGACAGACTACTGCAAAGTGCAAACATAAAATTAAAGCAGAACATTCAGCATATCATGTGGAACCGCGGAAGCATGAAGATAGCTAAGGATGCATGAAGACAGCTAAGGAGAAGGGCATCTATCACATCACTGTCTTATGATAGTAGCACAAAATACTAATAATGATTCTTATGGGTTGGACGGTTGAAAACAATGCTATTGAAGAACAATTTGATTATACAACAATAGTTTCCTATGTTGTTCTTCTTGTATATCATCTGATCCTCGACCTATGAAACCAAAAGATGCATAAACACCATATTGACTTAAAAAGTCGGTAAAAGAAAATTTCTCTAAACTACTGCAGACGCAAACTTCCTAGAAATGCAAATTCTCATAAATGATTATCCAGTACTATACTACTATCTGAAACCCAAAGAAAGCCAAAATTGACTGTTGCAAGTAATGGCAAGTTGGCACCACATACCATATGGCAACTAGAAAGTAAGTACAACAAATATAATAATAAGATCAACTTCTAACATTCGGAACAAACAACTTCCCATGATAGTACCCCCAAGGGACAACCTGCTATTAGGTTCAATTCTCCATGAAAAGTTAGTTCCTATTGTATACACCTAATTTATTATGTAAATGCATATTACAAAACATTATGCTGATTAGGTTGCCTGACTAATTTAACTAGTTAAACGACACATATTCCACTACATCTTTTGACACAATCATATATCCAAATTAGAAAGGGTAAAATAAAAACAAACGATAGAAGTGAGTTTTTTGCAGGAAATTAATTAAAACAAAAAAACACGTTTTCTCTGAGTTAATGCAAGATGAGAAAATTATATCTAGTTGGTATCAAGGCCCATTACATGGAAGAATTTTGAACCAACCAAGGATGTGAAGAAAAAATATTTTACCAACTTCACTGTGAACAAGACCTGGTTAGTATTTGTGTTTTTCACCAATCAGAAAATCAACTAGCCAATTTCCAATCTATATGCATGAATGACCTTAAACTTCAAGATATCAGCATGCGTTCAACATTGCATGGATAACTGATGCACATTGGCTCAACTGACCTATCGTCACCCGTACTTGCACACAGTAAACCTCCAAAGTCAATACTAGTTACTACCCATCAAATAAACACTTCATTTTTTTTATTCCTTGGAGAACTTGGCTATGCCATGTCCATAAAAACCAAAAAAGAACCTTATCAAAGAGAAAAATATTCCCTAACACAACTCCTACTTCTGAACAAAACAAGAAACAGGAAAATTAGCAGACACAGGACCCTAATAAAGAGAAATACTAGAGAAAAAGGCCTCTGCTAGAGTGCTTCTGAAGGATAAAGGACAGTCAATGTATGCTATCATATACTCGCAATGAAGAAGAGGCAAATTAAGTTCCAATTTCCATCAATTAAGAGTTAAATTTAAACCAGTTTACAGTATAACTTGGAACCATTTCATTTAAGGTTTCAACATCGAAAATAAATTGGAACAGATATAAAGCAAAGATGATAAAAATAAGGCAGACAAAAGATAAGAATAAGCATAAACAAATATTGCATTTGACTGCCAGATTAAACCTATCTTGCAAGCTTGCAAAAATTATACCAAGAGAACAATCAACATAAGGTATTGGATTTGAGGATAAACAA
>JBBMJZ010000137.1:20554047-20568226 GCA_037833815.1 Zingiber zerumbet
TAAACCTATCTTGCAAGCTTGCAAAAATTATACCAAGAGAACAATCAACATAAGGTATTGGATTTGAGGATAAACAAAAGACTCACTGGATTGCATTGGACTCTCAAGCATAATGAATAATAATTTCAAATAGGAGTTACAATAACTCAATCCCTATCTTAAATAAGTAACTCTGTTTTACAACTTTACTTCCAGCTGACAAAGTGTTAACCTGCAAAAACACCCCAGAATAAAATTGTACCTTTTCCAACTAGATGAGGTTTGAGTTATAGTAGCTTATAAGGGTGAGGTATAATTTTGTCCTTTAGATTTGCATGTCAGCCACAACCCAATCTAATGATGATAAAAATTTCTACAACCCTTTAGTATCAAATAGCCCACTGGGATTGTTCAGTACATCAACTCCATATCAAGATTGAAATCCTTACCTTAATCAAATAATAAGATCAGAAGAAATTATATTTTGATAGGCTCATTTGCTTCTTAAGTATCTACAAGTGTTTCGTAACTGAAAGAGCCACCATTAACCTCACCAATGCAACTCCAAAACCAATCCCTAACTTGGATATATGCACTTCATGCTGGTGAACCTCATGATAGGGCACTAAATAAACAATTTGAAAGTTTACCCTACAAGCTACAACTCACCAAGCGCGAGCTAATCGCTCAATAGACAAGGAGATCTATGATAAGGTCAGTAGTTGCTAAGAAGACACTACATAAACATAGAGGAAATTAGGAGACCACATACGTGTTTCATCTTGATTTCTTTATAAAAACATTAGCTATTGGCATGTAATATTCAATACGTAAAAGACAAAGGAATTAAGTTAAAAAGCAAGGAATGCAACAACTGAATACATTAATACAACCTCAGATTTCAAACACTAGAGTTTCTTTCCTTTTTGAGTACAACTATTGTGAAATTTTGCCTACAAAAAACCAAACCTTCATTCAATACTGCAACGTCGTTGATGTACCCAACATGCACGCAAGTAGCATGCCAAAATCTGATTAGAGTAGCTTCAAACCGCTAAAAAGTTAAAACTGAGTAAGTACCTTAAATCCATTTATCGATCGTACAATTTACTTCAGCAAGAAATTGCAGCTTCTGACGGCGCCAAAAGATAAATCCGGCTATTCCTCAAGCCAAAACCTGGATGCATGTCCTGATCACCAACTACACAATATAGAGCTTAAACTGAAGTTAAAAAAAACTAGAGTACCAAGCCATTACATGACCCAGCAGATAAAGTCCCTATAAACAAGAGGAACTTCAATGCAATAACCAAAAAAGAAACAAACTGATTACGATGAAATAAACAAAGAGGAGAACAAAATAAAAATGAAAACCATTCCGGCGGTAACACACTAACGTTAGATATATCCTCGTCCAAAAGTTACAAAAGCAACAAGTTTTAACCCCGATCCCTTACAGTATCCTCTTCAATTAAAAAAAAGAAAAGAAAAGAAAAGGAACTCCCAAAGCAATCGGAAAGAGATCCAACTAAGGAATACGCACGGAGAGAACCGAGCGAGTAAATTTCACCTCTTTGTAACCTGAAAGGATGCAAGCAGCTCGAGCAGAGACGATCCAGGAACCCTAGAGAGGGAGAGGGAGAGAGAGCGAGAGGGACCGCCGAAAAGATGAGGAAAGGGGGACGAAGCGAGCGTATGGAATCGGGCGAGTGCGACACGTGCAAGAGGGATGGCAGTTATGGGTAGAATATATACGATGAGATGGGGGGTATTTTGGTAATTTGAATGGGTGACCTAGTCGTAGTCAGGGCCACCAACGGTTAGGTTGCCTGTTGGATTCTTTGAAGAGGACGCGGTCGGTTAGCAAGAAACACAAACATAATCATACAAAATTACTTTTTTTTAAAAAAAATTTAAAAAAATTGATGCAAAAATATGATAATGATTAATATAACGTACAATGATCCATCTGGCTCATAACAATTTTTCATCGATTCCAAAATAAATACCAAGATAAATGAGAAAAGTGCATATGATATGAAGACTCAACAGCCAGCATTAATAACTGATTCGGATCCTCTGTTCTAAAGTTTCTCTGTCCCCGTGTCCCATTATCGATCGGACGGATCAAATTATATCTCAAGGATATCTTGCACATCACGAGAATACTGTACACATATTAAAAATATCATGATGTATTGAGATATAATTTGACCTGTTCGATCGACAGTGGAATACGGGGACAGAGAATCTAAACTATTGATAACTTGCTCCTACGATGAGATAAAAGAGGGATAAATTAGATAAGCCCATATGTGAGAGAGAGTTATTTACCATAAAATTAAAAAAAAAAACATAATTATGAAAGTCTATTTTTTTTTTTCTATGGCTTTTATGATGTTTGAACCTTGAGGTTTTCCTTGGTTATATAGTTTCATTCTATAAATAAATCAAATGGAATTTGGCGTTCAATTGGATGAGAATTCGTTCCATTTAATATATATGAAATTAATAAAATAAATAAATTTAAATAACTCGTTAAATTAAATGGATAAGATTGAAATTATTTATGTTAAACTCATTAATATTCTTATAAATTATTTATAAATAATATTCACAAATTAAATTTATAAATCATATTTATAAATAAAACTCGTGACTGTTTAATAAATATTTTTTTTTAAAAAATAAATAAATTAGTAAAAAATTGTAATTAAACATGTAAAATTGAAAGTTCTACAACTTATAAATAAATCAAACTCGTTTGAATCAAACTCATATTTGTTAAAAAAAGAAAAAATCAAACTTAAACAATCATTTTCAATAACTTAATTCATTTTAGCCCAATTCAACTCAGCTATCTTGTCAAATACATTCCAACACCATAAAATTTAGCTCAAAATTCTTTGATGGTAATGCTTTAGCTATCTTGTCAAATAAATTCCAACACTATAAAATTTAGCTCAAAATTCTTTGATGGTAATACTTTATCTAGGAGTGGAAATAAATTTGTATGAATCCCAAGATAAATAATCTACTTTCACACACAATTTTGAACTAAACACAATCCATCTAATAATTATATAGCAAAATTAGACCATCAAAGTCTCACAAATCTATTGGTTGTTTAAAATGATAAAAATTTAACTTTATTTGCTGGTCTATACATTAAGAAAAAACCGATTAACTAACAGAGACAGTGAATACACATTTGAAATCTTAGGAGGCATTGACAATCATGAAATCTTTATAGAAACCTAGGGGCATGTTGAAAACTTCCCTTATATCATCCCAATTTTAACAGAATAAAACATGTTTAGGAAAAAATATTTACAAGTGTACTTGCAGATTTTAGCTAAAGCATAATGGTGAAAATATTCTAGGCTTCAAGCAGCATGTCTCCTCCGGTGTCTCTTCTTGGCCAAAGGCGAAGATGGGGAATTGCCAGGGAACTCCCACCTGGCGATAAAACAGTCCAAGGAAGAACTCATGAGCATAGGGAAGTAGGGGTGCCAGCTACAATCTCTTATGATCTCAGAGTGCCATTCAAGTCTTGCCACAGTTTGTCCAGTCACCTATAACACAATTTACGGGATTTAAGAAAAAGATATATCACACAAAAGTTTTTTTTTTTTCAAAGATTATTTTTTTTAGAAAAAAGACAATGTGTTATGAACACAAGGTAGAAAGTTATCTCCTAAGTGTAATGTTTTGCATGATCTAGGTTAATATAAAAAATTATATAAATGCATTCCGATTTAAATTGACTCTGGACCAATCTAGTTTTTAGGTGTTGAACCAGAGAAGTCCCAAGCAAGGTTTAGAGTACTAATATATCCTGCTCAGTACTTACCTATGGGACAAGGGACCAACACTTGGATAGCACAAAATCATCCAATTTTGAACAACCCATAAGATACTATGTGTATCACCTGATACATATGGTAAAGATGTGACCCAATAACTGATGGTACTGCTCCGTGCCAAGTTGTTTACTAGACACAAACCTACACATGCCTCGTCGTCTGATTTCATACTAGGTGATATGAACCACATAATGTGCGGTAAATAGATGACAGCCGGATGAGCCAGACAAGACAGTAATTTGTTCATGTGTTAGGTCAGACAGCTCCTGTTATCTTACTGAGTGATATTGAACCATCCTGATCGGAGGGATCTCCTAGGACTGATCTAGGATCAAGATTTATAATGTTGAATCTGATAAACTTTCCAGTTCTATATCAAACACTATTCAAGAGTACCACAAGCATCTCTATTGTCATAAGAAAGCAAGATTATCTACACATACATTTGCTAAGAATTTATCCACTATTGTGCACAAAATTAAATAACTCTTTAAAACAAGAAAGAGTAGGATGCAAATGGGGTAGAGAAAAAGAGAAGTATTAAGCTTACATACCACATCATAAATGTAAACATGATTGTCAAAAGATCCGGTATAGATGTACCTCTGACCAGTGCTGGTACAAATGACAAACCACAGAAATAACAAATTACTTTATATTCAGATCAGAAAGAGTCATAAAACATACTTAAAAGATGATTAGCAAAAGCATAAAGGCAACAAATAAAGTCCTCATTGTTTTGCTAATGCCAACAGATAAAAAAAACAAACATTATTAAAAAGCCAACCTGTGGGCAGGGGAGAAGTAACATCGAATTAGAGTGCCAAGGACTGAATGCCCTCTATATGTAGCTACAGACTGGTCATATGGGTGCTTCAATTTCCTATCTTCAGCTGGGTATTCCATCCATCTATAATCGAAACCAGTTTTCCGAGTTGATCTGGGTATACAGGAAAAAAAGAAATGCGTCAAGATTCACCAACTAGAAGAAACTAGTTTTAGACAACTTTTACCACCTACGTCCATGCCATTAACATAAAAAGAAATGTGTTGGTGCATAGATCCAATGAAGGTCAAAGTGTCTCAAAAGAACAAACCTTGGTATTGTGGCAATGGAAGAATGGGGAAAAGAGATCTAATGGTGCATGGAAGATCAACAAGTACAAGAAGTTAGGAGTATAGTGAAGGTCCAAGTGTCTCAAAAGAACAAACCTTCTTATTGAAGCAATGGAACAATGGGGAAAAGAGATCTAATGGTGCAAGGAAGGATCAACATGGACAAGTTGGGAGTCAAGTGTCAGTCTACATCTACGGGGTTCTAACATAGGTGACCCACGGGTTGACGCAGTTGGTACCTGCATGGGTATTTGCTGCAATAAGTCTTAGGGTCAATTCCTAGTAGGTGCGAAAATGCCTACCTAGCAGAGGAAAGAAGATGGAGAATTTTATAGAAGCACATCATGTGAGAAAAATGCAGTATATTGTGTGTTACTTTTGCAAAAGACAATAGATCAATGGAATTGAAGGTTCCTTGTGGTTTCTTAGTTGGCTAGAATGAGAGGTAGAGGGGAATCCTCTCCTTCATGGGCGACAATGGACAAGATGAAGAGGGGATCCCTACCTAGCAGAGAACCCAATGCAGATATCCTTCAAATCTACATATGAGAAGAGGCATTGGGTTCCAATATCAGTAGAGGGGAAGAGATATATGAGATGGGTCTACTAGGTTATTGTATCAACTCTATCACAAAAGCATAGGTGTGTTGTATTTATGAGATCTTAGGGGTGTCAAAAATGAACCCAACCCGCTGACCTGACCTGAGTCGACTCGAAAAATATTGCATTGGGGGTTTTCGGGTTTGCGTTGGGTTTTTTTGGGTTGTGTTAGAATTATGTTGGATTCGGGTTGACCTGAATTTAAGGTTTATAAGTTTTTTTTTTGGGGGGTTAAATCAAATTTTATTTTGAAAATCAAGATGCTTTATGTACATAATAACATAAGGTTAGTATGATAAAGACGAAGCATTAAGATAAAAGTGCAAAATTATTGGAAAAATAATAAAAAAATTCTTTTTTAAAAAATGAAAAATGGTCAGCAAAGATGGTTGGGGTTCCTTCTAAAAGTGCCAACCAACACAATATTGGAAAATTGCTCAAGTATGTCTAAATAACTCAATCAGTCATAGAATAAATACCTTAATCTCAAATAAGACAATTAGCAAATAATAACTACTTTAATCGACTTATTTTTTAATCAATAGAAAAATAAACTCTTACAAATTCTAAAAAAAAACAAAAACTAAATTCCTAATTTGCATTAACAGGTCACTTGCAGGTAACCTATAGGGCAAAATTGTTAAAGGTAAAAATAAAAAATATCTATAGGGCACAAAAGCTAAGAAACTAGTTTCTCTAAGTGAAGGTAAACAGAAAGGTCAATGGTGCAAATCTGTGCACTTGGGTAGCTATATATATTCTCCATATGGAGGATCATTGTGATTCCACCTTCACTTAAAGCCAAAAAGAACAAGAATTACAGAAAATTTAGGAATTACTTCTATTGATTATTTAAACTGGAAAAATTCCCACCATGTTACAGTATAAGAAATTTATGGGTAGCTGCGAAGCATTGTAGTAATAAGTGTAATTTTATAGTTATGTTTAAAAAAGTACATTGGTTTAGTTGATGGAACATATAATTCGTTTTTGATATAACAATCATAGAAATAAACTAGCATGTTAAACATATGACCACATGTATTATTAAAACAGAAACAGAAAAAGGAGATAGCACATACAACTTCGCAGTGGATGACATTTTCCGGATGTCCCAAAGTTTTGTAGTTTGATCTTTACCATTTGATATTAGGTAATGGCCATCCCCACGGCTATCAATAAATGTAATGCCTTCTAGATGACCTTCTAGGACACCTGCTGGTTTTTCTGTTGCTGCAAAACATCGTCTGTCCCAAACCTGAAGGATGTTTAACACATTTGATTTAATTATCTACCAAGTAAAAGAAAAGCAAAACTATTCTAAACTATCATAGTAAATACCACAAGGATATATTTAATCTACTGCAGGTACTTGACCAAGAAAGTGCACTAGTGGAAAATTAGTAAAATTATGAGTCTGAATTCAAACATCAGATGTGTAGCTCACCCATTCATCATAGTGAGATGGAGCAATCTCACCAGAAAAACAAAGTAAAGTAACATTTTGGAGGTGAATAGAAAAATCAACATAAGGATTTAATGTGGATGAGTGCCATTCTTGCAGGAAAGCAGTCATAAAGCTCACCTTGCAGAGATTATCATCACTACCAGAGAATAGGATCTGGCCTGTCCTATCAGCAAATGAGACTGTATTCACATCATCCTAGAGAAGAACCAAAAAAAAACACTTCAGAAGAAACATAAATGAACAAATACTTCACAAGAATACTGAACTTGAGAGGATAATTTGTTCAAACTGACGACATTAGACCATCTATCAGGGAAGAGCATGATAAAAAATAAGAAAGAAATTATGGGGGCATAAACTCAGTGATAATATTTATATATTTAAAGGCTTAAAGCATTTTGTCATACTGAATGAGCTCGAAGGCGCCATGATAACTTGTTTGCTTCCAGATCATATACATATATCGAGTTGGTGCTGCTTCCAGCAACAAGCTCTCGGCCATCAGTTGAAAATTTTATTGAATATGTATTGAAGTTTTCTCCATCACCACCAGAAAAGTCCAAAGCTTCATGAATCTCCTGTATTCAGAGAGTTCTTTGATATGGAATACTCCAGTTGAATACTACAACTATATACAAAAGAGGAGCTATCACTACAATAATAACAAGCAGTCTAGCATAGGTTGGAAGCACTTTACATACTATGGAATGTTTTAGAGGAAAGATTATAATCCGTGATAAGAAAATACAACAGTGGTTTAATTTCGAAGCATTATAATACAGTGCATTCAAGTGGCGAATCAAAAACATCTAGCAAAATGAAGTTTACACCTTGATAATTCATTATATTTACATGTAACATCTTCTTGATCCTTGCTTTTACTTAACCTTCTATGGTGCCAAGTGCTAATTTGTTATATGTTAAAGACATCAATTGCTTCTTGGTTAGTCAATTTTCTAAAGACATTTTTTAGATTTAAATACAATTTACTCCCTCCTCCTTAGATCCTTAGATACATGATGATCTCGTTTTACCCCGAGAGATTCTATGCCATTCTACCCCCTGAGTTTGTCTCCATTAGCAATCTAATCTCTATTACCATAGTACCCACATGAGGTCTTGCCATTATCAGTTCTCACAATAAGTATAACACTCACACTGCACAAAATTATTATTATATTAACTTTTTGGCATGCGATCATTCAGTGTAATATAAATTTAATTAATTTATATATATATAGTGAAGATATGAGAACACATTGCATAAGTCAGTGAGAAAAAAAATAAAGTACTTAGGGTTCAAAAAATATCCATCCATATAGATATGGTCTATTGATCTTAATTTGTATTGAACTCTATGCAACACTACGTTGTAATATCAAGATCTCTTAAATACTTCCTAATTAGTCAATACTCTGATCCATTACATATGGATCACATATGACTGGTCATACAATGATGCAATGAAAATTCTTTTAAATTGTGGCGTATGACAATTGCACACAATTTCAAAGGCTCCTCTTCGTTTAAATCTCCTAAATTTTATCCTAATAATAATCCCTTCAAGAATATCACCTTCTTGTTAAATAATAGATCCAAAATATCTACAGGTCTTACAAGAGTTTTATGTCCATTCATCTTAATTATTCTCTTACTTCTTTTCTTATTTAGAGAAACATTTTGTATATTGTTTTATTTCTAGTTAATGTAAAACCTATAATACCAATATATTAAAAGTTCAAGACATATCAGATGACTGTGGTGTTTTTTTAAAGCTCTGAATGAAGGCCATCTCAAAGATGTTGATGTCACTATAGGTAGCTTGAGTGGTCAACATTTGGCAAGTGGCATACAGTGAACCTGTAATATTGTTAAAAGTATCAATGGTAGCATTCCAATAATTAGGAGGCATTGAGTAAGGTGGGTTGCAATAAAGAAGGCCCAATTTAATTGAGGGATATCTAAGTTGTTAATTAAGTAGGGAGATGGCAATTTAACTGTTCAACTTTGTTCTATATAAATTACTTTGATCCCAACCATAATCAGGGAAATCCAAAGACAGTTAATCTACTATTGAAGTAATGGCTCAAAACCTCAGGTGGTAATGAAAAGGTAAGCTGACACTTGGGTGAAACTCAGGTGTGCAAATGATAAAAATTTGTCAAAGGAAAAGTCATGTTGTGCTATCTTTTATGGGTAAAGAATATCCTCACTATTTTCTTAATTAGATTAAACTTAGAAGTTCCAACTCACACTCTAAGAAAATTGACAAAATTGAACTTTAAATTGCAGAGCAAAACAGGATTCACTAATTGACACTATTAGCAACTCCTTATGGAGTATGCCATAATAGTATAATAGCGCCACACTCTTACACATAGGAAAAAACAGAAATTTTGTTACCACACGACCAAAGTTCTATGGAAGAACAATGATGAAAGAAAGATGCAAATGAGAAAAAGAGAACAATTTTGCTGGTAATGATGGCATATATGTGACATTGAATTTAGCAAGTCCTGCATATTTTAATAAAAGTCTTTGAAAGAAAGAAATACTGTAAAACACACTGTAATATTTGCTTGTGAATCTGTTGTAGCCGACCACACATTGACCAAATGAACAATTGGTGTCAGACTGGAATAAACCTACAATTAGAAAATAAATTTCAGTTAGAATAAACAAATCAATCCCCCAATGGCAAATCATAGCAAAGAATATACTAGTATAGCTGTCTTCAGATAATCATTTTGATAATTAAAAAGAAGAAATTCAGAATCATGCTAAACTGACAATCCAGTCTGAACCACTCAGTCATACACATTTTAACTCACCCATACAAATTTGAGCCAGTCAAGTATATCATAGAGACTTCTTTTGTCTGTTAGTCATTCACATTTAATTAAAATAAACCATGTATATGGCAATTAAAAGGTTGTATCTTCAATGTTAGTGAGGCAAGCTCATCATTAGAATCCCTGTCATAGCGATGTAAGTTCATTACTAATCATGAATCTCATCCCTCAACATTAGAGCATGAAACATAGAAGAATAGTAATGCTATTACTCTTCTACATATTAGCTCCATAAGGAAACTGCATGCCCAAAACTGTTTTCTCTGTGACACTGCACACCTATGTGACAGCATTAACATAATTGAGGATGACAATAAAATTTCTTGGACTGCCCAAGTGATAGTGGCAATATTAGATCCTCAGTTGTGAAGGTAAGCTTTTCATTTTCATGACCAAATTTTATTCCAAAAAAACTAAATGTGTGTATTTTCACATCGCTGCTACCTAACCATTTTCAGTGTCTTTAGCAGCATAATAAATCTGTGTTCCAAGCCAGATCTCTTTTCTACCAACCTAACTGTATCATCCTAAACCATGTTTAGTGCAGCATGTTGCTTGTTCATAGGTAGTGACCAGTTGGCTGTGAAGCTAAACTATGCAAGAATCTTTATGTTCACTTTAACTTGACCAAGCTAACCTCACCAGTTGTCATTAATATAGAACAACAGATATCACCTTCATAGCTCAAAGTAGAAAAGGGCAGCCCATGAGACTTTCTCCAACTTGGAGAACAATTTAGTGATCACTTTTCAAATAAAACAGCTACATGATCGTGTTAACTATAAGCAATTTATGGTTCCAATCTTCTCCTCTCATTAATTTATTATGAAAATATATAAGAATTTTCTTTCTTAAACCTATACTGCAAGATAGATAAGACAATCTATGTCCAATAATTTGCAAAAAATTGACTACGGAAGTTAGCATTACATATGATAGAGTCCAACACCTTCTCCCCATATACTGGTTACTAAAATGAACAACTTGGACTTCACAATTAGCTTGTCAAAGATCTATTACTAAAGGGTGTCATTACTGAACAACAAAATGACTTTCTCCCATCAAAATGTTTCATTAGCTCATTAGTTTCCACCTAGTCAATATAAAGATAGCTTTAGGGTCCAATATTAAAGTACATTGAAAGCATAACCAATGGGATCATATTGAAATTTACAAGTTGCCGTTGGTCAGGTGAGAGAGCTGTATCAGTGATTGTCCACCGCAGACTCCGAGCATTGATGTCTTTCTGTACTTTCCATCCTTTTTCAACATTGTATATCTTGATAAGGCTTCCCTGATTGATAATCAAACAAATGTATACAAAAAGGAAGCCTTCAAATCCATCCAAGCAATTGAATTTGGAGCTTCAGCTACACTCTTCTTAATGCTCAATAATGCATACCTTAAGGCCAACAATGAAAAGTGAACCATCAATAGAGAATTGCGATGTGTATGCTTCACTGTACATCCTTTCTGTGTGACTGGGTGAGTCCATAGGAAGGTACCGACCAAGAACATGTGAACGATCGGCTAAAGAGAACCTTCCTCTGCCAAAGTGATTAGCTTCTCTTGCCAATAACATTGAAGTAGTGGAGACAGGAACTTTCCAGTGGTTCCTTATAGACTTTCGGTTACTGATGAAGGGCTCTGTTTGGAGCTTGGTGAGTTGACATATATCATCATCAATCCTAAAACTTCCATCATCAGCAACTAAATTGGCAATATCTCTACCATGACTCAGCCTGAACCCCCGCATATTTTAACCACTGCTGCTTTTCCAGGAATAAGTTGTGCTGTTTAACAACAACAACAACAACATCAAAAAAATGGCACGTAATAAATTAGAAAGTAACAATGATCAAGACATTTTGTCAATCTGACCTAAGGAGGTAAAAGATAGTTAAAAGAACGTACTACTCAAATTCACTTAAAAGTCTTTGATAAAAAACAATGAAATTAGAAAGCATGAAATGAAGGCATTCTCATCTTATAATACTTTTTTTTAATCTTTCTTTCTTATGGTTTTCTCTTCCTCAGAATGAAAAAGTGGGAAATTCAAACTAACATAACTTTGTGTTCCTTTGAAGAAAAAAGGGACCAAAGCCTACATTTTTTTTTCTCACTATTCGATCATATTCCACCACCACAAAATGCCGGGTTTTGACAATACAATAGGCTAGATCGCGAGTCAACGATAGAGAAATAGATTAAAATCCGAAAAAAAATTTCCTTCCTACCAAAAAGGAACCCTAATCCTACTTTTCTTCGAGATAACCAACAACATGGAGTTTAAAGTTATTCCATCAGCAAATGACCAAATTATTCCATTCCCTTCCTCAAAACTCTGAAAATACCAATCCATTGAGATGGGAAAAACCGAACAGTGAGTTCTCAGAATCAGTACGAGGTAGAGCAGCCGAAAATAGGGAAAACCAATAAAAAGATAATTAAAAATTCGAGTCATTCAACACAGAGTGAAGCAAAAATATCGAAATCAATGGGATGACTAAACGAAATAGACCACGATTACCCGATTGGCAGACGGTGATTAATTAGGGCTCCAAGCAATCAAAGAACAGCGAAGCAATTACGATAACACGAGGAAGAAGAGCAAATCATTGAAGCGACAAAGAAAAAGCAAAGGGCAGAGATTTCTGAAGTAGATCTGTGGAAGGAAGTAGATAAATCTTGATACCATTTATTTTATTTTATTGTTGACGGCCAGATTTGTCTCATTTTGCGTGGACACGATATTGTTAAAATGGGAATTTTTAATAGAAAAGATTATTATTACAACATATAACATTTATATTTTCTTTAGTGTCGGTCCATTTCGCTCCCGCATATATATTTTTATACGGAAAAAGATATCGTTTCAAGTAAACATTTTTGACTTCGATAGCGACGACTGAAAACTTCGTTACCCGACGTCGTACCCACGCAGCCGCCACAGAGTGGTTGACTCGGGCAGGGACCACCTTAGGGTTTCGTGCGAGCTCTTCCTCCTGCTCCTCGTGCTCACGGTTCCAGCTCTCTTGTTTCTCAGATCGCGACGCTGCTTATTTCGCTGCGGAATTCTCGCGGTGGAGTCGCCGGCGGCGGAGGATGGGGTCGAGGGCATGGATGAACCCGGCGCCGAACTACCAGCCGCTGGAATCGACCTGGGAGACGGATGATGACGCCCCGGGCCCCCGGTGCAGCCACTCCCTCACCGCCGTGGCCGCCACCAAGTCCCACGGGCCCCGCCTCATCCTCTTCGGCGGCGCCACTTGCATCGAAGACGGCGCTTCCTCCGCGGCCCCGGGCATCAGTAATTTACCTCACCTCTTCCCCTCCCTCTCTTAATCTGCAGTACGGTGTTGTTTTTCTATTGATGAAGTTGCTCGTTGTGGTGTGAAGGGATCACGGGAGTTACGAATTCGGTGCATTCGTATGACGTCGAAACCCGGAAATGGACCAGGTATAGACTGTTATTGGTTGAATCTATAAAAGTTGCTAGTCATGAATTTTAATGGCAAGTTCTTTCCTTGTACGAAATGCAGGTTGCATCCCGCGGGAGAACCTCCCTCACCAAGGGCTGCTCATGCTGCAGCAGCAGTCGGTACAATGGTTGCTTTCCAGGTAGCAAGACTTGCATAGACACTCAGTTAACGATTTGTAAATTTTCTGGCTTTGAGGTATTATTGTCTTTTTTGAACAATAATTGTTGGTCATTGGGTCACTAGGGTGGCATTGGGCCAGCTGGGCATTCAACAGATGACCTTTATGTTCTTGACCTGACAAATGATAAATTCAAGTGGCACAGGTGAAGATTGTAGTGCTTCTTTTCCTATTATGTTGTTTTCTATGCTGTATACAAGTGTTAGATGGATATTTTTGTATAATTAACTGTTATCTTGCAGGGTAGTTGTTCAAGGACCCGGTCCAGGACCTCTGTATGGACACGCAATGGACCTGGTTGCTCAGCGTTATCTTGTCACAGTCAGTGGAAATGATGGTAGATTTCCATCTCCATAGATTAAGTTCTCACTATTGAGGAATAATAAAAGTATAACGTGGTTCCTTTGTTCGTAATTGCTTATGCCTGTGATGTTGCCTAAAAAGATAAGGGAAACTGTGTTAAAATAAGCATGGAGCTAAAATATCAGATGATGCAAACATGTGATTCACTTTTTTTGTTAATTTCTTTTCTCGAACAACCAAGGGTCATGGTTGAGTGATTGCTACACTAAATATGAACCTGAGAGTAAGCATATCTGACTATCTAGTGCCTATGTTTATTTTATATGAAGATACTC
>JBBMJZ010000137.1:20568326-20584558 GCA_037833815.1 Zingiber zerumbet
TGCTACACTAAATATGAACCTGAGAGTAAGCATATCTGACTATCTAGTGCCTATGTTTATTTTATATGAAGATACTCAACTTATTCCTAATTTTTATTTTACATATGATTCTAAACTTCTAAATAGAAGCCCCAAGTCAGTTCCATTGGCTTGTGGTATATGCTAATCCTGCATGCTTAACTTTATTTACTATAAGAAGAATGTGTTTGGCTTCTAGTTGTTTTGTTGTTCTTGCTAAACCACATGCATTTTGGAGCCATGCATCCTTCTCGACTTTTAGGAAAGTCATGTCATCTCATAGATATTTATCTTCTCCATTCTGCATTACATCCCGTTTTTGTGCAGTAGTGAACTTAGATATTACAGCTTGGACTAAGGTTCATGTGTAAGACTAAAAATTCAGATGAAATGTTATACATCTAAGGACACAGAATATTTGGTAATTATTTGGAATATGTTACTGTGATCTCATAGGCATTTGGATCTGTTTGATATTTATTTGGAGTGGGTTGACATTCCTTGTAAAGACAGCCTATATCTGCTCCACAGTATCTTCTTAAAAGAAACTTCCTTTTCATGATTTTGAATATCATTATCATCATTGCTTTTCTCCCTTGCTCGCAAGAGTAGTTTCCTGCCTTCCACTGGGAAATATTTTTGGTTACATTGTAAGCGATAAAAAATCTTGGTTTAAGTAGGAGAATGAGAATTCTAGCCATTATTGTTATTTGAATTTATGTTAAACTAGAAGAATCAGTCTTGCAATTCTCATGAGGATAAGCTTGACCAACAATTGGTTAGTACAAAATGTTGGCCATTTCGTGCTTTGTTTTTAATGAACAATATGTTTGAAACTTGATCAAGGACTTGCTAGAGATCCTCAATGCAAGTTTGCTATTCCAGTCTATTGAATATAGATGCAACAACAACCAAGCCTTATCCTTCTAGGTGGGGTCGGCTATATAAATCTTTCTATGTCATTGGGCTCTATCCCCAACTATATTATCATCTATTGAATATTGATAATGCACAAAAAAATGGCGACAACCTCATTTGTTTTTTAAAGACCTAGGTACTACTAGTATGCATCCTTACATAGAGTTCCATGGTGGAATAAGATCCATATGACTCCAAGATCCAAATAGTCGGGCATTATGACTTATTGTTGTTATTATATGGAGACATACTTGTTCTTAAGTGCAAGTGAAAGACAGCTTGATGCTGTATTTTTTATCCATGTTTCTAGGTTGTACCTTCTTTCCTGCTGATTTTCTTGGAACCTTGGTTGATACAATGGTTTTGAGTGGATGTTTGATCATTTTCTACCAATTTGTTTTTGAATTTTTGATGAAATTAGAGGAGATTCAGTTTTATATGGCGCTTGATGTAGATTGACAAGTAATCTTTCATGATAGTTTACATTACCATACAGATAGATTAATAATGCAAGATTTTTTGGAATCCTGCATGACAGTTTACTATGGGCAATATTTTGCAAAATTACTGGATTTCTGCATTGACTTGTTTAGTATGAAAAACAGATTACTAAGAATTTAAATTCATTTCTGTAAATACTCATGCACTTAAATAATCAGATAACAGATTTATTGCTCATTTTTTAAAAGGAAATTTCACATATAAATTCTTTGGAAATTTACATATTTTTACATGTTAAATAATCCAATTACCATCCATCATAGGTTATCTACATTTCTGAGAGAAACAAAGAAAGTATTTTTGTCGTAAATAACTGCAACAAGATTACCGATACCAAGAGGATGGTATCCCAGTTACACCCCATCGTAAGTCGTCTACATTTCATCCCATCAGAGTATCAGTTAATGTGAATTTCTACAACAACAAAGTAGGCAAGACTGCTACATAAAAAATTACTAGAATCATGCAACACACCTCTAATGTATTTGTGACGACTTCGATGATAATCTAGACTTATCAAGTCAAGGTGTGCTACTTGCATGCATCTGATAATCTTCTACCTTTGGTAGGGAAATTTAATTTCTCTCTTCAAGGTTTATCAACTTTTTCAAAGTGCCCTGCAGAATTTTAAATTTTAAGGTCATCTATCAAAATGTCCCTTAGAGTTTGAAAACTCGCCACTTTACCCCATAACCATAGCACCATTAAGTTACTTAATAGAATGAAGACACCAGATTGCCATGTTCTTAAGTAACTTAAAAGTGTTGATGGTTGGGGGTAAAATAACAAGAGTTTTAAAATCTCCAAGGGATATTTTAATGATTTAAAAACTTGAGGGGCATTTTGAAAAGTTGGTAAAGTTATGAAATTTTCCCTTCTTTGGTATTAGTTGTTTAATGGATGATGATGCGTCATATTTCAACTTCAATGAGATGATGGCATGTGTTTATGGTTGGCTGTTGGTTGTAAAATGACAATTTGAAGCTTTGGTTGATGTTTGATGAGCTTAAAACTCTATGGGCCATCTTTCATACCTTTTTATTTGTTTGTATTCGGGAAGTAACATTGAAATGCTTTGTTCTTGAGTATATCTTCTTGTACTTTGTAATATAAAGATGATCATAAGTATTTATTGACTGCTTTATTTAATTGGAAATTGTTGTTTTCCAGGAATAAGAGTTCTATCTGATACTTGGGCATTGGATACTGCACAGAAACCTTATAGATGGCAGAAATTAAACCCTGAAGGCGATAGACCGACAGCTAGAATGTGAGATTATGTTTTATTTTGCAGCATTTATAGGAAGTTGAAACAATGGACACTTTCTGTGGTTTGCTGAATTTAGGTTGTTTAACTCATTTGCATTAGAGATCTTCTCCTAGTGCTAGGCCCTGTTGCAATGGTTGTTGTGGAAGACCTTGCCATAGAAGCTGTTGCACAAGTTATCATAGATGTTACTATTTCTGTGATTAAGTTTGCAAAGGCCATTGGCTGTTTCAGCAACCACTTAAAAATAGTTTTTGTAGTACTTTTGTTTTATCGTCAATGCTTGAAGTTAAAAAATTTGACTACATCTTTCTATTGTCCTCCAAGTAGGTAGATAAGTTGGATACAATTTAGAGAACAAATTGGAGATGTGTTGAAGTTTCTAGGTTTGAACATAGTAAGAAGTAAAACACAAATAATGGTATGACTGTTTATGCTTCTAAGCTGTTTAACACGGACAAATCAAGATTTTGATCAATTTGGATTGCACTGCCATTTTTAATAGTGCACAAATGGTCTTATAGGAAGTAATATGTTGATTTTTTTGATAAGACAATTTAGTTCTAATCGAGTCTAAGTTTTGAATTTAACTTTAAGAAATCTACGTTCTAAAAGAAAAAAAAACTAAATAATTATCTACATTAACCAGAATCAATATTTGACTTTTGAATATAATTTGTAAGGCAGTAAGACATAAAATACTTAACAGTGTATAACTGTATATGCAAATTAGGGCAGTTGGAGGAGTGGCAACTAACTCAAAGGGGGAACTAGAGGAAATCGTTGCATTGAAAGGGCAAGGATGGATAGTGGGCTTGATGGGAGGATCAATAATGAGCTTACATGAGAAGCGAGCTCATATCGCAGGGTGCGCAGCTGAGTAGTAGGAGAATCTTGAGGCAATGGGATCAGTTGAGGAGGCAGAGGTCATAGACTCTGTAGAGGCGGAATGGAGGTGAGATAGTGGGTTAAGGTGGGCAACCCAAGTGGAAGAGGAAGATGAGATTGGTGCTTAGAGGAGTAATGTTATAAAAGTGTTATATAATAGATGGAAAATAAAAGATTAGTAAAGTTATAAAAGTGTATAGTTTGAATAGATATAAATTGGCAAAAATTTTGATTAAAAAGTTATAAAAATAGCAAAGTTTAAGCATATTATAGGTTTAATGATAATCTTGGAGCTAAGTATGAGGAGAAAGATATATATTTGACCACAAAAGTTAAAGAAAGAGTATATGAAGACTTGGATAATGTTAGATGTATAAAGGTGAAAATCAAGAGGTCTTTGGTAATGCAATTGAAGAAAGATTATAAAGTTTTCTTTATAGATTTTTAATGAGGATTCAGTAAATGATTTACTTTTGGCCAATGGAAGATATAGAAATCATATATTTGTTTACTATTAAATTAAGTGAAGTTAAAGAAGCTTTAAAGAAAATGAAGGGAAGAAGTGTAAGTCCAGATGATGTTCTTATTAAAGTTTGAAAGAAAGGTTAGGAGATGGGAAATAATTGGGTTAACTAAGTTTTTAATAATTTTTCCATACTAGAAGATGATTGAAGAATGGAGAAAAAGTTTTGAACATGGTTTAAAGTGTTGTGCCAAGATGGTCGAAAGAGGCGAAACATCTCGTTCCACTCAGTGACCTGCATCGGCACAACCCCGGCACCATACTCGCAATAGCTGCGACGTGTTGCGCGACCCCGTGGCCATAGAGGAGGGGTCGCTAGACCCCGCAATAGTAATGGAGGGGTCGCATAATCCTTCCGCTGCCGTCGCGGAGGTGTCGTGTGACCCTGCGGCCGCTGCAAAGGGGTTGCACGACCACCACGGTCGCGTTGGAGGAGTCATGCAATCCCCGTGGCCATGGCTGAGGGGTCACGGAACCCCGCTGCAGCGCCGAAGTCGCGCCAGCTCACGAGTGGTGTCGAATTTCAGATTTTTTTAATTAAATTTAGGTTAATTATTTTAATCAATTCTTAGCTATGATGGAGATAATCTAAAGAATCTTTATTAAATCCTAATAAAATTATCTAATTAATTTTATATTTCATTTATTTTAATTTAAAAATTATAATAATATTTTTTTAATTTACTTATTTATCTATTTTCATATTTTTTCCTTTTTTAAAGATTATTTTTTACATTGTTTATTTTTTTAAAATATTTATGTTAAATATTTTATTTTTAATTAATATATTTTATATTCAAAAAATACCCAAATTATATCGGCACGACACGATACGGTACTGAAATCGTATCGTTTCGGTCTAGGGCCTAAACCTCGGCAGAGGTCGAAATTTTAAACCTTGGTTTTGAATACCTATATATTCAAAACTTAATTTGATATAGAATGTTGTTCAAATTATAGAGTTATAAAGTTAAGTAATCAGTGCTATGAAATTATAAGAAAGAGTTAATGAGAGGAAGATAAGAGATGAGAACTATTTCCTAAACATAGTTTAGTTTTATGATTGGAATGCTAAACCATAAAATGTTATTGGTTGATAAGACAACAAAATGAAAAGGTATTAAGAGCATCTAGAAACTAATATAATAGGCCGACAGTGTGAAATTTTTAATAGTTTCATTCAATGAATGAAATGCCATTCTAGCATGGATGGTTTTTACCGTTTCACTGGGTGGGCGAAATCTACATCAGAGGCGTCCTCGTCTCGAGACGTATTGTAGGCGGTGTCGGAGGAGTTGCGAGACGCTTCCGAAGGCTTCGAGAGTGTCTCACGATGCCTCCAGTGCCATCGGACGTGCCGACGATGTTAGACACGTCCCCCGCGATCCGCTGCGGCCTCGCGGCTTCGCGACCTCGTGTTTCTTTCTTTCTTTTCTCACATAAATTAAATTTTCTATTTAATTAATTTAAACAATTCCTAAAGTACGTGTGATATTTCGAACAGACTTTTATAAACCCTAATTAAATTATCCTAATAAAATATATAAAACATATATTTAAAATTAAAATAAATTTAATAAACTTTATTAATTAATATTCTAAAAATTTATTTTTTAATGTTTTAAATTTCATTTAAAAATTTAAAAATATAATAATTCTATTTATATTCTAATTTTTTAAAATTATTTTGTATTATTTTAAATTTCATTTAAAAAATTCTAAAATTCTTTAAAAAATTCTATTTTTTTTTTAAAAAGTTCTAATAGATTAGATTTATATTCTAATAATTTTTTATTATTTTATATTTTTTTACTATTTAAAATATATATAATTTAATTAATAATTAATTAAATGAATAAATAGTTAATTTATATAATTATTATATATCTTTGTATTAATTTATATATTTATTATTATAGATAGATTAATTTTAATTCAAGTTATTGATAGATCAATGTTATTTAAAGAAAATTATATTTAATTATTTTTTCTAACAATATTAAGTTGTTCAATAATTGGGAACTTATCCAATATCAATATACAACTTATTTTTATATACACCATAAACATATTTATCTTATAATTACTATATATAAATAAAAAAAATATTGAAACTGTATCGGTACGACATGATACGATATTGAAACCGTATAATTCCAGTCTGAGATTGAAATCTCGGCACGGGTCGAACTTTTAAACCTTGGTTTCATTATCATATATTAAGAAACAGTTAAGGATAGGTATAAAAATGCAATGACAAGAGTGAATACTTCAAGTGGATTAACTGAAGTGTTTCCTATAAAAATAGGGTTACATTAAAGATCAACTCTAAATCTATACTTTTTTATATTACTCATGGATGAACTAATTGGACACATCCAAGTCACATTATCATAATTCATACATTATTTTGGTCGATGAGACATGTGAAGGAGTAAATGCTAAACTCGAATTTTGCTAAGGAACTCTAGAAGTGAAATGTTTTAGGCTTAGTAGAGTAAAAATAGAATATATGAAATTTAAATTTAATAGTAGTAAACACAATAAGATAATTGTTAAGATAGAAGATGATGAGTTGCTTGTAAATGAGAAGTGTTATAAAATGACAGTTAAACGTGCTATGTTATATAAAGTTGGGTTATAAAGTGAGCATATGAACAAAAGATGGGTCGCAGAAATGAGGAGGTTAAGGTGCATGTGCGGACACACGAGAATGGAAAAAATAAGAAACGAGAACATTGGAGAGGAAGTCGAATGTGTCTATTGAGGAAAAGCTTTCAAAAATGCATTTATGATTGTATGAATATGTACTTAGGCATTCAATAAATGCACTAGTAGGCAATGCAAGACCAAATAAGCATACATATTAATAGATGAAAAGGGAGATCAAAAAAGATTTGGTTGGTAACCATAAAACATGATAAAATTCATTTAACTATAGATGAGGATGTTGTAGGGATCGAATCCGTAGAAGGATCCATATAGTAAAGACTTGGTTGTTGTTGTTGTATTTATCCAATATGGTCTGAATTTTAACAGCTACCACTAGATTTAGGATCTCTATTCTGCAGTGGCATGAGTTTATGGCATACCGTATATCATCTTAAGTTGTCACATTCTTTAGGTTATATGTTTTGACATTTTCCCATTCATTATACTCATTCACAGGTATGCCACTGCAAGTGCACGCTCTGATGGCATGCTTTTGCTGTGTGGTGGAAGAGATTCTTCTGGGACGGTGCGAATTATTTTGATATTTCAATTTTCTTTGAACTTGTTCAAACCTTGAATATATTAGCTTACAAAAATTGCCTATTTAATGTTTGATTGGATTAGATTCTTTCTCTTAATGATGTGGCAATACTCATCATCTTTGTTGACTAACTGCGGCCTATTCTTTTGAGATCATCTATTCTATGGACTGTTCAACAGTTTCTGGGCTCTCAACAATAGGAGTTTTGAACCACCAATCTTAGGAAACTAACTTGTGAGAGAGATCACAAGATCCGTAGAAGAGATAATTGCACAGTTAAATTTGATCATCAATGATCCCTCATTTCCATTCATTTTAAATATATACAGTCATGTTTCAATCCCATTCAGTTCTCCTTCAGTACCCAGAACTTGATCAACTCCGTAGAACCTCCCAATATTTTATAATAATTTCTTGCACACAAAAACACTTCAATAAACTTCCCACTACTTTATTGTTACTTGCCACGTTTGTCAAAACAAGCTTTTATTTTGCAGCCTCTAAGATTAGTGTCAAAGTAGTGCTAGCCTTAATTAATTTAGGAAGATCAAAGGATCTTCTATAAATTTGAAGAAAATTACCAAGAAATGAAGAAGCTGTAAGAAGGGATATGGAAATACTAAGATTTTTGATGGACATTGCCTCAATAATAATTGATACATATTTAGGAATCAGTTATGTAGATTAGCTCAGAAACTTGGTGGACAGTGTTCTTTTTCCAGATATATTGGTGCAATGCCAACATTATACTTGACCAAAAACAAAGTTGACAGGAAAATGGATGCATCTCTTGTAATAAAATCTGAATTGCATCCAGACACTAGTCAGTTCTTGTGCTTCCATAAGATTGCTCATTCATGACATGGATGCCAAGGGTTTGGATCGCCAGGAACAACCTATTTGCTTGCAATAAAGGGATGGTTACTCTCCTCATTATACCCATATTGAAGAATCATACACTGAGCCATCCTTTTTAGTGGACTCGTTGTGCGATTCTTTTGATTGTTGATCTATGGCCAAATGTTCTCCAGAGACCAGTGATACAGTTGAAGACCTTTATGGAAGATTCTGGTATTGTATGCTCTGGGCCCATGTTTGTTAATTCAGATAGTAAAATAGCTATCTACATTGTGAGTAATTATGTTTTCATCGCCAAACAAATAGATGTGCATTGTCAACTTGAAATTCTTTTATAAAGATTGTGATTCTGCATCTCTTAACTGAGGATCAATTTGCAAATGATTCGCTGAAGTCTTTGAGAGATTCTCATTTTTCGAAGTTGCATAACAAACTGACATTATTATTATCTATGTTCCAGCTCGAGCAGGTGTAGTGTAGTTTACTATATATTGCCCTTGTATTAAACCACCTCTCTTGGTACATGGGAAGGTCATATCTATATAATTTTCAAAAGGGTTTCATCTTCGAACTTTGTTGAACATAATCCTTCCTTATTGCATTGTGGTTGATGCACATGTGGGTTAGCCTTTGCCCTCACAAGCAAATTCCTTTTCTTTTTATTTTTGTGGTATTTTGGTTAGAGACTTTAATGGCCATCTATTCTTCTCTTGTTATCATTTATAAAGCTTAATGACAGGAGGAAGTAAGCAACCCCAGAAATTTTGTGTTGCTTTTGGCTAGCTAAACATGTATCTATCACTTCGGTTTCACAGTGGCTTTGTTCTTTAAGTCCCATATATTCTTTTGCCTGCTCTTCAAACTTGGCTTCTTTTACTAAGTACCTACATGCAACCAGACGGTCAAGGATTTCTTTACAGAATGTTGGCTAAAAAACCTGCTAACTACATTTGCAGTCTCTATCTGATGCTTATGGACTGCTTATGCATACAAATGGCCAATGGGAGTGGACTCTTGCTCCTGGTGTGTCACCATCTCCAAGATATGAGCATGCAGCGGTAAGTGGTTCCAATCAGTAAGTATTCCCTTTAAAATTAGTTATTTTATTTCTGACAAGGCACCTCCTTCATTCCTCTAAATATCCTATAGAACTCTAGAAATTTATTAAATAAAATAGCCTATAATTGATATTATGGAGGTAGATCCCTTTGAAGTGATCAACTATATTCCCCTAGTGTTAAACAGTACTTGGCTTTCTATCAACTTAGTATTGTGGATTGTCTCCACCACCGCTGTGGCCTTCGATCCCTTCTAACCATAGTTTTCAAAGACAACTAAGGTGGCCTCCTAGGCAGAATTGCCAATGGATTGCTTTTGCAGAGTGGCTAGATGCTTCTCTTCAAGCAGGCTGCTTAGTTAGTCTAGGCGACTAGGTAGTGTGCCCAGATGATCCAAACGGGTAATTGTAAATTATGTGTATTTTTGCAATTTGGATTTATAATTTGTGATTTTGTCTCTTACTTGAATTTGAAATATGAAAGCCAGGTTTTACTGTCATTGCGTCTTAGTTCTTAATTATGTTATTTGTGGTTGCAAACTCCTTTTCATTATCAAGGACATAATTGTCATTATATATATGATTGTCATTCTTTCAATTTTAATATTAGTTTAATGCAGTCCACTTGAGGTCCTTCCTAGGCACTAGGCAGTTGGTTGGCCATCTACTGCTTGAAATCACTATTTAATACTTTCCTTCCAACATTATGGCCACCTCCTTTTTTTTTTTTTTTTTTGAGTTAGTGATTCTGTTTTTTTTTTTAAAGAAATTCTTATTTTTGTCATGACAAATTGTGCAAAAATGTCATCATTTACTTAAAAGAGATTTTTTTTTTTTAACATGATGACTATATCCAACCAGATGCTAATTGGGATACAAAATCTTGAACCAAATTTCAAAACCAAATTTGTGCAACTTCAAACCTCTTTAGAAAGCATCACTCATGCATTAGAAGTAATTAAGAAACAACTAGACAACAGCTTAAACTCCAGCACATAAAAGCAAGATACCCTAAACAAAGAGATGAGGGCTCACTAATGCCAACAAAAAAAAAAAAATCAAAGGGAATTCTCATGTAGATTGAGCCAACACCACTCCTTGAATAGAGGTGAAATTACGATGGTGGACCTTATTGGGTGGGTTTCAATTGATGATTTTTTTTTTCATCACACAGTAGATGATTCTGATGCTGAAAGAACCTCTATGAACCTCGAAGGAGACAGCATGGTACAATTGGTTCAAGTCATACAATGACTTCTTATCATGGGAAAGAGAAGGCCCTTTGGGTGGGTTTCAATAGATGATTATTTCTTTTCATTGCACAGTAGATGGTTCTAAGGTAGAAACAGCCTCTAAGAACCTTGAAGGAGACACCATCCAATAGGACAACTTGTTCAAGTCATGTAATGACTATGGGAGGAGTTTGTAGATGGTCTTCATCTTTTTTTTTTTTCCGTTGTGAATTTGTCAAATCACAACAGTAGTAGTCCTATAGTTGCTTTATGTAACTGTTTAATCAAACTCATGACTGATCGAGAATAGTTTTATAAAAGGGCTTCTTGCTGAAATTCGATGGGAAGTTCAGATTTATGAAATCTTACACGCTATCCCATGCTGGTGATAAGTAGAGCAAGGCATGAAGAAGAACAAACAAGCTTGTGAGCAATCAACTACTGAAGGTGGTCCACGAACTCAATTACCTTTGAAGCATTGAGAAAATTAGAGGATGAGGTGGAGATAACCAATTATTACTACATGACCATAGAAGCAATCCTTACTAGAATGCCTACTTCGATACTAGTTATCAAAAACATTTATCTATGATACCAATAGTGACACCAATAAACAAAGTCAATGTATTGAAGCATCCCTATGAACCTTTGTTGTTAATATACTATTCCAATCATCTGGAGCAATCACCACAGTTCTCATTTCTAAACATCAAGTGATAATCCTTTGTCCAAATTCTCCAACAGTATCACACATTCCATCATTGAGTGCAACACCTTCCTAAATTCTCATACAGTCAACTCTAATGAGTGCATCATTGAATGCAACACCTTCAAGTTTGTTGACTGCTAGAATAGGTCAGTGGCCATCCAAATTGGAGACCTTATCCTAGTTGATGACCTTCAACATTCCTCTGGATCATTTCTCATCGTTGCTCAAGGAACATTTAGCACATGATACTTTTTTATTCTCTCTCTCTTCTAAACAAATCTCAGTGCACCTAGTTCCACTCAACGAAGACTTCGTGCAAGATATTCTTTGCCCAAACTCAGTTCAAAGAAAGTTTTGATGTCCCTACCATCACTTGATGATCCTACCATCATTTATAAGATGTTATTATTCCCATCGCTCTGTTCACATGAATTATCGTCATACCTATCTCCACTTGATGAAGACTTGGCACAAGATGCATTCTTATCCTCATTCAATTCAAAAGAAGTCTGGTATGGTGGCATCTCAATGAACAACTCAATGTACTTGACCTTAAAAGAAGTTATGATGTGCTCATCCCATTGGATGAAGATTCAATTCAAATGCTTTCCTATCTTCATTTAGTCCTAAAGAAATCTTGGTGTGTTCACCTTTGATCGATCCAGACTGGATGCAAGATGCAATCCAAAAGAAGTCTCAATGAGATCTCCTTGTTGGATGAAAGCTTGACACAAGATGCTTTCTTATCATTAGTTAGTCCTAAAGAAGTCTTGGAACAATCATCTTTACTCAATGAAGACTCATTGCATGACACTCATCAAAGGAAGTTTGAGTTTGTTTGCCTTTGTTCGATGAAGGTACAACACATGGAATCTCTTATCAAAGGAAGTTTCAACATGCTTGCCATCACTTGGTGGAGACTTGGTGTGAGACACTCCATCATCAAAGAAAGTCTCGGCATGCCCATCTTTGCTCAATGAAGAATTGACACGAATCACTTTTCAAATAGTCTCATGAGCAAGACTGAATCTTATGCAAGCTGTCAACAAAGAAAAAGAAAAAAAACCAATAAGTTTAAGTTACTATCCTTTTTCTCTCTAGACTAGGTTTTGTAATTTAAGTTTATTTATTTTCTCCAGAATTAGTTATTTCCTTTATACTTCTCTCTAATTTTTTTAGTGTAGAAAAGGCTTTTTGAATGCCGTTTATGAACACTCTATTGAACCCTCTTGTATCATTTGTAAAATAAAATAGCCTAGCATTATGGAGGTCAATCCCTTCAAAGTATTCATTTTATTTCCCCTTCCATTTCTTTGTTTTTTTTTTCATTTGATAGGACTAAGGTACTCTCGTGCTTTTACCAACTTGAAGTACTTTTGACACTCTTTCTCAGTTGGAGTGACTATCCAAATTCTAGGCTTTTGTAGGGGCTCGTTTGCATGTTACTGGAGGTGTCCTCAAGGGAGGACGAAATATTGATGGTGAAGCTGCCATTGCTGGTAAGAATTGATTACTCTTTATTATAACTGGGAAATTGTTTAACTTTTCCCAGAATCTTGAACTATACTTCTTGCTTGTAGTTCTAGACACTGCTGCTGGGGTGTGGTTGGACAGAAATGGAATAGTGACATCTACTCGAACTCATAAGTCACTAACTGATCATGATGGTTCCTTGGAACTTCTACGCAGGTGTCGGCATGCATCAGCCTCTGTTGGGACTCAAGTATATGTTTATGGTGGTCTAAGGGGAGGTAAAATGGAATCCAATTCCTTTGTGGCTTTAATTGTTTTCTAGCTGTGAACTTGCCATTTATTCCAAATGATGGATGACTGATCTTAGAAGTGAATAAAGCAGTTGAACATTGTCTACTTTATATATATATATATCTTTTTGTTCAATTTCTGATGGTTATGATCTTTGATGCCATTGTTCATTGCTTCCATTTGTTTCTCTTTTCTTAAGATTTACAAGGTTCCTTACTGTTCAAAATCTCAAGTTATGCCAAAGTTTTGGTCTTTGACTGGAATGATATTATTTTAGTATCTTGTTGATGTTTTGATGCATGGTGTTGGTAATGGATTGAAGTTGAAGAAGGAAGGAGATGGAAGCATAAGAAGGAGACAATGTTGGTGCTAAGTATGGTTTTAAATCTTGTACCATGTAAGGTGATTCAGTTGAAACATATCATTCTGATAAATTACCGAAACTCGATATCATTTAAGACAATGTCTCTTTCCTTTCCTTTATTTCTTTCCTCCTTCAATCTCCAATCTTCCATCGACACTATCATTAGAGGATTGGCACAATACTCAAACAATATCTTTCCAATCAAAGGCCAAAACTAGGGCGGTAAATGAGCCGAGTTGAGCCGAACAGTAAAAGGCTCGAGCTTGGGCTCAATTCGTTATCACTAAGCTTGAGCTTGGCTCGAGTTCAATTCGAGCTTTAGTTCTTAAGCTTGCTTGGCTCATAATAAAATTAAATAGCTCGAGTTCAACTCTAGCTTGGCTCGAAAAAGCTCATTTAAAAATTAAATGAACTTAGTTCAAGCTTGTTTAAGATAATTAGCTATAATAATTAATAATTAATATATATATGAGCCTCGTGACTAACATGTTCGCGAGCCTCTTAATGAACATGTTCTCGGGCCTCTAAACGAACATGTTCTCGGGCTCACGAACCAAATACTATTAAGCTCAAGCTCGGCTCGATAATATTTTCGAGCTTGAAATCAGGTTCAGGCTCATTAACTGAATCGAATGAACTTGAACGAACATTTTTTTGAGCTGAGACACGAATAGCTCGTGAGTGGCTTGACTTGTTTACATGCCTAGCCAAAACTACAGCACAACTCGAGATTTTGATTCTTGGTGCCGAATGATATTGAGTTTCGGTGATTTATCAAAATGATATGTTTCAACTGTTTCAAACTATGGTTCTCAACCTTGATTTAATATTAGATTTTGCTCACGAGTGACGCTGCTCTTTTGCAATTCCATTTAGTAGTCCAATATGTGTTATTTAAGAAAAGCTTATAAAATGGTTAAATGTATTTTACTGCTATGATACTAGTAGACTGTGATTCTTCCATCCAAATTTAAGACTCATATTCTAATGTCTCTTTGTATGGTGACCTTTATTATGAACCTAGGGACTTAAAATTAAAAAATCACATAATAACTGGGATCTATTTTTAGTTTTTTTTTTAACTTTGATGAATAATATACAAGGATCTATTTTTTGTTTTTTACATGAATGAATAATATACATAGGTAAAAGCGACTATTAGAGAATTAATTTGAACTAATTTTTCTCATTACACAGTATCTATCCATCCTAATTTCTCAATCCCAGCCTCAAATTTGATCCTATGAACCTTTCTTGCACAAGCCAATGCCACCTTTCTAGTCCTTGAACTTGCATGGCGTATCCTCGGCGACCTACGAGTATCTTCCTCCATGCCTGCTACTTGCAAAAGATATCCATGACTAGGAGATCGATTATCCGACAAACTTGTTATCGGATGACTCCACCATTGATCACCTTGCATTGCTGGTTTCTCTCTTGCATTGGAGCTCTTTCTGAGTTCATCTAACAGAAACCTTTACTGTCCATGGAATCTTTTGCATGATCTCTAGTGTCCTCCACGACCCCATTCACCTCAGTGGAATCTTCGGCTTGATCCCTAGCCTTTGCCACCAAGGTTGTAGTTCAATTGGTATTCAGACAACACTAGACATGGGAACGATGCCGACCCCAATTGCCTTGGTGGAATCATCAGGTTGATCCCTAGCCTTTGCCACCAACGTTGGAGTTCAATTGGTATTTGACTACACAACGATGTTATGCCATAATCTCACATGCAATGGAATCAATGTCTTCCTTAATAGAATATCAAAATGAATAAATTGATATCTACATTTCTCAATTTCTAAACTCTTCTCTCAATATATATAGAAAAATTAGAAAGTCTCACATTTAAAACATCAAAAAACTTCTCTCTAGGAAGAGAACTTCTCTACTAGGAATATGATTTGAACGTGTCTCTTAAGTTCTAAATGCTCAGGTAGTGGGAAATCTTCTGACATCTATTAGTGGGAACTTCTTCTCTATATGGGGTTTAATTAACTTCCTCCTTATTGCTATCCTAATCTTATAGTGGTAGTAGTGCTTAAAATCTAATGATCTCATTAAAATCAGATACTTCCTATTGACATATCTACATATACTTTTAAGTTTTCGACTCATGGTCTGCTCACATTTTTATTAAATGCATCAATAACTCCATGGTGTAAATGTGCGCTACAAAAGCTAGAGTCCAAATGTTAGATTGTTGATGTGTTCTTTTACTGTAAAACATGACCAACAACGTCCTGAACCTTAATTGTATGCAAATTATCTGGACTTTATCTTGCACTTATGACAATGACATCCTTTGATACAGAGTTATTCTACTGATACCATTGCCTCAAAAACTTTTGTTCCTACCCCTCTTTATGTAACTAGTTGATTTGGGTTAGAATCCCCACCATATGTAATCTATACATACCAATATCTTCACATATGTGTAATCTATACATATAGATTTGTTCAAATCCCCACAGCGACCATATGCAACTTAGCTCCTGAGATGATTTTACTTAATGGCACACCTTAATATGTTATATGTTTCTAATTTTTGCAAAAAAACATGTACCCTCGATAACAACTATGTGGACATGGACGATATATCTGCCAGACATGATTTAATGATAGTGACTCATTATGCTTATATAATCTCCAATCAGTGTAGCACGGACACTCCAAAAAATTTTTTTTTTGAAGTGTCGGACACGGACACGACACGCAAATACGCGTGTCGGATACGGCAAAAACCGTGTCGTTGACTTTTTAAAAGATTGACCAGTTGGACACGGCATGGACACGGCAAGGACACGGCAAGGACACGGCTAGGACACGTTTTCGGATACTTTTGGGCTCAATTACAAAAAAAATTAAAAAATTCAA
>JBBMJZ010000137.1:20597072-20607883 GCA_037833815.1 Zingiber zerumbet
CCATTTCCCTCTCTTTCTCTTTCGTTAATTGTTTACTATGAGTTGTACGAAGTTAAGAATGTCTGAACGCCATTTCTAATGAAAATATGAAGAAAAAAAACGAATTAAAAATAATAAATAAATATAATATTTTGAGTTTCTAGAATGTTTATAAAATAAGCAAAATAATAAGAGGTAAAGGGAAAGTTTTTTTTTGAAAAAAAATTAAAAGTTTGTCTTTAATTATTAAAATTATTATACTCTTTTTTTAAAAAAAAAAATTAAAAGGGTAGCTTATCATATTTTTTATATTAAGGATATTTTTATTCCAATGCTATTGAGCTTTTACTACGTGTATAAAAAATTAATTCAGTTTAGTAAAAAAATGCATACGTAAAATAATTTTATATAAAAAAAATTATTTATGAATTTAGATAAAATTATTTAAATATGTTCAAGTTTGCAGTATTGTGGTACTCAATTAATTAGCTGGTACAATAATTTTATAGTTAATTTGACTGTGTTAAAATGATTTAAACTAAGTTGTTAAAAAATATTATAAAAGGATTTTATGTAATTTTTTATTAAAATAAATTAATTTGTTTTTGTCAGAATAAAGATATCTTTAGTATGAAAAATACAATAAAATATTTTAATAATAATAATAATAATTTTTAAAAAGACCTCTTGACAATCCAGATATTCGGGGTCAAGAGGCGTTCTTTTTCGTACCTTCTCCCGTGTCACATGCTCCTTGTCGTTGTCTGCTTCCATCCTTATGCGGTAGCCCAACCACCGCATAATAATGCTTTCCCACTTCATATTTGACTTCCTTTTTAACTATTGCCTCCTAATCCTCCCTTAACAATCTCTCTCATCACCTTCTTTTTGGCTATTGTCTCCTAATCCTCCCTTAACAGCAGCTATAATCACGTATGGGCGTGACTAATGACTTCAGCTTCACTAATTAAAATCCTCCTTAATTATTTCTTCTTTCCCCACGCGAAATATCGTACCTTGTGCCCTTGTGGTATATCCTCACCTTCCTCCTCCCTTCTCAGACCCGACGGCGAGCGGCGATGACCTGAGCCATGGGCTGCGTCCTCGCCAAGGAGGCCTCGCCTCCCCCCTCTTCGGCCTCCCTCGGACTCCCCTCCCGCCGCCGCGAGAAGGATCAGCCGGCGGGAGCTGGGTCCGCCCGCAAATCGCAGGCCTCGCTCCCTAAAGTCGAGGCCGCCACTGATTCGCGGAAGGAGGAGGGGGATCTACCGGCCGAGGACGGCCAGCAGAGCCGGCGCCGGTCGAGACCTGACCCGAGGCTGAGCAATCCCCCGGGGCATGTCCACGGCGAGCAAGTCGCTGCTGGGTGGCCCGGATGGCTCTCCCGCGCTGCCGGGGAGGCCATCAGAGGGTGGACGCCGCGTCGGGCGGATACCTTCGAGAAGATCGATAAGGCGACTTTTCTGCTGGAACAACTCCTTTTGTTGCAATTCAGGAGCACTGGTTTGTGTGCTAAAGATGCCATTTTTGTTCTGAACAGATTGGACAGGGGACGTATAGTAATGTTTACAAGGCGAAGGACATATTGAGCGGCAAAATCGTGGCTCTGAAGAAGGTTAGGTTTGATATGATGGAGCCGGAAAGTGTGAGATTTATGGCTAGGGAGATCCTTATCCTGCGGCATCTGGATCACCCAAACGTCGTTAAGTTAGAGGGGTTGGTGACATCAAGGATGTCTTGTAGCTTGTATTTGGTCTTCGAATACATGGAGCATGACCTAGCTGGTCTTGCAGCGAGCCCTACCATAAAATTCATGGAGCCTCAGGTAAGATTCTAACTGTAGAAGATTAATTATCATGAGATAATTTTGAATTCAATTGCATGATTACACATATGGGGAATTTAAATCCCCACACTTTGACTCATTCAGTCATCTCATAATTATGGAGAATAAATAGTATTGTTTGATAAGGTTGTACAAGACCTTCCCATAACACAAATAGTCTACTGATTCATTCTTGTTTGACATTTGTCAAAAACTCAAACTGGCATGGTTGATGCAAGCTTCAGCTTGAAATACTTGTACATGGCAGTTGGTTAAGATATCTGTCATGAATTGCTAGATGGAGATGATGTCAAACAAAATAATAAAAATGTATTCGGTGCTCTTAAAAAAGATATCATTGCTGGCAATTTGAATAACATTTTGGTTGCACAGTCTAATAATATAGATGTAGATTGTGACAACTGGGGGTCACTTAGTCATGAAATCTATAAAAGCTTAAAGTATTGCAAGAGCACAATCATTTGTGTCTATACTAGAATGAGCAATTGATTACTTCTATTGCACCATGAAATAAGAAATACGAGTAAGAAACATAAGCTTGTAGTAGATTGTTGATTGGTGGGATCATCAACCCAATTAATGTTTGAATAAGTTGGTAATTGAAGAGATGATTTTGAGGAGAAATGAAAAACATGAAACACACTGCTTTTAATACACTACAAATTGCAAAATACTATTGCAAATGTTAACTTTGATGGGTTAACTTAATTGTTCAACAATATGGAGCAATATAAGGGATATAAGAATTTAGAATTCAACCAATTATATATGAAGTGTAATCAAAGAACAAATCTTCATTGGGTTGTAGTCTAAGATTTTACTCCAGTACAATATACTTTTATTTGGATGCATGACTTCAACTTTCGAAGTAAGATTTTTTTTCTTCTGATTCTTTGTTAAATTTTTAATGTTGAACAGATCAAGTGTTACATGCACCAACTTTTGTCTGGATTAGAGCACTGCCACAACAATGGTGTGCTGCACCGTGACATTAAGGGTTCAAATCTCCTACTTGACAATGAGGGAGTACTCAAGATTGCAGACTTTGGCTTGGCTACTTTCTTTGACCCTAATCGCAAGCATCCTATGACTAGTCGGGTAGTAACTCTTTGGTATCGGGCCCCAGAGTTGCTCTTGGGAGCCACGGATTACAGTGTGGGAATTGACCTGTGGAGTGCCGGTTGTATTTTAGCAGAATTGTTGGCTAGGAAGCCTATTATGCCTGGGAGGACTGAGGTAGGTTTTTGAGTTGTTTGTTTGTTTGTTTCTTGGCATAATATTTTTTAGTTGTTTTCAGCAAAGGTCCTCAGTTGCTTTTATTGGACAATTGTAGAGCAATATTTCGAACTATATCATCTTAACAATCTATGCTCTGTAAAAAAAAATATCGAACAAAGCATCATTGTATAAGGATGGAAAGGATTGAATGGTGACAAGATAGAGCATAGAGAATTATCATCGAGGCAAAATTTGCAATCCTTTACAGTTCAGATTGGATAAAGCGCATTCAAGGGACGACAACTGTAGTTAAGTACTAGGATTATAAAAAAATTAACACTTCGTGTTATCATTGTAGAAAATTTGTTTCATGCAGGCATATGTGCATACAGTGCTTCACCACCTTGCATATGTCCCCACATAACCATATGCTTGTAATCTCATGTTGTGATAATTCTCAACTATCTGATCTCTCTCAAGCCACTTAATTTTTTTTTAGAATATTTTAGACAGACTAGATGAGGAAAAAAAATGGTCAATCTTATTTACATTTTATTTAAGAATCAACAAAATGATAAGGGAAGAAATTCCCTAGCCATAAAACTCTGATGGATTGATGAGTTTGGGGAAAAAAAAATTTCTGCTTATAATTTGAATTTTGATGATCATTATGAATGGAAAATTTAATTTTATATGATTTAAGTAAATTAGGTATTTATGAAAACAATTCTTTCTAAAATTTTTTGATGCCTGCATATGCTTAGGATATGTGTCTACCTAAATAAAGTATATTCATTGTGTATTGACCTGCATACCTCGTCCATAAGTAGCATAAAACATTTTTGACAAGAACTAGTCATTTCAGATACTGTAATGGACTTAGTTGAAACTGAATAGGGTTGAAAAGGCTGTCCAAGAGACGAATTCTGTGGAAGATTGCTGGTGCCATAGTTCTGTATGTAACCTGGTCCTTGCAGAAAAAAACAATGCTGTTTTTAGGTTACTACCCGAGAGATAGATTTAAATTGGTGATCTTTGTTGTATACTGGCTATATTTTTTTCTGAAAGCATGTATATGTCGATCTGCGAGCTAACTATGACTATGCCAATACCTTAAATATTAGAGATTAGTTGCCCATGAAAGTTTCATTCTGAGTATTATATGGAAGATTATAATATGGCTAAAGGCCATACTCAAAAGGTTTTTAACATTATTTATGTTGACCGTCAGGGCCTATCAATCGGCAGACACTTATATTGTGATTTAAAAAAATGTAGATACAAGTAAATCATGGGCGGAGCCAGCACAGGCCCAGTGTGGGCAGCTGCTCACACTGAGCCAGGACCCACTTAAAAAATATTATTAGCACAACCTAGGAAAAAAATAGATGATGCAGACGACACAAAAAAAGAAAAAGCGTTGGTTCATTTTGTCTTGTTACAACAATATTTGATGCATGTTAATAACATTTTATTGCAATCCCAAATTCTTTATAAAATTTCATTGCACTTCAAATACATTATTGAACAAAAACATTAATTTTTTACATTTTTTTTATTTGTTGCTGGACCTATGCACTGAAATCACCCTTAATTTTATGATTCTCTCCTCTAGTATTTGCTTTTCCTAACTAAACGGCATAACAAGCATATGCAGTATGCCAAAAGCAAGATACATGTTGACACACTTTTTTTTTTTTTTGTTGTGTTTCCATACAAGTATAAGAAAAAAATTAGACAGATGACGCAAAAAAAAATAAAAATTAGGCAGATGATGTAAAAAAAATTAGCAAGATACATGATGACATGACTTGTAAAGTGGAGAGCTTTAGTTGCTTCACTACTGTTGGGCTGCTGTTAGAACTGGACGAGATACTCTCCGCAACATGTCCGTCAACGGTAGTTGTAATTGCTTACACTAAACCAATATCCTAGCTTCACCCTGTCAGTCATGAGTGCAAATTCTTAAAATTATAGCATATGATATGATATCTACCCCTCCTTTATCAACGGGGGAAAGTGCAGAGTTAAAATCTCCCGTGATAAGCTATGGCAGGTGCATAGTTTCAGCAATTTGAAGCTCTTTGATGATTTAGATATCGGAGAGACCTCATCGGATAATTTTTGATGAGTCCTTTGATGCATGTTATGCTTAGCAGATTTGGCCAAGTCACAAGGAGAAGACTACATCAGGTGGAGAAAGCTTTAACATCATTCCCTCTATGGGGCATGGTGGATTTCTATTACCGTGTCATCGCAATTAGATTTCTACGTCACATTTGTGCACAACTCGTGTTTTGTTTTTCTTCAACAGATACATTACGAAAAACTATTTTTAAAATTAGTTGATATTTAAATTATTTTAAAAATTCAAGGGTCGTTATTTGAAATAATTTAAAATTAAATATATTCTATAAAAAAAATGATATTTAGTGATTATATTTAGACATGTTTTTTTTTAAAAAAATAACGTAGACAGTCTTGAAGGAATAAAAGGGCAGCCTAGCTCCTGTTGAAATCTTTAAAATTATTAAATATTTTTATTAAAAATATTTGACAGTTGTAAAGCACTTAAAATATAAAAAATGAATATGAATATGACTCCGAACGGTCGTATCTTTCCGCCGGAGCTTCTAGATGTCTTTTCCCGGAGAAGCCTGCTTCACTTGAGTCAAGCCGTTGTTCTTTGACCATAACAAATGCCTGTCATATTCTTCACACCCACGAATCGACGGCGCTGCAACTAGCTGTGAGACGGTTGAGGTCAGGACAACATTATCAGCCAAACAACACCCAAAAATTTCCACGGTCAACGTGATCATCCAATTCAGTGATCCAATCCAAACCCTAATTAAATAGCCCAGGCAAGATCAGTCCTCCACCGGATCCTTTCAGATTTCCGCCGCTTCTTAGCTGACGCCATTAATGCCTCCTGTCCTTCCCTTCGCTGCCAATCTGGTCAAGATGACGCCCTTCTTCCTCCTCTTCCTCTTCCTCCTCACCGGAGAAGCAATCGGCCAGCAGTGCCCAGACTGCGGCTCCACGCCCGTTCCCTTCCCCCTCAGCACCGCTCCTGGATGCGGCGACCCCTCGTACAGGGTCCGATGCGACTCCGCCCGAAACGTCCTCTTCTTCGATTCCGTCAACGGCTCCTCTTACCCCATCGCCGCCATCTCCCCCTCCACCCAGCGGCTCGTCATCCGCCCGGCTCCCTTCCTCTCCGGAGGCGCCTCCTGCGTCTCCTCCGACCTCCCTTTTCAGGGCATCCAGCTCAACAGCACGCTCCCCTTCAACGTCACCAGCAGCAACACCATCATGTTCTTCAACTGCACCCCCAGCCTCCTCCTCTCCCCGCTCAACTGCTCCTCCAACAGCCTCTGTCACGTCTACGCCAACGCCACCAACGACGCAGCCTCCTGTCGCTCCCTCCCCATCTGCTGCACCTTCGTCGCCGGCGGCTCCTCCACCTCCTACTCTATCCGCACCAGAGAAACCGGCTGCAGCGCCTACCGGAGCTTCGTGAACCTGAACTCGGCGGCGCCGGTGGACCAGTGGGTGAACTCCTCCGGGGTGGAGCTCCAGTGGGCCTCCCCCAGGGAGCCGCTTTGCGCCACCCAGGCGGACTGCCAGGACGGCGCCAGCGCCACGTGTAGCCCGGATCCGACCTCGGGCAGCGGCCTCCGGCGGTGCTTCTGCGTCGCTGGGTTACGGTGGGACCCCATCTCCGGCGCCTGCGTCAACAGTGCGTTCTTCTCTGCAACAGCAACAACTAATTAATCTTAATCTCGATCTTCTGACGACGGCTAAACTAATTTTTGCACAGATGTCACGAATTCCGGTGGCGGATCAAACCGTGCTCCTCTAATTGCAGGTTAATCATCTTCCATTCTCTCTTTTTTATATTTAACCTTAAACCATTTGATTAATTAGGGCACAAAATCTGAAATGTGGAAAAATGCATTATTCGCTCCCTCAAGTTTACTTTTTAAAAACTACCTCTTCATATTTCGAAATTATCATTTTACCCTTTAAAGTTTGTGCAATCTACTAACAATTAATGTTTGTTACCTCTATTAGTTTGCTGATTTTTCTGAAATGCCTTCCTGAATTTTATAATTATCATGTTCATTTTATAATTAACGAGCCCGTCGTTGACTTTGCTCCTGATGTCTTGAATTTTGACTTTAAGTCAAACATTGTGGGGTAAGATTTTGAGATGCTCCACCAAGGGTTTGACCAAGTTAGTTAAGTGTTGCTGTTACTGACTCGGTGTTGGACGATTCCTTTGGGGGTGAAATTGAATCAGGGCTGCTGTCCGGCGTGAGCGTCGGATTGCTGATGATGGCGGCCGGCTTCCTTCTTTACCGCCGGCAACAGCGCATCCTTGAGGCGCGGAAGCGGCTGGCCAAGGAACGCCAGGACATCCTCAACTCCAACAACCCCAGCAGCCGCTCCGCCAAGCACTTCACGGCCAAGGAGCTCAAGAAGGCCACCAACAACTTCGCCTCCGAGAACTTGCTTGGCTCCGGCGGCTTCGGCGAGGTGTACAAGGGGGCGCTTCCCGACGGCACGCCCGTCGCCGTCAAGTGCGCCAAAGTCGGCAACACCAAGTCGACGGAGCAGGTGCTTAACGAGGTGCGGGTGCTGTCGCAGGTCAACCACCGCTCCCTGGTGCGACTCCTTGGATGCTGCGTCGACCTCGACCAGCCGCTGATGGTTTACGAGTTCATCCCCAACGGCACGCTGTACGACCACCTCCACGGCCTCCACCCGCCGCTGCCGTGGAGCCGCCGCCTCGCCATCGCCCGCCAGACCGCCGAGGGCCTCGCGTACCTGCACTTCTCCGCCGTGCCGCCCATCTACCACCGCGACGTCAAATCCAGCAACATCCTGCTGGACGAGAAGCTGAACGCCAAGGTGTCGGACTTCGGACTGTCCCGGCTGGCGGAGCCGGGGATGAGCCACCTATCTACCTGCGCACAGGGGACGCTGGGCTACCTCGACCCGGAGTACTACCGGAACTACCAGCTGACCGACAAGAGCGATGTGTACAGCTTCGGGGTGGTGCTGCTGGAACTTCTGACGTCGCAGAAGGCGATCGACTTCGGGCGAGGGCAGGATGACGTGAACCTGGCGGTGCACGTCCGCCAGAAGGTGGATGAGGAGAAACTGATGGAAGCGGTGGAGGGGGTGCTGAAAGAGGGGGCGAGCCAGGTGGAGCTGGACACCATTAAGGCGTTGGGTTTTCTGGCGATGGGATGCCTGGAGGAGAAGAGGCAGAACCGGCCGTCGATGAAGGAGGTGACAGAGGAGATCGAGTACATCATCAGCATTCTTGAAGCTGCCATGCACGGCTGACAGCATTAATGCCTAGTACTAGATCATCAGAGGAAAGTAAGAATGCTAAATTCTGAATGCTTAATTACTCTGTTGGCGTTGCTGATCGCTCTGCGTCTTTATCGTCTGGACTCTAGAATATAAAGCTGAATTAGACAAGCAGAATGATTCCGTGCGTGTCTAGCTAGGTTGAAGTGAAAGGAGCTCAAAATTAAAGTCTTTTATTCAAGAGCTTTCAGACTTTGTTCTCAACTTTCTGAGGGGAACTCAATTCCTCAATAATATATTGCTATATTGCTTTCTGGAAGGATTTTTTTTTTTTTTAACACCTTAATGAGAGTCAACATTTGTTTTATATTGATATCTCGATATATCCATTCGGGATATGAACGGCGTGGTAATTGCGCACTGCCCGGGTAGAAGGGTCAGATCAACTGTAACAAAAGAGGATGTCGTTCATCTCTAGACGTAAATAAAAAAATAGATTTTTAGAAGAGATGCGGTAGAGTCCTTAACGGCAGAATCGATTAGGAAGAATCTACCTCATGATAACCCTACAGCATGGATGGGGTCCGATAAGGTGATTCTCTCAGTCTTTAGAATAAGTAAATCATAGGCGATTACTAATATTTGGAATAGTGACTAACGTATAAGAGAGACATTTAATATAAGGGTCCGATCAAATATATACCTCGAGGAGATGGTGCGTCAGCATATCATAGGAGATGCTTGTTAGACGTTGAGGAAATGAAGGGAGGTTGTTTTCACTTCATCTCCCTCCTTGCTGCACAACGTCAAGGAGAAGCTTCCTTTATCCTCTATAAAAGGTGTGTCCAAGCCATGAGAAGGGAACGAGAACGTAGCAGAAGGTTTGGAGGTGATCAGAGAAGCAAAGCAGAACATCTGGGATTTGGCTCGTGAATTTTGAAGGACTTTTCGGTTACCTGTGATTACGCTTCCGACAACGGCAGCGTCTTCGTTGACCGACATCTTTTTCTGCGATTTCTTCGGGAGATCATTATGAGTGATTATAGTTTATTTCGTTTTTGTTTCATGCTCTCAAAGATACATCAATGGTATCAGAGCAGTTTTGAAAGCATGTAAATCCCCGCGGCTGAGAAATTGCAATCGCTCATAGAGAAATCGCGAAGTTGCGATTTCTTGGATCTCTGCCAGATCCCGTTTTTGCGATTTCCACCAGGAATCGCGTAGTCCTCAACGGTATAGAGTCGTAGCAGAGGAGTGTCAGTGACCGTGTTTTAATACCTGTGAAAATCGGCGTGAGAAAACCTCGCGTTATCTGTCGTCGCGAAGAAGATGAACAGTGAGCACTGCTCATCTGTCAAATTAATTTAAATGAATCGATTAATCAATAGATTCAATTGAATTGAATCAATTGAAATTTCATTTCAATCGATTCAAAAACATGCACAGTTCTTCAATCGATTCATGAAACGATTGAAAATTGAAGAAAAAAAAGACATGAACAGTAGGTTTTGACGAAGCACAGTACATGTTTGTTTTTATTTTTTTCTTCACATATATAAACAGTGCATGTTTAAATTTTAATTAAATATATTAATTAATTAATTAATTAAATGCATATAGAAATATATTATTAATTAATAAATAGATATTTAATTAATTTATGATTCAATTAACTGAAAATTGAACCAGACCAACTTGTCCAATCAAACCTAGATTTAGTTTAAATTATTAGTTGATTTAAGCAGACCAGTTTGATTCAATGATACCAAGATCTGGTTTAAATTATTTGTTGGTTTAACCAGTTCGGTTTATTATTGAATTAATTAGGAAGATCCTGATTACAGAAGTTGGGTTGATCAAATATGACCAGATTAGTTCCGTTGTGTCAGATTTGATCAAAAAGATTAGATTTATTCTAATAGGTCAAACTTAATCCAATGGACATTGGATGAATCAAAGGGACCTAAGTTTGATCAATAAGTTTGAGATTGACTCAAATGGGCTTAAGGAATAACAGAACATAGGTCAGAAATCCCTATCCAATTAGATTAGTTCTAATGAGGACAATAGACTAAGCTAAAGATCTAGGTTCCTGATCGACTGATCCAATGTGTCAGTCACATGGGACTCCCTAAATAAAGAAAATTTATTTTTCTTAATTGCTTGTGTATTCTGTATATGTTTGTTCTATATGTGGGAATTGAATTTGACCGGTTTTTGTTACTGGTATGTCAGTTTTGTACTGATATCATGATTTTCAATTCCATATACAAAGAATAATATACACGATAACTGGTCTCTATGAATGATAACATGATCTATGGGAGGAGATCAAGAAGCTGGAATATGACCTGGATCATGGAGTCGGTAGGCTTATTGGTCGGCTCGACTGGTTGTTCTGGAATCTCGAGCAAAAAGGGTATCTAGTCCAGGAAGAAGAAAG
>JBBMJZ010000137.1:20617952-20642504 GCA_037833815.1 Zingiber zerumbet
AAAAACAAAAATATTTTAAAGCATTTTTTTCGTTTTTTTCCCTGAAACCATATAATGTTATACTGGCACGTGTCAGTTACCGTTACCATATGAACTGTCCTCCGTACTTCTTCGCCGCCTCTTTGCTATCGATCACGCTAGTCGTCGAGCTCTTCTTGGTCGGCTGGTTGACTCCGGCGGCTGGGGTTTGAGCCTTCCATGGATTAGCTCGGTCCATGGCCTCCCCTGCAACTGCCGGCCTCATGAATTCCCTCAGTATCTCCGTCGCCGTCTCGATGTTGTTGGTTGCCGGCCCCAGTTCGCCTTTCACCGCACCTCCCCACTCCGATCCACGGCCGGGGCGCCACGTAGCACCACGGCCCCACGCCTCGTTCTTCACCGCTGCCGCCGGATCCGGCCTGCTACCCCACCCGCTGCTGTTGTAGCCCTCGAGGCGCCGCCCCTGACCGTACGTGTCGACGCCATCGTAGCTCCCATACTCCGGTTTCTGGAGAGGGAAGATGTTGGCTTTGGGGAGCCCAAATCGAGGGTCGGCCGCGCTAGCCGTGGTCTGGATGTTGCTAAAGAAGGTTTGGGTTCTGAAAGCGTCGGATCTGAAGGCGTCGCCGCTCGGATTCCATTGCCGCTTGTAGGCATCAGAGCCGAAGGCATCTCCGCTTTGATCCCATCTCCCCAGGCCGCCGTCCTTTTGGGTTTGGAGAGGGTACTCGAACACTGCCGGAATTACCTTGCCGTCGCTGCCGATGAGCACCGGCTTGCACACGTGATCCTGACGCACCTCGGTTTTGTAGGTGACCAAAGGGGGCTTGTTCCAGCGGTCGATTCCATCGCCATCGTTGGAGTTCCACGACTGGAACCTGAAGCCCGTTCTCTCCTTGCCCCCAAATCTTCCATTGGAGTAGCTGCAGTCCTCCATTTCCACTCCTTTTTTCAGGTAACTAATACACTCTCTCTTCAATCCTCTCAAAGAAGGAATGTTTATTGCTCGCTCGAATTAATCTTTGAGTTTCTACTTCTAATTTATACACGAGGAGGAGGAATCATCTTGCGGGCTGTCCAAATATAATAACCTCACTGAGGCAAGTGGTGTGGAATCCTATTCTTTCTTGATAGAAGAGCTTTATGATAATTGGTGCAGCATATGTTCTTCTCCAGCTTTAATAAGTGATCCTCAGGGAACAACATCTTCTCCTTTTGAGAAAGTTTGATCTCCAGATGCTCTGCACTTAGCCAATTGCTGACCATCAACAAAATTCTTTGGGAGAGTCATCAGCAGAGGCTAGCAGATGAAAACAAGCTGTAAAAGGTAGCATTCTTCTTTTCGATCAATTTATTTGTTCATAGAATACATTTGTTTAAGCAGTTGACTTGGCAAATTAAGCATTATACATGTATAGATCATTAGTTTCAAGTATCCTGAGCGTATTCGCCTTTTGCCACATTAGTTTCAAATATCCTAATCAACCCAATGTAAAGCTCATTAATGCATGAAGATTCTTTGCTCATCTTTCTTGGATGTCATCTTCAGTCATGCAGGTTTCATTGAGCAAATATCAACAATGATTTGACCATTTAGACAATCTTAGTATCACTGTGCTATTAAGTATTAGATTGTCTCTAGATAGATATTAATTATATAAGGGGATAAAGAGGGGCATTCAAGCATTGACATAAAAAGTCAACATCAAGTATGGAAGGTGAGGCAGTTTAAAAGGTAGGAGCAACTATAGTATTAAAAAATCATTTTGCCAAAGTTGATTTTCGTTGATAACCCTCATATTAATAAGCATGGAACATCTATTTCACCCAACAGTCAAATCTAGTCAATTAGCTCATTTGGAACCAATTTCTTTAAGTTTGCAGCATTTCAATCCTCTTTTAAAAACATTTATATCAGCACATAAATCTATATATAGTCTTTTACAAGTTTAATTTATGGACAATAGAGAGTGGATGGGAATTTTATCCTCTAAACGCTGGGCCTTTCCCCCCTCCCCATGTCTTATTGGTTATGTGATTGCCCCATTGAAGGACATTCTTGCTCATGTTCTTTCCCATTCCGTTGAACAACAAACCCCTTACTGTCCATGATTTCTCATCCACGTGATGAGGCAGTGCAAAGGTATGCCTGGCTTCTCAATCCACAGAGAGACAATCAAAGTGTTTTTTTTGTTTTTTTTTTTTGTTGTTTTTGTGGAAGGGGAGCCTTGGCGCAATGGTAAAGTTGTTGCCATGTGAACAAAAGGTCACGGGTTCGAATCCTGGAAACAGCCTCTTTCAAAAAAGCAGGGTAAGACCTTCCTTGGGACCCTGCATGGCGGGAGCTTTGTGCAACGGGCTCCCTTTTTTTTTTTTTTTGTACCCATCCTATGATGCCGAGCACTGTCCCTGTTGGTGTCTACTCTTCTTCATCCCTTATACAACCCAAACAGCTTCTTCAGCATTGGCAAGATCATGGTCTCTGTGTGCCCATAACACAGCTACCATGTTCTACAACATGCTGCCTCTTCCCAATTAGCTTCTATCCACCTTACCCCTTCCATTAGCAATTTTCTAGAGGATGTTTCTGGTGTGAGATTTTCCACTATGGTGCTGTGTTCAATCTATGTTCTGCATTGAACCATTGTACTACTGGTTACTGATTAGTAATCAGTTCCAAGAGACTAATGCTCAGTTTGATAATAGAGGGATGAACCACACCTAGATAAAGATCTGTTGTGAAAGAAAAAAGGAAAAATGAAAGAATTGATATTATCCATCCTTAGTTTGCTGTCAATAACCGAAAGAAAGGTGCAGCTTATGGGATAGACTGACAACCAATGTTTGGTTGCAGCTGGCAAGCTCACAGTTAGCGACAAGCTCCCGGCCAAGTGGTGGCAGGCTTACAAGCAGACCTCAAGCTCGCAGCCAGTGGTTGGGCTCACAGGCAGTGGGTGAGGATGATGCTCAAGAGGAGGGTGTGGGCAATGAAGAAAGAGGTTGAGATTTTAGGAGTTGGGAACGAAGGAAAGAATCAATTTTGGACAGATCAAAATTTGGCCAAAAATCAATTCAATCCATTCTTTGGGTAATTCTGCTTCTAATAAATGATGCACACTGTTAGACTTTCATGCAATATGCCCTTTGAATGATCCATCTTACAGAGTGATCCGGTCCGAGATTAACTCCTGAACATATCAGCAGCCAAACTCTCGGTAGGTCGGATGTACATTAGATCAGTTTTCGTTGAGTTGGCTTCCATCGGATCAGCTCCTGTTAGGTTGGCTGTTACTGTGCTTAGTAATCGTGAGGATTTGGGCGATGATCTCCGGTGCCAGCCACTGAAAGGACGAGAAAGAGGTTAGAAGGGGGTCAATGTATACCTTAGCGTGGTCCCTCCGACGCTCAAGTCAAACTCGGTAAGAGAGAGTTGGACAGGAAAGACAACAGCAAAGTGAAAAGTAGTAAAATCTGATATCTCCCTTCTGTTGCAGTCACCATTACATTATATAAGCGTGAAGGGGTGACCTGGATCCTTAAAGGATGAACATCTTTCTTCTCCCCCATAAGGCGCGATCTTCTGCAACCAACAATTGCTATAATTGCTGCATCCTTTGGGGCTGCGAGCAATCTGCTATGACTGGTGTGTCCCTAGGGCTACTAGCGGCCTGCATAACGACCACGTCCCTTGGGGCTGCTAGCAGCTTGCATAATTGTTGCGTCCCTTGGAGCTGCGGACTGTCTGCATAACGGTCGCATCCCTTGGGACTACTGGCGGCTTGTTGTAACTGTCGCGTCCCTTGGGGCTACTGCTTGTTGTAACTGCTGCGTCCCTTCGAGCTTCTGGCGACCTTGCTGCTCCCGGACTCTAGCAAATAGAGCCTAACTCGAGTTGAATCAGACGGATTGAGGATTGCGTTGACCGAGTCATGATCTGTGCCACATGGTACCTTATCTCTGCCACATCACAGAGTAAACTAAGCCTAAGAGACGTATCCCACTCATGACTTTCACAAGACACAATTACTCCCTATAGATGTGTCACAAAGGAAGACCATTTGCATCTCACATTTTCCACTGGTTTCGCACACAATTTGTTATGACGATTCAAGTTTGACCTCCTCCTGCATCTACAGCAATAGCAAGGCCTATTTCTTTACTCCCTTTCTGTTGGTTTTGACGTGATCTTTCTACTACTGTATTAGATTCAGGAAAACTTTGGCCGTATTTTCCCAATCAAATGTTTCTCTAAGTGCATAAAGACTTTGTTACATGCATATATGGCTTGTTTCTTCTGGTGATTGTGCTAACAATATTCTCATTTTGCAGGCTGCGTTGTTGGTTTCTCTACTCCTACATTAGATTCCTCTAGACTTATGCAAAGGTAGTTTCTAACATTTGAGTAGATTCAATTTGGAATGGGTTATATTTTCTCTACGAACTATTGCTCAAGCACTTATATGTTCTCTATATTGTCTACTCGATAAGCTATTTTAATCATTACCATGATTTGAAGCAAGCAGTATACATCACAAACTACAAATAAGTTCTTGAGTTTTGCACAGTAATACCTAATTAACTGCTAACTAATGCATAATTAGAGATGGCTGATGCAAGGAGTTGATGTAACTAAGAGAAGTTGTGGCTTCTCAGATACAGTGAATAGGTAGATAGCAGCACCAGCAAGACCAGAATGATAGCAGCGATCAGAGAGATGCTGACTGAACTGCCGATACTAGTGCAGAACTTGTCGAATTGATCGCATACTTTCATCCAGAGAACGTGGGAGTTGCCCTTCAAAGCAATGTAGGCAATGGATGCCACTGCTCCGGTAGCTGAGGCCATGATTCCACCCATGAGCTACAAAGAAATAGGTAAGGAATTCAGGAGGTAATTGTCATACTTTTATTGCATACAGATTCATGCATAGCTTCTAAATGATCATTATTCTTTTTAATTTAGACTTAATCACATGATAAGGGGGCTTATAGATTCTTGGTTGCAATTATGCTTTGGAACAGGACAAGTGAGCATAAATAGACAAGTGACCATAGGTTTGAAAAATACATAAAATGCCAAAGAAAATGTTTGGAGGCTTGCAATAAATATCGCCTACTAGAAAGATTCCCTATATTTCATTCGAATGATTTAATGACTCTCAGAATATAATAACTAATGATTCTTATAATAAGGCTTTAATAAAATAATGAGTTCATATTTGTAATGGAAATTAGGCGAGTCTGAATTATATTGAGATAGAGAGGGTGGTACTGCATCCATGGCGGCGAAGAAGAGGAGCAACTTTGTAGGTTGATATGGTTTGGTCATGGAGGAAGCAGAGAGGATCAAAGTGAGCACACTATATAAGCAAGTTACCGAGCAGGCCACCACGAAGTATCTGCAAATTATTGCTTAATTGTAATTATATTATAATTTAATCGAGTTGGAAAAGGATAATCCAATAAAATAAATAATTTAGTGCTTACATAAGAGCAGAGGAGTAGTTGAACTTGGCAACCATCTTGAAGGTGTATACGTACTTCGTTTGCTTGCTCGTCACCGTCACCACCAGCGGCACCAGGGTCGCTATGAACAGCAGCAGCCGCAGGCCAAGGTCTGCCGCCTTGTGCAGATCTGGTGCTGCCGCCGGTAGCTCGGCTTTGCCGGCGGTCTTGACGGCCTGCTCGGCATCTGTTGTGTTGGAAGAAGCCATGCTTGTGTATAGGCAAAGCAAGCACCAGTATGTTTATACAATGATAATTTTCAAAGATTTAATTTATAAATATTAAAGTGCCCTTTAATGTCGTAATTTTATTATTTGACTAAAGTTAGACCGTTAAAGCATGAGGACAAAGAAAAAATAAAAATTATTTCCTTGTTAATTTTTCTTGCATACAGAATTACAGGTACCCTCAAGTGGGCCTACCAAGTCGGGTACAATCTAGGTTATTGGTTAGCAGACCATCAATCCATGTACTATCAAGGATGGATAGGGATACTGTCCTTAGCCAATCATTTAATAGAATTTATGAGTAGAACACAAATATATACGATATAAATTTTATCGAATACAATGACTGCAATATTTATAAAACAGTAATATGATGATAATACTAACTGGAATGTAAGATTTGAAATCGTTTGTTTTGATATAAGATTTGAAATTTTAAACCGTGTCTATATTTCAATTTTTGACCGGAAGAATATAATTTTGATACTAATCATGTTATGCCAATATAATTTTTGTACTTGTTAGTTTAATTATTATTATTAATAAAACACGAGCAATGAGAAAATGAGACCTGATCTTTACAAACTATGGCATATTTTATTTTCAAATTAAAATTTGGAGGAATTTTAAATCCTTTCATTTTATTTGAATGAATGTATTGTGTTTGAAATTTATTTATTAGCATTTAATAAAAAATGGGCGTTAACTATCATTTTATTTCATGTATTTTTTTTTTGATAAAAGTATGGGACTAAGTGAAATAATTTAAACTATTTTAATTTGATTTTATTTAATTCACATAACTATAATTGTTAAAGTTAATAAAAATAGAAATACGTTTTTTAAATTTTAAAATATTATATTTTATAAAACTAGATTTTAAATTTTAGAATTACATTTATTTAATTTTATAAATATAAAATTTCTATAAAAAATTGGACTTGAGTTTGACTTAATCAAATTTAAATTTTTTAAATTAAATTATTATTTTTGATAAAATCAAATATATATATATATATTTCAATTTGTATTTAGTAGAGTTTTTTAAAATAATATTAATTTGATCCATTTAATGTGTTTAGTGCTCGTTGTACTTATCCAGTATCTTCATAAAATTAATTAAATTAATAGTCTCAATTCACATAGTCTTGAAAAAAAAATCTTCTTCTATCATATAGCCATTTGAGCGGTCGATTATAAACTCATCTAATAATTTACTTTTCTTTACATAATCGGAGGCCTATGCTACAATTAAATTAATAGCTAAATAAATTAATTTTAAATTTAATTGAAGTCTTTTACTTAATTAAGGCATCATGAAACTCTAATTTTACCATAACGGGCTCCCATGACCTAAAATTATAACAAAAAAGAACTTTACTAATGTTAGATACTAAACAAAATAGTTTATTTTTAAATTTAATTAAATACTTTTTTATTTAATCAAAGCGTTGAACTTAATTTTTTCATCACTTGCTCACGAGATCTTTCAATGTCATAAAAGTTATAACACCCACAAAAAAATCCTATTAGATATTAAATTGTTATCTTATTTAAATATTTTTAAAATGATTTTGTATTATTTAAATATTTTTAACTATTTTGCATTAAATTATTTTAAAAATTTTAATGCTTATTTAATTGAATTGAACTAATATTTAAAATTTTAAAAGTCAATTGGAAGTCAATTTAAGTTTGGATGAAGTCTATTTAGTAGATAGAGTGATTAGAATCAAGTGGATTCCAATCATGCTCATCGTATTTAATTAGATAGTGATATTTAAAAGAATTATTCTATTTTATTTTTTTCTTCCCTATTCTCTGATTCCTCTTTGCATCTATTTCACTCCTTGATTCCTCTCCTCTTCACACCTTTCTTCTCTTCACATCCGTTCTAGAGCGCTTACCTATTGTAAACATTGTTGTTGTGTCCACCATTGTTGATCATCAACCCCCACTTGTTGCGGTATTCCCTTCCTTCTCCACACCCTTATTAAATAACTATTTTTATTCGTCGGGAGCTCGATCGTATGTGTGTCGAGATGCAATTAATTGCTTAACGAATACACCTAGATGTGTGGTTTTTTGCAAGTCATATGACAACAGGATAATGCAATTCATCTCAACCTCAAGATGGATTCTTTGGATATCAATCCACAACAAATGTCATAACAAGTAATTTTTGCTGATCAATTAAATTGAAAGAAGAAATTATCAATTAGCTATTATCATCATAATGGAGTTCAAAAATAAAGTCTTCAGCTTTGTTTATGGTGAATTAGTTTACACCAAACAACTAGTAGGAAACTAACTTTACTCAATTAAATCGAAGGAAAAAAGTTATCAATAAGTTAGTTGTTATCACCATAATGGATAAATTTAGAGCACAATTTTTGCATATTCAGAATTAAGTAGACCTCTAGATTAATATTCATTTCATTTTATCTATTATTTGTTGTTCTAGGAAGGTCAAGCAATTATCTTGGCAAAGGAAGAAAATTAGGATCAAGGAAAATCTTTGAAAGGAGATTGTAGTGTTGTATACGTACGCCTACCGTTGTCATGAAAATATAAATCTCATCCATGAACTTAAATCCAGGAAATTTGGCTTCTTAAAAATTCTTCCTTTGAAGAAAATAATCTCACATTCTTAGAGACATTAAAATCTTCCAAAAATAAATAAATAAATAAATACATTGCGTGCATATGATAAAAATATGATAGTAATACAATATGGCATATGATCGATTTATCCTCCTTGTGTTACATGAAATTGTTGGTTATTAAATTTAGTAGCCCTTGAAGATTGGTGGAGGTGGTGATGCATAGCTCAACCCACCCACTGGTGGTAAGATATAAACCTCTTCTGGAGACTCTGCTGGAGACTGGTCGGGAGGCGAAAGAGATGAAGTTGGTGGTGATGGTGGTGGAGATGAGACAGGAGGTGGAGGTGAGAACACGGGTGGAGGTGGGGATGCTGTCGGTGGTGGAGGAGAGTACACTGGTGGTGGTGGAGGAGAGAAAACAGGTGCTGGTGGAGGAGGTTGTGTTGGCGGCGGTGGAGGTGGTGATTGGGCTAGAGGAGGAGGTGGTGAGTACATTGGTGGCGGAGGAGACTGCATTGGTGGTGGTGGTGGTGATTGAGTCGGCGGAGGCGGTGAGTACACTGGAGGAGGAGGAGATTGTACTGGTGGAGGCGGTGAGTACACTGGAGGAGGAGGAGATTGTACTGGAGGAGGTGGTGAGTTCACCGGAGGCGGAGGAGATTGTACTGGAGGAGGTGGTGAGTTCACTGGTGGCGGAGGAGATTGTACCGGAGGAGGTGGTGAGTTCATGAGTGGTGGAGGAGATTGTACCGGAGGTGGTGATGAGTGCACTGGAGGTGGAGATGATTGTGCCTGAGGTGATGGTGAGTCCACTGGAGGTGGAGCAGATTGTGCCAGAGGTGGAGGTGATTGTACTAGAGATGATGGTGAAGGTGATTGTATTGAAGATGACGATGGAGGTGACTGTCCTGGAGATGACGGTGGAGATGATTGTATTGGAGATGGAGATGACGACGGAGTTGACCGTCCTGAAGATGATGGTGGAGATGATTGTACTGGAGATGATGGCGGAGTTGACTGTATTGGAGACGGTGACAGAGGTGATTGTACCGGAGGCAACGGCGGTGAGTGAATGGTAGATGGAGGTGATTGTACTGAAGGAGCTGGTGAGTCCGTCGTTGGCGGTGGAGATGAAATTGAAGGAGATGGTGGTGCGTTTGCTGAAGGAGACGGAGATTTAGTCGCTACTGGAGGGGATGAATTTACTGCCATTGGCGTCGATGGAGAGCTAGCTGGGGTAGTTTGTGAGTGGGATGATGATTGTGGTGGTGTTTGCGATGAGGGTAATGGCACTGTTGGTGTCTCCGGCAATGACCCTGCAGGCGGAGGTGGTGAGCGAAACCGCTCCACTGGTGATCTATCTTTAGGTACTGGCGCTGGCATTGGCACTGACTCTGTTGGAGATGGAGTTAATGATGGGGGAGAACTAGGTGTTGATGGTTTCGGAGATGATGGCTTCGAAGGTGAAGGTGTCGTCGAAGAAGATGGCGGCGACAATTTCGAAGGTGATGTTGGTGTTGTAGATGATGATGATGATGGTGGTGATGATGATGGTGATGGTGGTGATGATGATGATGATGGAGTTGAAGAGCTAGGAGAAGAGGAGGAGGAGGAGGAGGAGGAGGAAGAAGAAGAAGACGACGACGAAGAAGACCCACCACACTTTTGCTTGCTACAATCCACTTGGTGATTCACCACGACCAAACAGTCCTCGGCTTGCCTTTGTCCTGGCCTATTCTCAAGGCAATTGCTTTCATCATCAAACAAGACGAAATCAGTCGTTTTTGATGATGATGTCAAGCACTCACCATCTTCGACATTGAAGTAGTTGTTAGAGAAGCTGAAATTAGCAAGGCTAGGCAATTGACAGAGATTCTTAGACACTGCCCCTGTAAGAACATTGTGGGATAGATCCAATTGTTCCACTTTGTTCAATCCCGTAAAGCTAGTTGGAAGTACACCGACCAATGAATTCGAACTCGCATCGAACACAGTAGCATTGCTGAGGAGTCCGATCTCCATGGGCAAACAACCAACGAGCTCATTGTTTAACAATATCAACTCGTTGAGGGTCGCTCCCATCCTTCCCGTGCTACTTGGGATGCATCCGCCGAGATTGTTGTTGGCCAAAACAATGATCGATGCCGTCGAATTGCCGAAATTCTCAGGAATGCCTGAGGTGAACCTATTGTTGTTTAAGAAGATGGCATCCAGTTGCTTGTCGAAGAGCTCCAACGGCAAGGGACCCTCAAAGTCATTGTAACGGAGGTCGATGTATCTCAAGGATGGCAGGCCGACCAACACTATTGGGAATGGCCCGACGAAGCGATTGTTGCTCACGTCTATCTCGTAAAGGAGCAATAGCCTCGAGAAGCTCTTGGGAATGATTCCACAAAATCGGTTAGAGTTGATGTGGAAAAGTGCCATGTCGGTGAGCAAGCCGAGCTCGTTCGGAAGATAACCTGCAATGTCGGCGCCGTTGATGTCGATTCCGGCGACGACATCGATGGAAGAGTCATCAAGCGCTTTGGCACAGAACACGCCGTTGTAATTGCACACTTCGGGGCCGACCCAATTGCCGGTGACATTCGTGGGGTCAGAGTACATGGCATGACGCCAAGCTTGGAGGGCAATGTAGGCACGTCGAATGCGAGGGTTGGCGAATTGGTAATCGACTTTCACGTCGAATTCGAAATCATCGGAAAGATCGACGTTCTTCGAGAGGCTGAGGAGTTGCCGACGAGCAATGAAGGCAACTTCAGCATCAGTGAGAGCATGTGAATTACAGGCGATGACGGTGAGGAGGAGGAGCAAGAGGAGAGGTAGACCGGAGGTCTCCATGATAGGAAGATTGAAGGGCATCCCCGAAATGGAGAGCCCAGGCAAATGGTACAATGGAAGAGAAGAGAAACACATGGTAATTATAAGTAATACAATAGAAGTGAAGGATTGGCTATCCATCTTTCGTGGAGAATTCAATCATTTAAGACTAAAATTAGAATGAAAATAATGTCGATTATTCTATGTATGCTTAAAATTTGAGGTTGTACATTTTCTAGATTAATCGTTGACTTGCTTAAATTTAGTAACTTGTTTATTTGTTCCATTGATTAACTACTATATGTATAAAATGATTATGAAATAAGTGTTCACTTTATAATGATCCAAGTAGAGGTAATGCCTTCTATCACCTTTACGTCAAAAGGGTTTATTCCAAAGTGCATATATACGTTGGTACGTACACGATGAACTATATAATCGCGAACGTTGTGTGTTCATTGTTTGATGATTATTAGTTTGATAATCTATTTAGGCAACAAGAGTTGAACAAATTGATAAGAAATATGATTGTTCTCGATATTAGGAGCTTTGATGAACATGGATGTCACAATAACATTGCTATTGCTATAACACTGTGGCAATACCCCATGTACTAGCCACTAGTCCATCCCGAGATGGCTGCTATTGTTACAACACGAAAGATGTATAAGTGAGTCGTCTGATAAGGATGCGAATGACTTTTTATAATTTACTATATATTGGAAAAGCCATTATCGAACGACTTTGTACATTCTAAATCGGCAACAATGCATTGTATGCATACATGATTATGTGTAGCATCAAGTAAAGTTGCAAAATATCTAGATTTACGTATTTATTTCCCGACTAGTAGGGAATCCTAATTAATCTTAATTAATTAGTAAAAATTGATTAGGTTCTAACCTTATTTAATCTCGGATTCCAATTAATTAGAATATAAGCTGATTTAATCTCAACTAATTATTTAATTATATATCCACTAAGTAGCTAGGATTACTTAGAATTCAAACTTATTTAATAGATTTCAATTAACATTAGTTCTATAAATCCAATTTAATTTTTTAATTATTCATATAGTTTTATACAGGATTTTAAATCTTGTATGTTTTACCATAAATTAAATTACATATTTTTTTGTAAAATAAAGTTGATTTTTTATTTGATATCTCAAATTTATATTGTACAAAACTCTGCCACAACATAAACAATTAAACATTTATCCAACTAAATTGATTAAATATATTATACTTCTCTCTATATATATATATTGTCACATCATGATGGTCTAATGGCTAGCACATGAGGTATTGCCACAATGAGGTCTGGGGTTCAAATCTCGGCAAAGCCGAGATAAAATGTCTCCTTTATGTGCTAGTTACTATTTCAAAGGCTAGTAGCCTTGGCCCTGAGACGGGTTGGCGGGGGCGCTGGGGGCGAATGTATTCACCTTTTACCACAATTTATATTTATTTTTTTAACACATTTATAATGGTCTATCGATCAATATCATTTAAGTCCATCTAATATCACGCATCTAATCATTATCATTATTTTTTTTTAAAAAACTTTGTACCCTACCACCACAACCTCTCAATTCTAAAGTTATTCTCTTTTAGCTCCGGAAGCTATGGTGAAGCTATGGTGAATAAGAAAGACGTCAATTTGTCATCTAAGTATTTACAATTTAATCCCTAGATATGATGTCTTTGTAGAAATTTTTTCTTCAAATAGGGCGCACATCAACAAAATGCTCGGCTTAGGCTATTCGTTGTGAGCACTTCTCAATTTATTCTGATGGCAGGTGGAAAATTTTCGAAGGGTAAAGCCGGTCACCCCATATTCAGTGTTTTTGATTCAACATTAAAATTATTCTTTTTTGCCCCGAGACAGTAATGCAATTGTTAGATACTCTAGTAGTTAATTAGAGATTTAAGATTCAAATTCTAACTACGACATCCTGCAAGACATTTTTGGGATAGCAAATCTAAGAACAACCACAAACACTTCTCGATTTACTTTTGTGACTGGTAAATTTTTTTCATAGAACTGGATCGGTCATCTCTAGAAATAGTCGATTTAAAGAGTTAGACACTTGATTATCACAAAAAATTAAAAAATAAAATTATTCTCTTTTAAGCTAGTATGGACACGAGATCGTAAAAAAATAGAACGAATTATTATTATTATTATACTTTTTTTATTTATTATCTATTCAGAATAGATTAGTCTTTTTCTTATTCTTGGTATTTAACCTACCTATGTAAGTGTAACTTTTATTTTATAGTAAAGTAAGCCCTTGTTTTCTTCTCTCTTGATTTTTATGTGGTATTAGAGCATTTATCTTTATGATTTTGATAATTTAATTGAAGAACAATCACATTAATAGCTTTCACGGATCGAAGTAAGCCTATTGATTAGGCATCCGTATAATTTTTCGTTCTGAGCATATTGATTGAGTTTCTTTTGTTTTCGCATCATTTTGTTCACTGTTTGATTTTTCGTAAGCACTATTCGTTCTGTCACCATGATTAGTCATACAGATGATTCACTTCAATCAATTAGTATCCAATTGGATTGAAAAAATTATTCATATTGGGGATATATTATGAAAATTTTTTTGTAAAAAAAAATCTATGTGAGAATATGTTTCAGGTGTGTGAGTTAAACCTACAGACAATAAAGGTACTAATTATGCAGAGTCATTTGATGTTTGAGAGGTCGATAATTCGAAGATTATTAGGTAGATCAATAATTCTGTTACCCACTCCATTGGTGCTCAGTTGGCCAAATATGAAACTGCTAAAGAGATTTGAAATCATTTGACAATATTATATGCGCAGTTTAACTTTGCCAAATAATATCAATTGCAAGTAGAAATCGGTGCACTTCGGCAGAAAGATATGGACATTCAAGATTTTATTCTGTCATGTCAGAACTATGAGACTAGTTGGCACTCATAGAATTATTAGAATTGCGAGCATTCCTAGCTTATATCACTCGTAGAGAAGAACAATGTTTGGTCCAATTCTTGATGATGCTTCGTGATGATTTTGAAGAATTACATGGGATAATTTTGCATCGTAGTACTCTCCCTTCTATTGATTCAATGGTACATGAATTGATAGTTGAGGAGATTTGCCTTAATGCCATGTTTACTTGGGAGAACGGATGTAAAAAGTGAGAGAAGTTTCTACCAGAAAAGTTTTTGCAATTTACATCACAAGGAAAGATGAATTACAGTTCATTTCCTCTATTTACTCATTATCAAATAATGAATTTACTCATTATCAAATAATGAATGGATGGATTTATGAATTCATCTATGCATCATTTTTTAGCTAATTTTCAACCGTCTACATTGGGCATAATGCATTTCTCTTGTATTCCTTTGCATCATCTCCACCATGTTTGTCAGCAACTACCAAGTGTGGCGGTCGTCAGGATGTTTCCATTGCCCCGTCATCGCATCGCCAACCTGCAACTTGCAACTTCTTCTTCATTATCTTCGTTCTCACCCACACCTTCCCCCTCTATGGCCTTGCCGCCACCGCTTAAGAAGTGGCAACGACTCGGTCGCAACTTCGCCGATACCATTGCCGCCCTTTGTAGAGATCAGTAGCAAGGAAATAGTGGGATGAAGAAGAGTGGTGGTGCTAACGGGAGATGGGATTGGCAACATCGGAGATCTGACTTGACCTCAAGCTCTTTGCTACTAGGACTGCCGGTGCCTTCCTCAAGGAAGCCATGACGGCCTTCGGCGGCGAGGTGGCAAAGTTGGAGAAGTCCGTGTAGAACTTGGTGGATGAGAGGGAAAAGATCGAGGTTTTCAAGCACAAACTCCCCATTTGCATGTTCCTCCTAACTAAAGGTGCCCAATTTTACCCTTTTTGAGTTTTAATTTCTAGGTGGAAAATTCAGCGGAAAATTTGAATTTTTCGATGGCTTCTGAGGCAGATTTGTTTTTCCAATCAGTGATTGAGATGTTGAAGGAGTTTGAACGCTCCCTGTGAGAGCAAAGAATTCATACCCATTAGGAGCAAGTGCGAAGAGGAGGGTGCAGATGGGATGAGCTTGAAGCGGACTGTAAGGAGAAGACATTGGATGAGCTCTACCCAGCTAGGGAGTTCTAATTCTACCTCTGTAGCTCCCTCTCCCTCAATTGGACTGGATGAGTTTTGCCCAACTATGGAGTTCTAATTCTACCTCCATAGCTCCCTCTCCCTCAATTGTGCTCGTTAGGAAAGGCAACAAGCGACAATTTAAGGCTTGGTATAAGGCTTGGTAGAGGGTTCCATGAAGGCGGCAGTGAAAAAGTCGAAGAACAACTTCGTTTTGTTTTTTTATTTTTTTTCATCATTTTTTTTCATAGGCTTTCCACGGGTTTCTTTTCCCCCCTCTTGGATCTCTTTCTTTTCTCTTCTTCCGTGCGGATGATTATTTTTTTGCAAGTATTCATTTCCCTTCTCAATCCATGCTACGAGGGAAATAGAGTCTATCTCAGGTTGATAAGAGAACTATTGTACTATCTACGCCATCTATTTTTGAAGCACCACTACGACCTCCACCTCATAACCAAAATAGGTCGACTTCGAATGTTTTTAGTGATGAGTGTGCTTATTGCAAAGATAAGGGACATTGAAAGTCTCAGTGTCCATTATTATTGAACAAAGGTATATGCAGCAATAACCTCAACAATCACTATTGCTACATCATAATGCTTTATGGAACAACAATAACAGTTGTCATATCGACTACCTTAGTCTGGTAATACAGTGGCTTCCCCCTCTTTAGATTCATTTATGCTCGACTAGTTTCAATAGTTCCTTACTTCACAGCCTTTTGTCATGTCAGCTTCCTCTCTTATATGTTTGTCATTGTCTGATATTTCAGGTATATCTTCATCTTTGTGGGTTTTAGACTCTGGTGTCTCCTATTATGTCATCTAATTTATCATCTTTTATTTTTTTTTCTTTCAGTTTATCTATATCTATTGTAACTGATAATGATATTCCTGTGTCATTAGTAGGTGTTGACTCAATTGTTATGTTTTATTTATCTCTTGCTAATGTTTATTATATTCTGAGTATTACTTTAAATCTTATTTCTATTAATCAATTATGTGAGTCTAAATATTTAGTCTTTTTTTGCATCTAATTGTTATGTTTAGGACATATGATCTCAGAGGTTGATTGGGGCACGTCACAGGTAAGGAGGAATCTATGCTTTGGATCAACTCAAAGTACCAGAAGGTGTAGATTTGAGTGTGGATTTATTATCTTGTCGTTTGAATCATTCATATTTTGATTTTTATTTGTGACATTCTCGTTTATGTCATGTTTCAACATCTCATTTGTAGTTTTTAACTTCTACAGGAGTATTAAGATCTCTAAAAAGTTATGATATTTTTGATTTTAGTGGTGATAAATTGGCCAAATTTTCTACGTTACCATTTTATAAAAGTCTTTTTTTTTCTTCTACTCTATTTGATCTTATATATTCTGATGTGTGGAGACCCTCTTCTATTCTTACAGAGGGTGAAAATATTATTTGTGTAGTTAGCACTGACGATCAAATTCAGATTTGATGTATGATAAAAGGTTAATGTTATGAGTTGTATTTCAATCCACTTACCAAGTGTGCAGGATTAAAATACTTGATAGGGACCATACACCAGGCTAAAGTCCAATTGGGTTAGGAGGACCAGACGATTGACAAGAAGTCCAGCTGAGTTAGAGAGTACTAGACAGTTGATAGGAAGTCCAGTCGAGTAAGGGTGGATCAAATGATTGGCTCTCTAGATGGGACACCTCGTAGGAAAATCTGGTGGGTCAAGAAATCAAGGTCAACTAAGCCCATAAATAGTAAGTAAAGATAAGCAACTAGAGGAGAGATCTAGTGAGTGCGCATTCCTGGTTGAGGGAATAGTAGACGTCGGCCCGATATAGGGTTTCAACGAAACTCAAAGTCAGAACTAGACAGTTCGGAGACTGATAAATATATTACTACTCTTCTTTCCATATTATTTGTTATGCTGTCCTTATGGTGTAAGAATTGAAATTCAAAGTTTGCTGAAAAAGGGGCTCCAGGTGATCGGGAAGTGTCCAGGCGCTCGGAGGTCTGGGTGCTCGGACCGGGTCTAGGCGCCTAGATTGGTTCAAACCTAGGCAGGTGACTAGCTGAGGTAACACACTCGGATTAGTCGGCACACGTCAAAGTCTAGGAACCCGGATTGGTCTGGGCGCCCGGAGATGGATAAAATTTTAAAGACGAAGTTTCACCAAGGTGGAGCCATGCCAGCGATCCAAGCGCCAGGAGGTGGTCTAGGCATTCGGAGATGGATAAGTTAGAGAAGTCCCAGGCCTCGTTAGAGGTGCCCAGGGGTGGTCTGGACACCTGGAAAAGGTATATAAAAAGGGCTCTGACCAGAAGCTTCAACACATCATTCGCTCTGACTTTTGTACTCACGTGCGACTCTAAGAAAGACTCCGATGACACTGAGAGGTTGCTCTGCCAATATGCTTAAGCAATTATTCTTCTTGTTGTTAGTATCATTAGTTAATTATTCTTGTACTTAAATTTTATAAACATATTCGAGCTCATAGTGATTGTCCAGCAAAAACATTCAACGAGTGTGGACCTTGTAGTAGGAGTCGTCGAAAGCTCCGAACTAAGTAAAATGAACTTGTGTTAGCGTTTAATTTCTTTCTTTCCTTTTTCCGCTGTGCATTCTCGTTATTTTCAAAAATGTGAACAAGAAACTCACGCTATTCATCCCTCTCCTCTAGCGCTTTACTATCTTACAAGTGGTATCAGAGCGAGGTTTGCTCTGAATTGGTGCAACCACTAATCAAGCAAGAGTTTTCTTATTTTCTTTCTTTTTAAGTCTCGTTCGATTTTGAGCTTTTCGATCTAGTTTAAATTGGTACAATCACCTCTTTGGAGAAGTTTCTCGTTTTCTTTTGCAAAAATATTCAAAATTGGTGCAACACTAATCAAGTCTTCGTTTATATTATCATCTTCCACACTATTAATCCAAGACCTAGCCTTGAGATTTTTTCTTTGTTAGTTTTTTTTTGTGTGCAAGGTTCTTTTTCTAATGGCTAAAAGTGAAGGCTACAACACTGCTCGCCCTCTACTTTTCAACGGAGATGAATCCCTTATTGTAAGAGAAGAATGAAAGTGTACCTAAAGACAAATATTGATCAGTAGTTCACCATCTGACGAGGATACAAGGCGCCAATATATGAAGCAATAAAATTACCTCTCAACCCATCGAAATGAAATCCAGAAGATAATAAGAATACCTAAATTGACTCAAAGACACTAAATACTCTTCATTGTGAACTGATCAAGGAAGAACTCAACTGAGTCTGACCATTCAAGAATGCAAAGGAACTCTCAGATAAGCTGGTCAAGCTGCACGAAGGCACAAGCGATAGAAAGGTAACCAAGCGTGACTTATTGTTAAATAACTTGTTTAGTATTCAAATGTAGGACGGAGAAATAACAACTAAGTTACTTGCGAGGATCAAAGACATTCTGAATAAACTTCATTAGATCGGTCATCAATTGGAAAACAGGGATGTAATAAGGTTTGCCTTGAATTCTTTTCCTTGAAATGCATTGTGGGCATCTATAGTAGATGCCTATAAAATTTTGAAAAATTTAAATAAATTAAATCAGATGAGTTATTTTGTGAACTCGAACTCTATGAATAGACTAACTCAAAATACGACGAGAAAGATATGAGTTTTTCTTGCAGGTTCATCAAAGGAAATGAAGAATAGAAGATGAATCTTACTTAGAAACAGACGAAGAAGAACAACTAGTAAACATGATTAGAAAAATATTCACCAGAAGAAAGAACAACTTTACAAATAAGGATTTATAAAAAGTGATCAAATCAATAACCAACGATGCAAAGACAAATATTACGTGCTTTAGATGTAACAAGAAGGGTCATTTAGAGAATGAATGTTCGAATCGAAAGGAAGACAAATCCAACAAGACGAAAAGGAAGGAGACACTCCAAGCCACCTGGGACGAATCTTCCTCAGAAGAGTTGCATGGGCACTGAAGATTGAAAGCAAGCAAGCTACCTTGCACTCATGGCAACCGAACCTGAGTCAAAAAGCGATTCAGATCAAGAAAATAAGTCCGAATACGAATCAAGCTTGAGTTCTTACTCATTTATGAAGGTTCTAATGAGGTACGAACTTTTTTAACTATAAATTTTTTTAAAATTATTGCATGTCTAATTAAAAAGTTAACTAAATCTAAAGAACAAGTTAAATCTCTCCTTAAGGAAAACTAAGACCTTAAGGAACAACTTAACTTAAGCTTTACAACTAAACAAATTCAAAATGGAAATCCACATCAAGTTGCAAAACTTGAAGAAGAGAATTTTATTTTGAAATGTGAAATTAAGAAATTCAAAAAAATTTTACAAACCTTCACCATAAGATCCAAGAATTTAGATTTAATACTTAAATCCTAAAGAGTTGTATAATAAATTCAGACTCGGATACAAATCTAGATTAACAAATAAATCTTTTTTTTCACTAATTAGTCAAAATAAGAATCAAACAAAAGTTTGGGTTATGAAATATTTTCTAATAAAGCTAGTCGGATAAAATAAATTTTATGTATCAAAAAATGAAATTCATTATATAAATACAAAATATAGAATATATGATTCAAGGGGAGACACTAAATTAGTTGACACCTTAAAAATATAATTTACTCATTTAGGTAATTAGGACTAGATTAGAAAGATAATTTGATCCTTGTCTAATATATTATCAGGGCGGGGCGAGATGATAGTACATCAGAGAAATTTTGTCTTGGGAGTCAAGTAGGGTAAGACGTACCCTACTTGGTCTACTTAGCTAAGTGAAACTAACCGAAGGTATCTCGCCACATTCTAAACTAGTTAGACTAAAGTTTTTCAATAGGAAGGTTAAATATACAATTTCTTTAAAAAGACTTTGTCTATAAGTAATTATTGTTTTGATATCCAAGAAGACCTCTATGTATTGACACAGCCTGGAAGTTAATTTTTGAAATATTTATTTAATTAATCAAAAATTAAACTTGAATATAACACAATGTTAAATATTTGTAAAATAAAAATTTATAACTAAATATCTCACGACACTTAGTAATATCTTAGTTTAAAAATTAGACCAGGTAATATAATTAAGGACTCCAACTTTAAAATCGAAACATTAATGATAATTAAAATTAATAACTTAAATTAAATTAAAAACTTAAATTAAAATTCATAACTTAAATTAAATTTAACTACTTAAATTAAATTAAAATTAAACTAATGACTTAAATTAGATCAAATTAAATTAAAAAGTTTAATTAAATCTAACTTAAGTTTAATCATGATTTAAAATTAATAACGACTTCTATTTTTTTATAGGAATCTAACTGGATATTGGATAATGGGTGTTTTAGACATATGTTTGAGAATCACACAAAATTTACTCAATTAAAATACAAGAGGTTAGGAACTGTTGCCTTTAGAAATAACGACAAACTTAAGGTAATTAGGATAGGTAATATTGAACTCAAATATTATTTTTTGTTAGAAAAGTATTATTTGTCTGTAATTTTAAATTTAATTTACTTAGAATTAGTCAATTGTGTGATTCTAGTTATAAGGTTAAGTTTTTATCCTCTGAATGTTTGATTAAGGACACAAACAATCCTAATATAAGACTTAAAGGGTTTAAAAGGGACAATATCTATATAATTAACTTAATCAGCTCCTCACTTAAGTGTTACTTAACACAAAAAGAGGAAACCTGGTTATGACATAGAAGACTATCCCTCCCTCACTTTAAAAACCTCACTAAACTAAATAGATTAGTTAGAAGATTATCAAAATTATCCAATTTAGACTCAATAATTGTAATGCATGTTAATAAGGAAAACATATCAAAATAACCCACAAACTGACTAATCAAACTCAAACCAATCCCACACTTGAATTATTACACTTAGATTTATTTGACTCATGTATAATTTAATCAATTAATGAAAACTTATATTATCTAGTAATAATCAATGATCATTCATGATTCACCTAGGTAAAATTTTTAAGAAATAAAGATGAAACATTTGAAGTCTTTAATATTTTTTGTAAATAAATATAAAATAAAAGAGACCTAAAAATCAAAAGAATTAAAAGTGATAACGGTGGTGAATTTAAAAATTATAGATTTAACAAATTCTGCTTAGAAAATGGCTATCACTACGAATTTTCATGTCCTAAAATATCTCAATAAAATAGAATAATTGAAAGAAAAATAGAATCCTACAAGAAGGTACTAAGATAATGTTTAATGAATACCAACTACCAAAATATTTTTGATTGGAAGTTGTAAGTACAACCTGCTAGTACAAAAACAGAACAATAGTAAATAAAAAAATATAATGAAACCCCACTTGAAATTTACTATAATAAAATACCTAATATTAAATATTTTAAAGTATTTGAGTGTTCAATTTACATATTAAATACAAGAGAATATTTAGAAAAACTTATTTCAAAAGTTGAAAATAGAATTTTTGTAGAATATTTACTAAACAGTTAAAGATAAAGAGTATATAGTAAAAGTACACTAAGAATTGAAAAAACAACAAATGTAAAATTTGATGAAAAATTTAACTCTAACTTAAAGAAACTCAACCTCAACCAATTGACTTTGTTAGGGCTAGCACTGATAAGGGGGAGCAAGTGAAAACTTAAATCAAATAGAGGAACACAAAAATGAACAAAATCATCCAGAAAAAAGTGAACAAACACAAGCTTGACTAGGAAGTCCTAACTAGAGGTTAGGCAAGGGCAAGATCAACGTGAAGGATTGCAGCAATTGAGAAAGTCCTGGTGAGTAAAGCCAGACAATTGTAAAGTTCTGATGAATGAAGCCAGACAGTTGGTAAAATTCTGGTAAGTGAAGCCAAACAATTGTGAAAAGGCATAGTGACTGAAGTTAGGTAGTGTGAAAAGTCATAATGAGTGAAACTAGATAGTGAGAAAAGTCCTGGTGTGTGAAGTCAGGTGAAAAATCCTAGTGAGTGAAAATAACAGAGGAAAATCTTGGTAAGTGAAGCAAAGTGGTGTAAAGCCATGGTGAGTGAAGCTAGACATATGAAAATCTAGATGGATCAAAGCTGACTAGATATCTAGTGTTTAGAAGGTCAAGTGAGTCATGGAGGACCAGCCACTTGGTATGAGATGGTAAGTTCAAGTGGGTCAAGGTTGGCTAGACACTTGGCATGAGGAGGAAAGTCTAATTGGGTCAAAGGATTAACCAGATACTTGGTGACAAACTCCCAACAAGTGAAGGTTGACCGGATGCTAGGCAATGAGAAGTTTTAATAGGTTACAATTGACTGGATGTTGGATGTGGGAACCCTAGACTTGAGTTAAGCAAGTTTGGGTTGGTAGGTGATCGATTGGGCAGTGTATTTTTGTCGTGAGGAGGTTAATCGATCAGGTGATTGATCGAGAGAAATTCGCAAGAGAACAAAGAGTCTCTGGATCAATTGGGCAATCGATCTAGAGCACTCTCAATCGATCAGTTGATCGATTGAGAGATGTTTTTCGCGAAGCATAGTGCATGCTGTGCGAAATCGATTGGGAATATGCCTAATCGATTCTAGGACTTCTTGCGAAACACAATGACACTTTGGTTCGATCAGTTGATCGATCCAACCCCTTTAATTGATCAACCGATCAATTAGATTATGACCATTATGCAGGTTGCGAGCTTTGGACGGATGTGATCCCAGAATCTGACGTAACAATCGATTGGGAGTTAGCCCAATCGATTGAGAATCCTAGATCGCAAAGTATAAAGTCGTTGGTGAGGTTCAAACTCAACAATGCTTATACAACAATGCGTAACCATCGATTGGGAGTTAGCCCAATCATTGTGATGTTGTGAATAACTAGTGAGGTTGTGTACATGTGGATAACTCTTCAGTAAAAGTTTTTGATGTGTGCCAAAGGGGGAGAATGTAGAGTTTAATTTAGGAAACTTTCATTACCCAGATTAAGAGCTTACTCTCTTGTTAAGGGGGAGAATGAAGAAAACCCTTATTCATGCTTTGACATAAAGAATAAGTTGAGGCCAGTGTGAGTCTAAATTAAACGTCTTGTAAAACATCAAAAAGGGAGAGATTATTAGTATAAGTTCCCCCTAGGTCAAGGTTGATTAGGTTAATTAAGCTTGAGTATTGATTTTTGAGTTTTGATATTTGACAATATATGGAGATTGCAAATGCAATTGTCCACATGAGAGATTGACTAAAAGAGTCAAGTATGTCAAGGTTGACCGAATACTTGACTGGGAAATCATAACTGGAGGTTAGGCAAGGGTAAGATCAATAGGAAGGTTGGCAGCAATTGGAAAAGTCCTAGTGAGTGAAGCCAGTCAGTTGGAAAGTCCTGATAAATGAAGCCAGACAATTATGAAAAGCCCTAGTGAGTGAAGCTAGGCAGTGTGAAAAGCCCTAGTGAGTGAAACTAGGCAGTGAGAAAAGTCTTGGCAAGTGAAACCAGGTGAAAATCTCTACTGAGTGAAGTTAGGTAGAGGGAAATTCTGGTGAGTGAAGCTAGGTGGTGAAAAACCCTGGTGAGTGAAACCAGACACGTGAAAATCCAGGTGAGTTAAGGCTGACTAGACATCTAGTGTTTGGAAGTCTAAGTAGGTCATGGAGGATCGGACCCTTGACAAGAGACGATAAGTTTAAGTGAATCAAGGTTGACCATACACTTAGCACGAGGAGGTAAGTCTAAGTGGGTCAAAGGATTAACTGGACACTTGGTGAGACGAAGTCCCAGCAAGTCAATGTTGGCCGGATGCTAAGCAATGAGAAGTCCCAATAGGTCATGGTGGGAATCTTAGATTTGAGTTAAGCAAGTTTAAGTTGGTCAATTAATCAGGTGATCAATTGACCTAGAGCCTAATCGATCAGTGGATCGATTGGGCAGTGCGTTCTTGTTGTGAGGAGCTTAATTGATCAGGTGATCGATTGAGAGGAATTCACGAGAGAACAGAGAGTTTCTAGATTGATTGGGTAATTGATATAGAGCAATCTCAATTGATCAGTTGATTGATTAAGAGATGTTTTTCATGAAGCACATTGCATGCTGTGCGAAATCGATTAGGAAGGTGCCTGATCGATTCTGGGACTTATCGTGAAACACAGAGGTCTTTGGATCATCAGTTGATTGATCTAACCCCTCCAATCGATCAGCCGATCGATTGAATTGTGACCGTTGCGTAGGTTGCGAGCTTTGGATGGTTGCGATCACCTAGATCTGACGTGACAATCACTCAATCGATTGAGAACCGTAAATCGTGAAGGATAAAGTTTTTGGTGAGGTTCAAACGC
>JBBMJZ010000137.1:20653481-20670262 GCA_037833815.1 Zingiber zerumbet
CTTTCGGCCGCCCGCTCCAAAGAAAAACTACAACCTGTTGGAGGCGGTGGACCCGGGAAGGGATCGCAACTAATTGCGGCCGGATTATGGCCACGATCCGACTGTAAATTCGAGTGGCATATCCTCTGAACTATAAAAAAGTGGTCCAGGAGATCTGCTCCCTTGTCACTGGGTCTGGAAAATGAGATTCTTTTTTGGTCTCTCTTTAAGTTCAATTGAGAATTTACTAAAAGAATGCTGAATAATTTTTAACATAAAAAATGCGTGTGCTGAACCATCCAAATTCTTTCTATTTTAACTCTGTAGACTTATATAACTGGTCCGTATTTTCGAACTCTGTCATTGTGTCATTTCTTTTTATTTTTCATTTGGGATATGATGAAAGCATTGTGCTTGGCTTTTCTTATTTGACCTTTATCCTAAGTAGTCATGCCTACCCTTTGCATTAGACATCTATATTGAATGCACTTGGAAGCCCTTTGAGCTGGAGTTATAATCATGTACAAATTTAATAATCTACATCATCTTCTCAATTATTTTATTTATAGTGTCGTAGTTCACGCTGATGGATGGAGACCCTTTGCCCTTGGTATGGTTGCACGTGTGACCCAAGTATAACAAGCACGATAACCATCCTCACCTTCCTCTCACTTGTTACCAAGAATTTGCATAGGACTCTCAAGTGGCAACAACCAGAATCTCAGGGTTTTCTCATACTTAGTTTTGGACACCAAATGAAGCTTAAAACTCAGTTTAGGATTCAAGGGAGGGAAAGACCTGAGTCTACCTACAATAAATCAAACTTTATATAGATCAGAGTTGCCTATGAAAAGAGAAACACTGAAATAAGTTTAAATTTTAGGAACCCTGAATTCTGGATGCAGTCAAAATTTGGTTAAATCTTATTTGACATATGACTTGATGAAATCAATTCAACAGGAGTCAAACGTAACACTGGGGAACACAGGATTCACTACAAACTTATGAGTCAAGGACAATACTAGAATCAGAATGCATTGTTTCTCCTCTTCTCATTCTCTTCCTCTTTGTCTCCTCCCTTCACACTCCTTGTCAGTTTCTTCTATAGATTCAAGAAGTGCTACACTGTTAATTTACAGTTTTGTACTGAGCTTCACCTGACTACCAATTTATCTCGACTTCTCTCAGGGAGATTGCGTTTATTGCAATACTATGTTTACATTATGCTTTTTTTTATGTTACATTGATTGCTCCTTTTCCTTTCACTCTTACATCTTCAATTATATTACTTGCACCAGTTGACATTTTCTTTCTTAACCAGATGATGAAACAGAGGCATAAAATAGAGAGAGATCTAAGCATCGGTGAGGAAGTAGGGTGGTCAAAGAACGTGCAAGTAGCGAAAACTAATCCACAACTTGCAGCCATGAACAAGAAATTTGGAATGATTCATGGTTTGTCTTCACTAGCCAACATCATGGCATTTGGCAGCCTTGCCATTCACTCCTGGTACTTAGCCGACAATATTCACTTATGAGAAGCTAGAGAAACATCAGAATCCTTTTTATTGCATTCATATTTTTTTCTTGAAGTATATTTTAATTGTTAGACATTGAGATAAACAGCATACAGGAAAAAAAAAGACGTTCCAATGAATAATAACCTGAAGTAGTTACCTTTAAAATTTTATTGGTTAGCCTTTCAACAAAGCAATATGCTATTGGTCCCCTATACATTAAGATCAGATGCTATGATAGGTACCTCCTCTAATGGTTTTCCCTCTACCACTTGCTTCGCCTTGTACGCACGCCTTTATTTTCGCCCTTTATAGGTCCCTATTGTTGTTTCCACTCCTGAGGGTGCGAGTGAAGAGGATGAACGCAAAAATCAAAAATAGGCAACCCGGTGTAATGGGATAAGCGTTTGGCAAGGGAATAAGAACGTAGAGAAGAAACTAAACGAAAAAAGGACGACCTATGAGTTAGTGTTCATATTTGTATAAATAAAAAAATTATATATATATAAAAGCTAAGAAAACAGTGGACGGTAAAGTAAGAGTGATAAAAAAATAAAGGATCTTAATTTAAATAAGATGCACTAATAAGGTAATATTGAAAAATAATGAAGTAAAAGAGTGAGGGAAGATAGAAGTTTTCATCAACTTTCTAATTACGACTTTTTAAATAATTAGAAGACCAACTTAATTTTGAAAATTTTAGTAGATTAGAAGAATATAGAAATTATATTTTTTTTATCTTGAATTTTAATTTCAAAAAGTATAATTTATGTTAAATCATAAATGAGATGAAAATAGAAAAATATTTGTATTGAGTGTAGGGTATTCCAATAGAGTTATTAAAGTGTAGTAGAAAAGTAAGGCACTGAATAATTTATGAAGTTATTTATCCTGAAATTGAAAATAAAGAAAATATTTAAGTTAGTGAATGGTAAATAGTTTACTCCTAAATGTATAAAATTATGAAAATTATAGGAGTATTAAGTTAATAAATTATACTATGAAATTTTAGAAGAAAGATATAGAAAAAAATTAATAAAGAAATCAAAGGGATTACAAATTTATTTGGATTCATACAATATTTCTACTATATGTATTGAAAAGCCTGAGAAATTATGCTGAATTTTGGAAAAAAGATGCCAGTGTAATTTATGTTAAAATAATTAAGAATATTTATAAAAATATAATAAAAATAATAATTAATTGAAACATTTTCTAATATTAGAAAAAGATGAAGTTCCTCCAATGGAACTCTACACTCTCTTTGTAAGAAAATAAATTATAAGGATATTTATCTAAACACATGGGTTATTTGTATGGGAGAGAAGACGGTCAATATATACGTAATTAAGTAGTGTGAGATCGTAATAAATATATATCAATGATAAAATAAATTATAATGATAAAATAAAATAAAAATTATTTAAATATAAATATTAGAGGAGAAAATCAAATCTCATTGCATAACAGGATTGATATATAAACAACTGTTGTTGTAGTGTTTCGGTTTTCTGATTACCCTCTTTTCACCGCTGACGAACTCGATCCTACGGCTGGATCTGCCTGCATGCACCACACATCGACATTCTACTTGGTTAAAGAGGCTCGCATCAACCTAGTGATAATCATCTTACTTGGTAAAAGAGGCTCACATCGATTGGCAATATCATTCTCGCGTGAAAATTATTATGTTTACATATAATGGATTAATTAATTTTTTACATTCTCTTTTACTCATATCATATTATCATATATTTCTATGGATTCTTATACTCATCCGTTTTTTGTTACCTGAGTATATATTAAGATTTAACTTGTTTCTTTAAATTTATAGTGTTGTTTAATTTTAAAATTTTATTATTATTTTTTTGGAACCTCCATGTTAGGACACTCTGAAAGCTGTAGGAGGTGAATAGCTTCGATTGCTCCATCAATGATAATTTGTAGTAAATTTAAAGTGAAGATTTACCAATACTAACATTTAGATTTTAATTGGTATCAACCTGGTGACTTACTTAAGGATTCACACAGTACACACACTCCACTATGAAAATACTCCTTCTCGAAAATAATCTAGAGATGGAGAAATCTCGTACAAGCTAGCAACAAGAAAGTACAACAAGGAAATGAATATACAATATAATAAACACTTTGCTTGATCTCTTGTACCTTGTAGATGTCTCTAGGTGGGGGAAAATACAACATCACTTGTTCTTCCAAACATCCAAGAACCGGTGACCAAAATGCGTGTGAGCAATACCTTCCAATCTCGACGAAAACCCTTTTCTATAGTTCACTCGATGTCTCTAATTGATTAGGCTTTCCCCTAATCTAACCATCCAACACCTTTAGAACAATTCTTTTTTAAACCCTAATCGATTAGCGAGTCATCTCAATCGATTTAGAAAGACATACACTATAAAAAATAATTGGGTTTACCGATGGAAAATTCCGTCGAAAATCCGTTGGAATATTCGCTTACCAATGGCACTCCGACGAAAAAGCTTGGGATACCATTCGTCGAAACGAGGTTTTTCTACAGAAATCAAAATTCTGTCAGTAATTTTTCCGACGGAATAGACTGAATCAATATTCCGTTAGTAAACACCGCCGCGAACACTGTTCGTCGCAACTGGATTTACCTATAATTACCGACAGACATACTGTCTCTATCGGTAAATTTGGCTATTGGGTACTGATGGAAACAATATTTCTGTTGGTGATTATCGAAATCGTTTACTGACGGAAACTTTGTTTCCATCGGTTTTCCGTCTATAAAAAAAATTAAAATGGAATAGTTTACATTCGGGATCTACCTTGTTTACAATTTGCATATCTATATAAAACCATCACAGACAATGATATTTCATACATACAAACATCACATTTTAGAATCCATACATATAATCACATTTTATACATCATAACAATATATACAATCACATTTTACACGTCATAATAATCTATATATACAATCACATTTTACACATCATAACAATCTATACAAACAAACTAACACAATTGTAACAATTCATATATCACAAACAAATAATATTATGGATAGAAAAATAGATAGAAACTATTGGGACACTTCGGAGCTAGGGGTGAATAGTTTATCGCGCTTCGATGATGATGATTTGCAGCGAAATAGACTCGAAGTAAACTTTCAATGTTAACACCAATGATTTACTTGGTATCCACCTCACACAAGGTGATTAATCCAAGGATCTGACTCTCTCTCACACACCGACTATCAAATAAACTTCTTTTCGGCAATAACCAAAGGTGGACAAACCTCATACAAGTTCTCTCACAAAGAAATACAAGAGGAGGAAGATACAAGCTAATACAAAATGAAATCTTACAAGATTACAATCAATGAAACCCTAGCTTGCTCTTTCTTCTTGTTTGAAGCGTCTCTTGACCTTGGAAGTGTAGCAGCACTTATCTGTAAGAAGCCTCAAGAACTGGCGTTGATCACCTGAGAGAATCATAAGAGGAGGAAAAGATAGATACAAAGATAATCCACGTGAATGCCTTTTATCGGGCTGATAACAGCTAGTTTTTCGAGCTTAATCGATTACCATAAATGATTAAGCCTTCCTAGTAATCGATTAGGAAGCTTTTTGTTTGCACGATAAGCCCCATAAGCGATTAAGCCTTTCTGTTTAATCGCTTACCGCACTCTTTGTGCATTTCACAAAAACAACCTTAATTAATCACCCTGATAGATTAAGCTATAGTAATCGACTAACTTAGTCAATTACCAAACCCTAACTTTCCTAACCGAAGTCTAGAGTTCTTTACCCAATATTCGGTCAACCTTGACCTGTTGAGACTCCTCATTGCCTAGCTTTTGGTTAACCCTGACCTACTAAGACTTCCTTTTCAGGTGTATGGTCAATCCTTTGACTCATTTGGACTTTTCTCCTTGTGCCAAGTATCCAACCAATTCTTTGACCTACTTGGACTTCCAATCACTAAATGTCCGGTCAACCTTTACCCACCTGGATTTCCACATGCATGCCTGACTTTACTCACCAGGACTTTCTCACTATCTAGCTTCACTCAGTAGGACTTTCACCTGGCTTCACTCACCAGGATTTTTATTCTGCCTAGCTTCACTCACTAGGGCTTTTCACTTGGCTTCACTCACCATGATTTTTCTTCTGCCTAGCTTCATTCACTAGGGCTTTTCACCCGACTTCACTCACCAAGATTTTTCTATCTGCCTAGCTTCACTCACCAGGACTTTCACTTTGCCTGACTTTATTCACTAGGACTTTCACCTTGTTTCACTCACCAAGATTTTCCATCTTCTTAGTTTCACTGACTAAGACTTTCCATTTGCCCAGTTTCGCTCACCAGGACTTTTAACACAAAGTGTCCGGTCAACACTAACTCACCTGGATTTTCATCTTTTGCCAATCTTCTCGTTGGACTTGCCCTTGCCTAAACTCCAGTTAGGACTTTTCAATCAAATATCCGGTCAACCTCGACCTACTTGACCAATCTCCACACACGGACAATTGCAACTACAATCTCCATATATTGTCACACATCGAAACTCAAACATCAAGACTCAAACATGAGCCAACTCAAGCTTAGTCAAACTGGTCAACCTTGACCTAGGGAAATTGCACCAATAATCTCCCATTTTTGATGTTTGACAACACGTTTAAGTTAGGCTAATCTCTTAGCCTCAACTTCTTCTTCATACCAAAGCATGAATGAGGGTTTTCTTCATTCTCCTTCTTTCCAAGAGAGTAGTCTCTTCCTTTGGGTAATGAAGGTTTCCTAACTTAAACCCTATATTCTCCTCTTTTGGCACACATCGAAAACTCTCCCCCAAAGAGTTACCTACATATTGTTCATAACCTCACTTGTTGGCCACAACATTACAATGAAGGTTCCATACTCTTCATTGTCCCCAAGTGCTCACCCTTGAGCACTAACTCATCATTCAATGCTCATCATAAAGCAATCATCACTCCAACAATGAAGATATCCAATCTTTCATTGTTTTCCAATGCTCAACCTTGAGCATTCATCAAAATGAAGGTTTCTAGTATTCCATGGTTTCGAGAAAAATAAATACATGTCTCTAAGGAGTTAGCTCCCCCTCAAAACATGCTCTAAACTTTTATCATTGCACCAACAATGACTTAGAGTTTCTAAACCTTTAGAAAATCCAAATTTTAAAGTTTTGAGATTTAAATATCAATATTGAATGCAAACCTCATCCTAAACTCCAACTTAGTCCTTCTTAACCATCCCTTCGTGTTTCATCACAAAAACTACCCTAAAATGTTCAAAGTTGAGTTTTAGAGGGTTAAGGATGGCTGACACGTCTTAACATGGCTTATTCAACTTAAATAAACTTATATAGGCTGAAATCAAGATCTTAAGTGCCTAAACAAGGCTCGTAGTCCCTTAAAACCAGCCATAATCGACTGAAGTTGAGATTCAATTGATTCCCAGTTATTAATCGATTGCTATAATCGATTAAGACCTTTAATCAATTACTTTAATCGATTCCGTGAGCTACTATGTTCACGGAAATTCACCCTAATTGATTACCTTAATCAATTTAGATTGGTAATTGATTGCGCTAATCGATTACCATTTCTAATTTTTGAAATAAAATTCTTCTTGAATTTTAGAAATGCCCTAAAAATTCTATAAAATTCTAAAAATCATGAAAATTCTTGTAGACATTATTTAAGGCATATATTTTCATGGAAAAATAGTTTTCTAAGACAATACATCTTATTTTCAAAGATTGATACAAAATTGAAAACTCTTCAAAACTTCAATATTTTTTTCCAAGTTTGTATCTAACTTTCCAATGGTGATTACTATCAACAAATAGTCTTCACCAAAATTTTTCAAAAATATTTTGAAATCATTTTCAAAACCAATTTCCAACAATGTACCTTGGGCTAAGTACATATGACTTGTACATTGACTTTCCTAATGATTGGATAACACATAACTATGTATTTTGATGAAGCTAAAACTCAAATAGATGCACTTGATCAACATCTTGAGTCTTGTTCATCATCCTAATATCTCACTTGTATATAATGTGTACTAAAATACATACAAATCACATTATAGTCTTTGTGAGATGTAGATTTTAGTTTTACCATAATATAAGGGATCATGCATATCTATCTAGATATTTTAAAATATGATCATCCACTTAGGATGTTACTCGTTGATAAATTCCTTTGGCACACTTGTTGGTAAATGTCATTGTCCTTAATTATAAGGAATTTAAAATAATGCATGAAAATTTATGACATACATAAAAATAAATATTTTTCAAAAGAAAAATTCTTTTAGCTACATGATGTATGTATGACATGACATGATATTTTTGTTCCCGTAGCCAACCACCACACGTCCCAGTCTCTACTGCTACACACTTGACGTGACATGTGAATGCCCCTGATGATATGACAGACGTCTTTTCAAATTCCATGGTCAGATCTTATCCTTGTTTTTCATATCCCTTGATCGGACGACTCAGAGTCATCGCTCGCTGGACTTTATAAGCCCTTATTTACTCGTTGTCGTCTTAACACTTCCTCGCGTTTTCGATCTCGAGCACGTTCTATGACGCTTCTCCTCCTCGTCATCTTCGTCGGCGACCTTTCTCAGTAAGGCTCTCTTTTTTTCCTTTGTTGAATTCACACTCAGCTTCTTTCTTGATTTCTTATGGTCGTCTCCCCTCAACCTCCTCTGCGTGCCCTCAGGTTATGGTATATCTCGACCGAGTCCAAGTTCAATGGTGATGAAATTGACTATATGAAGCTCACGTATTGTTTCCCTTCCGATTATCAAATCACTATACCTTTAGCCTATGACTAGCCTCATTCGCCTCCCGATGGTTTTTTTACCCTTTTTCAAGGATCAGTTCTACGCCGGTTTTCGGTTCCCCGTTCACCCTTTCTTCTCGGCCGTGTGTAAATACTTCCATGTATCCTTGCACCAATTGGTGCTTGATTCCTTTAGGTTGTTGTGTGGGGTGGTCGTGCTATTCCATTTGAATGGCATCCCCTTAATCCCCCGAGCATTCCACTACTTTTACTATCTCAAATTGTCTGAGCCAGGGATCTTTTTGTTCCAAGCTCGAGTGGGCTCTGTCTTTTTTTTTGAAAAAATGTCGACCTCCAATAAGCATTGGAGAGTGCACTATTTTTTCGATCACTTTCCCACTCTGCCAGACTTCCCGACCGGCTGACAGATGGAAGTAATGAAGCCTTCGTCACTCGGGAGATACCGAAGCCGATCTGACTATCTCCAAGCAGCCTCCATTTTAGCCGATCAGAAGTATCACATCCACCAGCTGCTATTGGAGAGTGTCATTTATGTGTTCGGGTTGAGCCCAATCCGCACGCGACTGCCCATGACCCTAGATATGCTCTGTCTGATCCTTATCTTTGAATCGAACTATTTTTTCTTCATTTTTTGCAGCTCAAATCATGCTGGGGGCATGTCTAAGCGACAAGAGTAGGCTCACAGATGCGGAGATTAACGTTGTGGGTGTCATTGAGCTGCAGAGTCGTGGCCTACAGCCGGTCGAGCACTCCGATGATCTGACCGACAGGGTGGGAGGGAGCCACGTGCCAGCCAACGAGGTTGGAGCAAGTCAGACAGCGGCTAGTGATGCCGCGGCTGCCACAGCTGACCTTTCTCCTGATCGACCTTCAATTCTGCCTATCGCAGAGCCCTCAGAGTCGACTACCTCCAGCAAACCTCTGATACAACGCAAGAGGCATTGCGGGGAAGCTTCTTCCCGCTAAGCCACTTCCACTTTACATACCCCCTCCCGTACTGGTTCACGGCCTTCCTCTGAGTTGGGTGAGACTTCATCACCCGCCCTTCCCGAGTAGGTGGTTGTCCAGATTCCTACTTCTGTGTCATCTGACCGGACACCTTCTTAGTCCAGGTTGTCGTTGGGGACCATATGCGCACCGCCTGTGACATATATGCCCCCTTACTCCTCCTTGCCGGCTGCACAGGTATCTACTATCCGATCATCCCCGATGCTCAAGTCTATAGGCCAAGTGATTTCTGAGCCTTCTAGTCCGAGCTGCCAGAGACACATAACAGTCACCCTCCACTTGCCCATTGATGAGTGGCGCCACCCAGACGATGCCGAGCTCCGTTCCCCTGAACACTGGATCAATATTCAAGGATCGTTGGCACAAGTTGGGGCTGATGCTCGGGCCCGTGCGGCGATTTTTTCCCTGGGGGATCTCATGGGCAGTCATACTCAAAAGGGCCACTGGAGTAAGTATATTGCTTTTATATTTACTTACTTATTTCCCACTCGGCACTTACTGACTTATTGCTACTGTAGTTCTGGGTCGAGAGTCTGGCCATGTGCCAAAGGCTAGCTTTTTTTAAGCATGAAGTCCAACAGTTGCGCTCTCCGAGCAGCTCATTAGAGGATTCCTGGGCACATTTGGAGCAGCTGACTGACGAGGTGACTCAACTGAAGGCCGATCTGGAGAGGATCTCTGAACAACTTCAAGTTAAGCGGAACTAGTGTCGAGCAGGCCTTGTGAATTGAGCGGTTCTACAAGCAGGCTTACAACTTTGAGTCCAAAATCAACTCCGCCAATACTCGAAAGCTTCGTGCCATAGAGGACTTAGAGATTAAAAATAAAGAGGCTAGGGTCTTGGGGAAAAATATGAAGGAGATTGAGGTTGCTCTGGTCACTGAGCGGGAGAGTCGATCAACAGAGCAAGTGGCTGCTAAGGTTCAACTCGACGCCAAGGATACCGAGTTGGCTTCGATGAAAGCCAAATTGGAAGCGTCCCGAGCAGCCTTCAAAATTTACCAAGATGCAGAGCCTGACCGGTTTAAAGTTTTTAAGCGTGATTATCTCCGTTCGAACCCCTTCAACGACCAACTCACTGATCGTGTGCTTCACCTCTTCAATTTTTGCATCGATGGAACCCTCAAACAGCTGAGTGGCTCCCTCTCGTGATGGCCAACAAGATCATAAACAGAGAAAAGTTTACTGAGTCATTGTTGGATGACATGCTCAACTATCTTGAGTAACCCTCCTCTCAATTTCGTAGGCTGCCTTTTGTACTCTCTCAAGATGTTCTGTAAAATTTTTTCTAAGTGTCAATGAATGAACGCCCATTCGACGCTTCCTCCTTTTGTTAAATTTGCAAGTGTTCCTCCATGCATCCCCATTCAACCCCATGGGGCTGTCTATCGTCTTGACCACCTTATAATGCATTGTGAAAATTTTCTGAGTATGCATTCTTGTACCTCCGCTCGTCAATATAACTAGTTCATGAGACACTCGACCACTAATTTCAGCATATATCAAACGACCTCTCTGCCTTTGTAATAAAAAATCTTATCTGCCAGTCGGCAGTAGGACCGGTGTTCATAGTCGCCACATGACTTATCGCTAATTTTAATCTCGGGGTTATAGCCGCCGCTCGACTATCCTTATCAACTCTTGAGTTTATAGCCACCACTCAACTTTAGTTGGTGTAGACTTGGGCTTATAGCCGTCGCTCGACTGTTGATTTCATAGACAAAGGTTTATAGTCGCCGCTCGACCGTTGATTCATTGACAGGGGTTTATAGTCATCACTCGACTGCTGATTGGTCAGACAAGGGTTTATGGTTATTGCTCGACTATTGATTATGTAGATAAGGATTTATAGTCATCGCTCGACTTCTGATTGCGTAGACAAGGGTTTATAGTCACAGCTCGACTGTTGATTGCATAGACGAGTTTATAATCACTGCTTGACGGCTGATTGCATAGACAAAGGTTTATAATCTCCGCTTGACTGTTAATTGTGTAGACAAGGGTTTATAGTCGCAACTCAACTATTGATTATGTAGACAAGGGTTTATAGTCGTCGTTCGACTGTTGATTGTGTAGTAAGAGTTTATAGTTGCCGCTCGACTTTTGATTGCGTAGATAAGGGTTTATAGTCGTTGCTCGACTTTTAACTTGGCCGATTGACACAAGAGCCTGAGACATTTGGAATTTTTATTCATTGTCTCCTTACACACACAGGACATACATTTATACAATTTTATCAGGATTTAACCACACACCTCTCACCCGACCCCATAGGGTTGGAGATAGTTTGCTCTCCAAGGCCGCTCGAGCCTTCTTCCATCTTCGTCCTGCAAGTAGTAGACTCCCAAGTGGAGCTTCTGAATGACTCTGTAAGGTCCTCCTCACGGGGCTTCTAGCTTAGTGACATCACCGACCGACTTCACTCTCTTCAAGTGAAGCCTGTGTAATACCATAGCCTTTACACAACTCCTTGAGCCTCCGTCCAGTGAACTGGCTCCCATTGTCTAAGACGAGCCGACGAGAGATGCCGAACTGACATAAGATATTTTACCATATAAATTTGATGACCATATGCTCGGTTATCTTGGATAGCGGTTCGACCTCCACTAATTTTGAAAAATAATCTACTGCCACGAGTAGAAATTTTTATTGCCCGATCACCATGGGAAATGATCCAACAATGTCCATACACTATTGATCGAACGAACAAGATACCGTGGACACTTTCATCTCCTAGGTGGATCGGTGTGGGATGTTATGATACTTTTGACACGACAAGCAATTGACCACTATCCGTGCGGTGCCCACTTGCAATGTGGGCCAAGTATCCCACCAATAGGATCTTTCGGGCCAGTGATCTGCCGTCCGTGTGACTTCCGTAGGAGCCTTGGTGAACCTCTTGCAAGATGTATTCAATGTCCTCCGATCCTACACACTTGAGCAACGACCTTGAGAAAGCTCTTTTGTATAGATGATCCCCGATCATGGTGAACCGCCCGACCCTCTTTTTTAAAAAGCGAACTTCCTCCTGATCAGCTGGTATGACTCTCGATCGGAGGAACTCTATCAGTGTATTCAACGTCCTCTGCACAGAGGTTAGTGGCTTAGAGAGATTTTATCAATATGTCATCGACATATACCTCCATGTTACGGTCGATCTACCGTCAGAACATCTTATTCATCAATCTTTGATAGGTGGTGCTGGCGTTCTTCAATCAGAACGGTATGATATTATAGCAGTAAGTCTCGTTAGTCGTAATGAAGTTGACCTTCTCTTGATCTTTATAGGTGAGCGACGCTTGGTGGTAGCCTTGATATGTGTCGAGCATGCAGATCAGCTCACAACCCACCGCGGAGTCCACCATTTGGTCTATCCGGGGTAGGGGATAGAAGCCCTTTGGGTAGATCTTGTTTAGATCACGGAAGTCGATGTAGACTCACACTTATTCCCCTGCTTAGAGACCAGCACGACATTAGCAAGCTAGCTCAGAAATTGTACTTCGCGGATGTGACCCGCCTCCAGCAACTTTTATATTTCTGCTCGGATAATCTGATTCTACTCTAAGCTAAAGTCCCTCTTTCTCTGTTTCACCGGCAGAGCGCCCAGTCGGACATGAAGCTCATGTTCAGCTATGCTTGGCGCGATGCCCAGGAGTTCGTGTGTCGACCAGGCAAACACATCTTGGTTTCGTCTAAGGCAAGTGACCAGTTATACCTTCTTCTCATTTGTCAGGTCGACAATGACAAATGTAGTGGCTTTCGATCGGCTAAGATGGATTTGAACCTCCTCCTTTTCCTTATAGACCAGTGCGTGAGTTTCTTTCATGATGGTGTTCACTTCTAGACGCAGGTTCTTCTGTGCGACCCTTGCTTTGGATTTGACCATCTCAACGTAGCACTGTTAGGCAGCCAACTGGTCACCTTTAACTTTGCTTATCTCGTTGTCTACCGAAAACTTGATCTTCTAGCAGAAGGTAGACACCATCGCTCGGAACTCATTCAGGACTGGTCATCCCAATATGACATTGTAAGCGGATGACACATCCACTACAATGAAATTTATGGTCCTGCTCCTCTTGAGAGATTCTTCTCTGAGCGATATGTCCAGCCAAACTTGGCCATATAGTGGGGTTGTCATGGGCTGCAGTTCGCTTTGGTCGATTTACAGTTGATTGAACGCCTTCTTAAAGCTTATATTCACCAAGCTACCTATATCCACAAAAGTTCAGTGAATGGTATATTTAGCTATTACCACCCGAATGATCAAGGCATCATCGTGAGGGATCTCCACTCCCTCTAGGTCTTGGGGGCCAAAACTGATTTCAGGTCCCTTGGCCTTCTCCTTGCTGCATTCAACAACATATATTTCTAGTCGCCGAACGTGTGACTTCCTCGCTCAATTGGAATCACCGCCGGTTGGCCCACCAGCGATCATTCCGATTTCACCCGAGCGGCGTTATTTCGGTTCTCGTCCTCCCGTGCCAAGGGCCTAGTCCACTCAGCAGAAGCTCGGACATGACTTGTGGTATTCCTTCTTTAAGGCTGACGATGGCGTTGTTCGTCCGCCAGTCTATCTTCTTCTCTTCGCCCGCCCGACCGACTTTAATGTCGTCGCTCGAGAGTTGATAAGCGACGACGGTATCATGGATGAGCTAGTTGGCTAGAAATCGGCGTCAGGTTATAGCAGTCATGCATGTTATGTGTCATCGACTGATGGAATGAGCAAAACAACGATGCCCATGACTTGCCTTTTGCACCTTTTGGGTGACCTGCTGCTACATGCTGCACAACATATGTTATTGGCTCTGGGTACGGCTGTGCTACCCTCGATTGGGGGCTCTTTGGTGGTTGATGATTGGTGATCGATCGCTATTCTGAGGGAGTAGTATGCTCGGCAGGTGCTTTCTTCCTTCATGTCGCTTAAACTTTCTCCACATTTATGTATTCAGTGATCTACATGAGTAGGTGGTCGAAGTCTTTTGGCGGCCTTCAGAAGAGGGAGCGAAAGAATTCCCTTTTGGTAAGCCCTTGGCCGAAGGCTCCGAGGAAACCTATGGAATGTCCATGGCCACCTGGTTGAACCGCTTAATGTAGACCCTCAGTGCCTCCTTTGACCATTGCCTTAACTCGAACAGGTTAACACTTGCCTTTTGGTAGCGGCGACTGCTTGCGAAGTGGTGCAAGAATGCCACTCGAAAGTCTTTAAAGCTATGGATTGATCCAACCAGTAATCGTCTAAACCAACACTGCACTAATCCGGAAATGGTGGTGAGGAAGACCCGATACTTCACTCCGGCAGTGTACTGATGGATTGTGGTCGCGTTTTCGAACTTGACCAAGTGGTCATCCAGATCGGTCATTCCATTATATTCCCTGATCGTCAATGGGGTGTAATATCGGGGTAATGGATTGCCCAGAATCGCCTGAGAGAACTGTCGGTTGATCCGCTCGGGCGAATCATCATTTCTTAGTGCTTTCCCTTTCTGTGCATCCTAAACAGACGTGTCGTCTGATGAGGATCTCGGTTCCCTGTCCGGTCGGCACTGCTCCTCTGATGGAGTCTGGAACAGCGTACGATGAAAGGGTATTAGCGCATTGGGCGCGTCCCCATAAGTGTTAGTTGGTTTCTTATTTTGCCCCCAAATATGTTTCGCTCGATCTCTACATCCGGCCTGCTACCCCCGCTGTTGATGTCGTGGGCTTATGTACCTGGCGCTCGGCCAGCGCCTGTTGTTGTTGTTGTTCAACCATTTGTACTGCTCGGCTTGCATTGGCATATCTAATTCCTCCTTTGTCAACGTCACCATCGTGAGTCATCCAAGGTCCTCCATCTCCACATCTCGGATGCAGGCTACGTTCCTACAGACGACACCAATATGATCCTATCTGAAAATCATGAAGAAGGCTGACTGGGGATGTGGCTTCTGGGTTGACTGCTTGTAGACTTCACTCCGCTCTTCAACACAAGAAACGTCAATGCTGAGCCAGGGAAGAGGTCCCCGGTGTTGGCCCTCCAACACTCAAGTCAGTCACCGAAAAAATAGAAGGAAGCGGAGCAACAGTAAGCACAGGCATGCAAATCCCTGATATGACAGTAGAAGCTTCCGTCGTATGATCCGCGTGTTAACCATGCCTTGTTGTCGGCGACATTATCTCCCAAAGAGATATAAAAGGGGTCCCATTGTTTGGTCTAGTGAGGGAGCCGCTCGGCCGGGGATCCTCGCCTGGTTGACGTCAACCTATCTTCTCCATAATTCATTAGCCAAGTTGATTGTTTCCGCCCGACCGGACCATCGCTTTGGTTGACTTAGTGTTCTTCCACTCCATGATGCGCATCTGATGTTTTAGCCGTAGTGCTCTTAGTTGTCTGACGTTTTCCTCGGACAAACTACTTGCTGATTGGACACTTCATGCCCAATTAGCAACTGCAGCAGACCTCCGCTCGGCCACCTTTTGTGAGCCCTTTGGTTCTCTAGCATTGACTGTCTTAACTTTGACCTCCACGTTGGCTGCTATCTCTGTACTTAACCCATGCTCAGTGGGCCCCCTTTTATCACTGCATCATATAAAATCTTGCAGAAAGTCAAATACGATAAATTATGATAAGATTAATGTATAATTCAAAATGTTGCATATATGTACAACGAATTCTACATGTAATAAAAAAGATATATGGATAGAAAGAAGATGATGATGATGATGATCGTGGTAAATATTTAAATAGGGGCGCCTAAAATATATAGTAATATAATATTTAGAAATGAGCAGATTAGAATATTAAAACTAAATATATTTTGCATGGTTTATGTATGATAAATAAAAAATAAAGTTGTAGTTGAATAAACCTAAAAAAAAGCTAATCACCACGGTCTAATAGGTTTTGAGTCTCCTGTGACTCAAACCATGTGGTGTCTGGGTGTGAGTGAAATTAGCTAGGATCGCTCGCATACGGACAAAGAGAGCATCATTATCCGAGTCATGTGCGGTTCTGATTCGATTCTCCTCGGCTCTACTCTACTACTCAGTGGTCCTCCTCTACTGCTCAGTGTCCCTCCACTGATCTATAGAGGTCATCCTCTCATCCATTAACTTTAGTTTAGTGCGCACTTCTTCATTTTCGCGTCTTAAAGACTGCATCTTAGTAGAAGAAGAGAAACTACCACGACCCCTAGGAGTCCTCAAACGATCAAATGTCACTTTGACCTAGGAGCCAAGGCCATAGAGAGTGGAGTTTTTTTGTTCTTCCACCGACAACATCATAATATATCTCATTTAGCGCATCAATGGATAGAGACTGTGACTCCCTCCTCTGATAGTGGCTGAGAGACCTGAGTCACTCTTTTTGTCATTTGCTCTTGTGTGAAAAAATATAATATTGATTAATATCTAATTTGATTATAATTACTAAAGTTAATCAAGATATAAATGAATAA
>JBBMJZ010000137.1:20682989-20717528 GCA_037833815.1 Zingiber zerumbet
TAACCTCGACAGCTAAAATGTTCGTCTCTATGTTTTATTTTCTCTTTAATACTTTTCCATTAAATACTTTGTCATTTTAAATTTTAGAAGGTCATAAGTTGTGTTATATATATATTGGCTTGTGACTAAATTTAAGAACTTGTAAGCTTTGTTAAGTTTTTTTAACTTCAACGGGAGTTTTAATAAGGAGTTATAATAAACTTGCACCCTAAAACTTGACATTAGTACAAGTCGATTTGCAAATTAGTTTACTATTAAGATGGAGAAAATACAAATATATACCGTATAATAGTATAATAAGATAGTTTTAAAATATAATTTTACTCATTATATTAAGAGTAATAATTTTTTGAATACGAATGTGTTTGAAAAATTATTGCTCTTAATGTATTGAGTCAAAAATCGGTTGATGAACCAAATGACCTAAGATTGACATGAAACTAGTTTTTATATATTCGTCTACCTATTTTGATTGTATATATGTTCTCAAATACCAATTTGAATTAATATATCAAAATCGACTGATAGACCAAATAATCTCGGATTGACATGAAACTAGTTTTTATGTGTCCATATACTTATTTTGATTATATACATGTCATCAAATACCAATTTGACCCAATATATTAAAAGTAATAATTTTTTTAAACATAAATATATTTTTAAAATTTTAATTTGTATTAAAAAAAATATTCCTCTCAATATATGGGGTCAAAATGATTTTTGATAGTATGTACATAATCAAGAGAGACGAACGAACACATAGAAACTAGTTTCATGTCAATCCGATGTCATTTAGTTTAACAGACATTTTTAAGTAAAATCTGCTGATAAACCAAATGATTTCGTTCTTATATATTTATCTACTTATTCTGATTATATTCATGTTCTCAAATATACATTTAGTCTAATATATCGAGAGCAATGATTTTTTAAACATAATTTAAATTTTTTAAACATAATTTAAATTTTTTAAATATTTTCGTATTCAACAAATTATTACTCTCAATGTATTAGGTAAAATTTACGTTTAAGGGCACGTATATAATCAAGAGAGATGGACAAATACATAGGAACTAGTTTTATGTCAATCCAAGGTTCAATGGTCCATCAGTCGATTTTGGAAAAAATTGGTTGATAGATCATATGAAATTTGTCCCCAAGGCGTAGCACAGATGGGGAGTGCATGGTTCTGTGGCTGAAAGGTTCAGGAATCGATCCTCGGGGTGTCACTGCCTGGGGTTAACGTTTCCGCTATGCACTTTCCACCTATGTACCTGCATTTGCCTCCCTCTATATCTGTGAGACCAGCTCTAGGGGGGCCGCTGATGTGGCGGTTCCATATTTTTTTTAATTGATATAAAACTACCTCTATGAGCACGACACTAAGAGGATCATTAATATAGCGGATCTATATTTGAATTAATATGAAACTATTTCTTATGTGTTTATCCATCTCTTCTGATTATATTCATGACCTCAAACTTCAACTTAACCCAATATATTAAGAGCAATAATTTTTTTAACACGAATTAAAATTTTTAAATACATTCATATTAAAAATATACTGGTCTTAATATATTGATTCAAATTGACATTTGAGGGTATGAATATAATCAGGCAAAATAATCGAGCACACAGGAACTAATTTCATGTCAATCTGAGGTTGTTTGGTCTATCAACCGATTTTATCTAAAATCAATTTTGATAAAAAAAAAAATCAATCGACTGATTTGTTTAAAATTTTCACTTTTTGGTATATAACAAAATCGATTTGACTGATAAAAAAATCAATTGTCTGATAGAGATAAAATAGAAAATGGGTACATAATTTGATTATTTTGAGCTACGTGGTTCAATAAAAAACAGATATAAAGCTATATAAGGCAAAAAGAAATATTTATAAATTTATATAATTTAAACTATTTTGTAAATCAGCTGATCTCTAAGATACAAAGGTTGATAATTAAGGGCATTTGTTAATAATTGAAATTACAAAGAGTAAAATGATGAATCTAAAACTACAGAGGCATCTTAAGAAATTCAGAAAACTATAGCGTTGAAAATGATTTTTCTCAAAAAAAAAAAAATCTAGTGACCGGAGTCCATGGATGAGAAAGACCAGTTCAGATTCCGGTCTGGATGAACCGGTCTTTCTGGGTCAATTGAAATGTGCACCCTTTTTAGCAAAATTTGCCGGTTCGTCTCGAACAAGATGCCAGGCACAGCTTGCCTTCTTTAAATACCACATTTTGTCGAATCAAGTTGGCGTTACCAAATTCCCTTTCCTGGTCTCCAGATTTCCTTGGCTGCTGTCGGTGGTGGAGGCGAACAAGCTCGAGGAAGTCAGCGATCGGCAGACGTATCATCAATGACGCTCGGTAGCTCCGGTGGATCCGGCGTTGTCGGTGAGAGATTCCTCCCCCGCATTCCCCCCTTTCCTTTTCTTTCTTCCAACCTAAATTTATATGCATCTATATGTTGAGGCGATTTTTTTCCCCTTCGGGAGGGTTGAGAATATCACAAATTGATGTCTTTGCCTTTGGTAATCGCGATAACTCGATGCAGTTCTGGATGGTAATTGATGGAGCTTTACCAATTGCTAGTTGTTGTTAGATTTCAATTTTAATCAGCGATGCTAGGCTGTTGGTGGCTCGTCCTCGATATGCTATCGTGTTTTGCGGTTATTCTTACGCGCTTCTCCATCTCTCATCTGTAAGATTAATTTCCACGATGACTGTACAAGGTAGGTGCGATTGAAGAACGAACAATATATTATTTTATATGCGCAGCCTTTTGATATCAGAATCATGGTTAGGATACAATTTACTTGCATTCTCCCCTTCTCCAATTTAATTTGCTCTCTACTGAACAGTATTTCGGAAGATCCCTCCGGAATTTTGTATCTTGAGATTCAAATTGTTAGTTATGCTTTTGATACAAACGGGTATACTTTGAAGCCCTATTAAACTACCGTTTTTGCAGCTCTTGTTTTGGTTTGTCTATATGCAAGCTTATTTCAGTGGTCCTGGTTGGATTCATATATGCATAATTGCTATTTGTAAAATCTAAGAACCAGTTACTAAAGAGTGGCATGCATTTTTCATGTGTCCATTACGAGACTTGTTTGCTTAATTACTCCAACATCTTTGATTTTACTTTTAATCTGTTCTAGTGTTCATATCTCATATCTTGGTCCTGCTCATTTGCAACTCCGGCAAATCACCCCTTCCTTGGGTTCCTGTGTTCCTTGCATAATGAATGCCAGGCAATGTGAAGGAGGCGAATAGCAATGACATTAGCTTCACTTTAGTGAATTATTGCCTATAATTTGCTGCTAATCCGAGTTTGGTATTCTGTACTTTTTTTTCTTTTTTCTTTATTTTAATACATGGAGACTTGTTTGTTAGTTAACATCTTCTATTTTGGTATTTTCTGGTCTTTTTACCATCTAATTGAATATTCAACTGTAGAAGGATATGCTTCAGGAACTACCAAACCATTTTATTTTCATGTATTTTGTTCATTTTTAATGAATCATTTGTATCAGGATGACACTTCATCTGAATAGCGTTGTTTGTTATTGCATCATTGTGCAGTTCCTAGGAACTTCAGATTGCTCGAAGAGCTCGAGAGAGGGGAAAAGGGAATAGGAGATGGTACTGTAAGTTATGGCATGGATGATGGAGATGACATTTACATGCGCTCTTGGACGGGCACAATAATTGGCCCCCTTAATGTATGAGATGGACATTTTCTATTTCACTACATCACCAAATCTGAAATTGTAGATGATCGTATTTTGCACCAATACTCTCTTGCAGACAGTCCATGAGGGTCGCATCTATCAGTTGAAATTGTTCTGTGACAAGGACTATCCCGAGAAGCCACCGAGTGTTCGGTTCCATTCGCGCGTCAACATGACTTGTGTTAATCCTGACACAGGAGTGGTAATTTCATGAGTTGAAGACGAGTTTAAAGATTTTAGGAGAATTACTACCATTGTTTTTTTGAGACTAATGCTAGGTTTTGGTGTGATTATTCCAGGTCGATCCAAAGAAATTTTTGGTTCTGGGGAACTGGCAACGTGATTACACAATGGAATATGTTCTAACACACCTCAAAAAAGAAATGGCAACATCACACAACCGCAGATTAGTGCAGCCTCCAGAAGGTACTTCTTTCTAAAAACTTGGCTCTGGCCAAAGGTTACTAATTAAGGTGAAGGTAGACTTTCATGTATCAATTATTCAGTAAACGGTGGTTTGTTTAACTCATGCTTGGGGTTAAATTTGTTGGCTCTATACATTATCAAAAAAGAGTGTGGGCTAAATGACTCTGAATTTCTGTATTATCTAAAGAAAAACCTTCCTATCTTTTTGGCGGTTAGCATGGAAAAGTCTGCAAGTAGCATTGTTTTGCACTTTCCTCTTGTAGAATCAACTTAAATCCAATTGGTGCTAGCTGTACTCTTGTCGTAAATTTTTTTGTTTGAACTGGTCGTTTAGGGTACTTCTACTTAGAAGTGTCAATTGGACTGTGGGCCTAGTCTCTCCTCTAGGCCTGGTTCGGGTTGGGTTAAGCTTACCATGGCCCATGGCCGTGCAGGTAGGCTGAGTTAGGCATAGAGTTGTCAGCTCGCCGGCCTTGCATAGACCAACACTGAAACAAGTCCATGGATAAATGAATATTAGCTATTTGAGTCTGTTTAAATACCCACTTTACATGATAAATGTGCATTCAAATCCATGGGGACCAATGGATACTCAAATAGGTAACATATATGGTTATCTATGGTGCTTATAGTTTTAAGTCAATTTAAACTAGGCTCAGAACCTTATTACTTGGACAATGACTATTTGAATATAACTTATCAGACATCCATTCATTTATGGTGATGTCTCCTAAAAGCATCCAACCCAACAAGCATGATTACACTGTGGATCGGGTTGGCGGGGGCGCTGAGGGCGAGCGAATCGCCTTTTTGCCACATGATTACACTGTGGACGCTGGGGGCGAGCGTATTTGCCTTTTGTCACCATGATTACACTGTACTTTGCTTTTGTAGGAAGACCGTGTTTTTTTTTTAAAAAAAAGCCATCAATAAAAAAAAGCTAAAATACAAAGAATTCATGATAGCTTTCTGTGCCTGTGACTGCAATCTTTGGTCAAGGGGTAATCTGCAATTTGGACCCAGCATGACCCAAAGTTGTATTTAGGCCCATATTTGCGCATGTTGGCTTTTCTTGTTGCAAACTTCTTGAGCACTCTTTGTGGTGGTGTTTGGTTTATCGGATATAGTAAAATTAAGGATTTTTTTTTCTTTGCCTCATCATGGTATGGAATTTAATGATTGATTTTTATTTCTATGTTTAATTTCAATTAATGTTGTAAATAATAGTTATAACATAGTCTCAATAATGGAATATTACTGCAAGTAATATTTTGTCTACCTGACTTTATTTTCGTGGTACAGCATCCATTCAACTCAAAAGCAAACAAATGGTTAAGTCATTAGTTTTTTATTTGTTCATCATTTATATCAATTATTGAAAAAATAATTAAATCTAAAATGATGTAGGCTTATCAACTCACTGTGAGAAAACTTTACCCCATATAATTCCTTGTTTTTTTATTAATATTTTGCTCGCCAATTTCAAGTGGCAATTAAGCATTTGTCTATGCCTTGTCTCCTCAAAATATTTCACAGGGGAACAAGATAAAGAAAGTGGAATATATAATTACAATGCACAAACGAAAATTCTGATGCTAGTCCACAAAGGAAGTAATTAATTAATAAAAAATGATGGAGTGATTTATTTTATTTGTACTGAATATATTAATAACAGGGCAGCAAAATGTCCAATCACATGAAAAATTAGGTTACAGAAAGAATCTGAAGCCTTGGCAGGGTATGGAAGCACAAGCACTTTCTTGACATTTAGTCATAAAAAAAAATATTAACTGAAGTGAAGAAAAGTCGATGATTTGACAAAAGTTCAAAGAAAAGACGGTGAACAAGTTGGCAATGATACAGAGACACCTATAATCTGTACAAAACACCTATAATCCGTGCTTGATTAACTATCCAAATACATTTAAATATCCACTAATTGGCTATTTGAATCAGATTAAATAGTTTAAGTACGCATAAATGTTCAATTATTGGGCATCTGTATATATAAATTATGTGACGTGATTTGTTTAAAATATATTAAGGCATAGTGAATGATTTTTATTGACATGTAGCTGCTGAATTCAATACATGATAAATTATATAATTCGAGCTCAAATTTCTCCAACATGTTTGTTTTCCCATGTTTCATGAATCAGTGGGCAGCTCCAAAACCACTGGCTCCTCGTTTCCATTTCTTTTCCACAAGATTTAATTTGTGAATAAAATTAGCTGTTTTAGCTTTGCTTTTAGTAGAAACTTCAGACTCAGAGAGTCGTATTATCATAATGACAATGCCATCCATGATGATCCAATCTCTCTGTTAACTTGTGATGCATCTAATTGTGCTAACTTATTAAATACCAATCCACGCTTTTATTAGCTTATTTGTTCTTCAATATTAAGTAGGGAAGAGTTAAACTTATATTGTGAGAATTATCTGATATTTGAGATGATGCTGAGATCAGTGAAACTGTCTTTTTTTTTCTCTTAGTACTTTTTAAAGTTAGTTAATCTGATAATTCTCCTAATTGTAGGGGCATTCTCGTAGGGTCATCTTTATAAAACCTCCTTTTCTCTCGTCTCTCTCCTTTTGTTCTCAAACAAAGTGACACCTGTTTACGATTAAGGATAGAGGATTTGCTAATTAAGAAAAAATACGATGGGTATGGGAAAATGTGGCAAGCTCCGCTTGGTGGTGCACCTCCAGCAGATGCTGCGTCGGTTGTTGCTGCGGGCGGCGACGGCGGTAGATGTACCGGCTGGGCACGTTGCAGTGTGCGTGGGGATCAGCTCCCGGCGGTTTGTCGTCCGCGCAACGAGTCTCAACCATCCGATCTTCCGGCAGCTGCTCCGGCAGGCGGAGGAGGAGTATGGCTCTCCCTCCAGCGGTCGCCCAGGCCCGCTCTCTCTCCCCTGCGACGAAGTTCTCTTTGAACACCTCCTCCACCTCATATCCACCACCTCCTCCTCCTCTTTCCGCTTCGCCAACTGTGACATCAACGAATTGACAAAACTCTGCTCCTCCACAACTCCTCCCTCTGATTCCTATCGCTGCTGCGGCATTGGCCGGTGGCTACCTTCGGCTGACGTTCTGCCGCTCCTCCACCCACACTGCTTCTCCCACGCCTTCCGGTGAAGCGCCTCTATTTCAGCTCCAATTAGCTTCCATCTACATGTGGAAGTGGAGTGGAGAAAACAAAGAATCTCTACTTCCAAGTCACCGAGTTATATATACCTGTTTCTCCGCATCGTTGAGTTTGCAATTTTTTTTCATGTATTTTTTTTTTCTGTTTTTATTCTTTTGGTGAGTTATAAAATAATTAATGTTTAAGAGTAGAGAAGATAGACTCTGTTTACTTGGGGCTAAATTCGATATTTTTTCTTTTACTAGATATAAAATTAGTAAAAGGATGAATTTCTAGTCCATCTATAGATTGATTTTTGCTAGATTTTTTTATTCTCACTAAAGTTGGATGGAAGAACCTTCTCTTCTCTCCTCTCATGGGTACATCCTCTGCCTCTTGTTACGGCCCAACCATGTTCGCATTAAGGTCGTCATTTAAAGCTGTCAGATGGTTCTGCCCATCAAAAATCCATTATCTGGCGATGCGGGTTAGGTTGGGCCGGGCCGGTCCTCCATCCTAGTAGATTAGAAAATTCCAAACCCACGAGTTGAGTCCATGAATCTATAAAAAAATTATAGAATAGATTGAAAATTTTAAATTATAAAAAAATTATAGAATAGATTGAAAATTTTAAATTTGGATTGCAGATTAGGTGGGTAACCCACGAGTTTATTGAGTTTTCCACATTTATTTTATGTTTTGGAAAAAATATTTTTCTCAATCTGCGGGTCAATCCGAGCCCACCACAAGCTGGTCCTCCTAGACTCACAACCCGTGCAGACTGGTCCATTTAGATTCACTTTTAAATTGGTTGATAAAACTTTTATCCAACTCATTTAAATCATTTGATAGGACGGACCAACAGATCAATCCAAATTAACGGCAGTACTCACCATCTCATGGTGGCCGCTTCGTTTTGAGCTCGCGACTTGCTCGCAAGCCCATAGACACTTCACATGGAGCTCATGAGTCATGGCTGACCAAGTTTACAAGCTATCATTTCTTTCTCCCTTTCATTTTTTTTTTCATTGGAATTTTTCCTTTTTTTCCTTTCCCGTCCCTTTCTCTTCCATAAATGAATCCTAATTCACCCTCTTCCACACTAAAGTTGGCAATGGTGATTGAAGAATAAAGAGAAAATTTTACCAAAAAAAAAAAACCAAGAGAATTCACTATAATAGTCTTGACCATATTCTAAAGAGTAAACTAGAAAATAAAATAAACTATATCCCATATTTCTCTATATGAATCAATTCTAAATTAAAGCCCAATCCATAAAATAAACCTTAACTCATATTTGACACTTACTCCCAATGTTGACAAACAAAAAATGATTCAGAATTCCAGCTTAGTAATCACAATGAGAAATTAGTACTTGACTTTTAGGATCTTCAGAATTGGCAAATAACACAGATTTGTTACATCATAGGCAACATTTCCCTCTTCACAGCGCATATCTGCTGTGCACAAAAGACACACAAATACACTTGACATGTGGCTACTTTTTCAATAAAGTAAAAAATGTGATTTCGCTCCCCCTAGCATCCCACATCGCCGGTCCTATAACGAGATGAAGAGAGATAAATCATATACCGAACGACCTCTTAGGTGAGAGGACATTTAATCCTTAGGGGAATGAAGTCCATGGGAATCAATCGTTGCTAATGAGACAATCACCCTGAGTACCAATGCATGAATGAAGCTGACTGGTTTAATTTGCACCACCATGTCTTCAATTGATTACCTTTCAGATTTCATTTCCTATAGGATCATCATCTCTAAACTATAAAATGTTGTGAATTCTACTCCATAAACATTTGATATTTCACTGATCAAACTCTCCCTTTTCTCGACATGGATGAATTGGTCTTCTTCCCATGCGTGTTGCTTTAACTTCCTTCATTGTAGGTCTTTCTTCCCCTTTAGGTTTAAACAACTCCCGATAAGTTCACTAAGTTTTTGAATCATTTTGCATTAGCTTCCATCTTCACCTCTCTGTCTAGGATTTCAGCAAGTTTCCTTTTGAAGAATCATATATAAGGATCCTTTCAACTCGTTCTATAGATTCAAAATCAAGATACCAGCAATATCATGGTTGTATTAAAAGGAACTAAATGTCTAAAAGTTCTATAGAAGAAGCATCAAACTGATACATTAGAAACTGTAAACAGAGGTGAATGTAGATTATCAGGCAATGCATTTTGCTATCAGATAACTATAAGATAATTGTAGTATCGATGGGTCAAGCATGAATACTCTGCTTCTTTATGCCAAGCAGTTGCTCGACTTGACCTGGCCAATTTATCTAATTGTCTAGGCTGCCTGAGCCGCAGCCCGTGCCGCTGACCAGCCTACCCAAGTTGCCTGCTAGTGTCTTGGCTGCTTGACTGTGCTGGCCTCAGGTCTGACCACCCAGTTCCCGGTGAATCGGTGATGTTGATTGTTATTAACCTAAATGAACAAACTCATTAATATTAATGAACAGAGATTGTGAATTGTTCATTAATAATGTTCATAAATAAAGTTTACAGGTAGATTTGCTACAATAAATAAAGTTTATCAAGTATGTTCATTAATAAAGTTCTTATTAAATTTGTAGATAGAAAAAAAAAATCTCAAAATGAACAAACAAACTTGAAATATAAAGTTCACTGACCAATCAAACAAGTTTTAAAATATAAAAGTTTCAAACAATGAAAATAAACACGAATTAAGAGTTACACGACATCTAAATGAATCTAACTCAAGTTCATAAAAAAAGAATTCAAACCAAGTTTGAACAATTATTTTAATGGCTTGGTTCATTTTTGAGCTTGACTTAGACTTAGCTGGGTTGGCTTATCTAATAAGATTGAACAACACAAAATGTAGCTTTGTTTGACTTGTTTATAACTTAATTATAATCAAGTGGACGGAGTTCTTCACATGGTTCTACCTCCATCACTTTCAAGATGATAATTAGTTAATTACCTCCAAAATTACAGATTTATCTTTTATAAGCATAAGTCTGATTGATTAATTAATGGTGGGGTTTTGGTTTACCTTCAAGTTAGCCGGCTTTAGTTGGAGAATCATATGAATCAAACGCATCCAAAAAAACACTTTTGGTATGGGACAAAATTTGGCTTTTATTGGAGGAGAAAAGTAGCATTTTGGACGCATCACCTTAACAAGATGCTCTTGTTGATTATCATTTGTCCTCATTAATTAAAGATGTAATTTGGCGTATTTGTTGTCTAAAGCATAAGACACCTTCAATTCTCAAACCTAGCAAACATCATGTTTTTTCTTTTAAGGCGTCTTTTAAAGGCATATTTTAAGGGTGGTTAGGAGAGAAGCCCTGTGTGTTTAGTAATTAATTCTTTTTGATTAAAATGTTAATCATTTGTTTCAATATTAGAAATTGTCAGGATGAAAAGTGTTTCATTAACAAAATGTGCAAGTCAGAAGATGATTTTCTATTATCGTGACATAAGTGTGTATTAGTGTTGCCATAAAGTTTATTACAAGTGATCAAGACTGCTATCAGGATCCCTCCAATTACTAATTCCAACAATTGGTCGATCATGCCATGCTCGACTAACTTATTCATGCCTTATCTCTTTAAATTAGTCGACCATTTTATAGACCGAACTTTGTGCTACTTTGATCTTGTTTATGTCGACTTTTAAACTACTCAACATCACTTTGACAATAGACACCATACTAAAGTTGATGCTGTCTTATCATCTTCATTCAATTGCAAGAGTGAAAATAGAAGTCTTAAAGTTTTGAGCAGGTAAAGAACTTCACTCTTTTTTTCCTTTTTTTTTAATAAATTTTGCTAATTTACAATGCTTTGTGCGGGGCCTTTCAAATCCGTCATTTCCTCAATCTTTTATTAAGGAAATCACTTCGATTGGATCATTACTCAATCCTCTGTCTCCCTCAATTCCTTGTCTCTGATCTTCCCTTTTCTTCCTCTTGTGAGTTCCAGTTTTTCATGGCCTCTGTGAAGAGTTCGCAATTCCATTTACACATCTTTTCTCCAACTGGGATCAGCAGCAATGGTTATCTACGACTTTATCAATCCCAAGTTGTGGAGGTTCCTCATCACGAAGCTCCCCAAATTGAATAGCCCAACACCGGCGCCCATGGCGTCGTCTCCCCTCTTGCTCGACGATGACGACTCCTCCTTGTGGCGGAACCGCGGGCACTGCTCTTCCTTCACCCTCAGCCATTCCGACCCAATCCTTTCCCTCACGGCTTCGATCGCCCGCTGATCCGCTGGCTGCCCAGCCGCGCCGGTCACGTAGAACACGTCGGCAGCCATGTCGCCCTTTGTCGACACCTCCGCGCGTATCACCAGAAGCCCGTTCTCGCGGAAGGTCCTTGTCACCTCTGACAGCAATCTCGGCCGGTCCTTGATGCAAAGCTCCAATCTTGTGCTCTGTTGAAAAGGAATTGGAGATGACTTCTTGAGTTCTCACAACAAAAATTGAGTCTCTTAACCATTTTATGAGTGATTTTCAAAATATCCTTCGTTACCTCTGATGCTCTTCTCTCGATGGCTGCTTGCAAGCATTGGATCACTCGTTGCTTCTCTGCTTCCGAACGGATGGTGCTGCCATCTTTGTGCTTTATGTAAAATTCCTGGAAGTGATGATTGGATAGAGATCAAATTAGGCGAGGAGATCGAGAAAGATGAAAACTTTGATGTTGTTTCTTTGAGATTTTTAGATCGATCGAACCTGTTGAGTTTGGTCGCCTGCAGTATCGACGGTGCCGTGGCAGACAACGAAATCCATGTCCGTTAACGTGCAAACCATGTCGAAGAGCAGCTTCGGCCGGTCGCGGCACTGCACGTTGACGATGGAGTAGCCTCGCTCGGCCCAGTTCTGGACGGAGACGGCGGAAGGCGTCGACGCCGGCGAGGTGTGGTCGTAGTCGAGGTCGGCGAGCATGAGTTGGTGGAGTCGGCGGTCGACGTGGGAGAAGAATGCGGTGGCGACTGCAGCGCTGCAGGAGGCGCCGTCGGCGTTGAGGACCTGGCGGAGGCGGGACTCGATGCGTCTGGCGCGGTGCGCGTCGGTAATGGGCGCGCCGGTGAGCTCGTCCTTGACGAAAATGAGGCAGGCGATGCGGCCTCGGTGCGTCCACACAGTCGCCCCCGCCACGTCGCACTCGAGCTCGGCAAGCACGGCGAAGACCTCAGAGAGGAGGCCCGGGCGGTCTGGCCCCGTTAGCTCCAGCGCCGTCAGGCCCTCGCAGCCGCGATCCTTGTTCGTCTCCGGGTTTCCGGCGTCCAGAGACTGCAATTTGACGCTCAATTCAACACAAAATCGAAAAGTTTGTTTTTTTTTAAATCACAAAAAACAAACTTTTCTTACCTGCTCGAGGTAGGAGATGACGCTTTCATCATTGAGCTTGTGGCCGAACTGGTCGGTGACATGGAAGACGTCCATGAACCACCGTCCGTCAGAGGACATGTACGCCTTCCTGACCGTCAAATTGAGGTCGTTCAGCACCTGAACGGCTTCCAGGAGAACGCCATGCTCCCTCGACGCGCTATCCACCTGTCGAATCAACACAGTAAATCAAAGGATTAAACCACGAATAGAGGAACAATTGAACAAACCCTAGAATTCAAAAAAGCGGAAATCTCTGATTCCTTACCTTGACGAGAGTGGCGGTCGCGCAGACAGCATTGTCGATCACAACTCTGCATCGATCGACAAAACTCGACATAAAAAACAAATCTTTTGTCAGAAATCATAGAGAAAACGCCGGTCAGTGTTACCTGGGAGTGTTCATTCTGATGACGAGCTTCTGGTACTCATCCAAGTATGCAGGCCACTCCATTGCCCTAATTCTCTTCGAAGCTGAATCCTCTTGTTCGCCCTACCTTTGAAGGCTCGAATTGAACAGCTTTATTTCCAACTCGTGATCGAGAAGGACAAAGCGTAGAAGACGACGAACGGAAGAGTCGGAAGAATCCGCCGCCCTTGTTCTTCGCCGACTCGGAGTCCTGCCGCTTCTTGTCGCACTCTTCTTCTAATCTCTGCTTCTCCATTTTTAAAAGATGAAAATATTTCACTTTGCTCCCTCAGAGTTTACTGGTCGTTTCATTTTACTCCGAAAAGTTTCGAACCTATTAATTTACTCCTCATCGGTTTGAAAGTTTTATAATTTACATTCGAATATTCTCCTTCAAAGAGCACTTAGCTAGATTATATTCCTATTACAACTCTAGGGAATAATTTGCAAATTATTGATTTTGAGGGGCCCAAATGAAACTCTCTCGGAAGTGTTAAAGTCTGGTTCACCATGCCGGTCCGATCGAATCGCTGATGGACCATTGAAACCGGCGGGCGGCGGCGTGTTGCTGTCGTATTGACTGAACGTACTATTTATTTATTCTTTGTTTTTTTTTCAAACACTAAAAAATAATCAGCTGATTAAAACCAAACCAATGCCACTAACAGCGTCATTACAGCGAGTAACAGGTCAAGACCAGCATTAATTATCGTAATTAACTAAGCCATCATGTAATGAAAAAAAATATTTAATTAAAGCCGAGGTGCAAGATTGAGCCCCAACGCGACGACGCACGATCGAGCGAAGTGGCCAAGTGATGGAGCTCCATGACATTAACTGTCAAATAATATTCCAATTATTATTGTTTTATGATAATTGGAAATATGCAGGCGAGCACGAAAAAGGGTAAAATACACTATTTTTTATTTATTTAATTATCATCATTACAATTGGAAGCTTGGCAGAAGGTTATAATTTAATGTTATTTTGGATCGTAATTAAAAGGCATATGGAGATCAGTAATTAGTAGGATTAATTGCATGGAACATGTAGTAATAAATAGTGAGAAACCACATGGATGCTTCAATTTTTTAAATAGAGAGACATTTTATTTTAGTATTTTTTAAAAAATTAATAACTAATTTTAAATGGGCAAAAGTTAAAAAAAACATCCAAATTTAGACAAACATAATGTAGGTATCACTTTTTCCAAAATAATCAAACGGGTGCTATAATATTAATTTTATTATGAAAATATCTATGGATCCAACACTCAAGTATTATAGTAAAAAATAATTTGGTGCTCCTCATCATTGTTATTTAGATTATATAAAGGGAGGTAGATTATGAAGTCATCTTATAGATGCCTGCCAAGTTAGTTAGGGGATGAGAGGAATTTTTTTCCCCCAAGGACATACGCTACTAAGAATTGATCCAACGCTCTTGTAGAAGTTACTGACAGTTGTTAAAATATGTTGAAGTTATCTAGTAATTGTTACAATATATTTATAGTGAGTTTATAATTTAAAATTTAAGGTTTGCGCATAGAAGACGTCGAATAATTGTCACAATGTGTTTAGGGTGAGTTTATGATTTAAAATTTAGGGTTTACATTGTATAGAAGCTAGATTATAATATGTAAAAACTATCGAGTAGTTGCTACATGTTTAGAATGAATTAGAGAAATGATTTTGATGAAATTTAAATAATTATAATCAAGTTAGGTAGCTTTTGTATATTATAGTAGCTCGATGTAAATTTTAAATTCTAAACTCATTCTAAATATATTATAACAGTTATTGAATAATTTTTATATATTATAACAGCCATTAGGTAATTTCTAAATATTGTAGTAGTTATCTTGTAACTTCTAAACTTTAAATCTTTAAACTTACCTTAAATATATTACTTGTAGCTTCTATATATCATAACAGTGATAGGTAGCTGCAACAATAATGTTGGGTCAAATAATATGTTAGGATAAAATTAGTAAAGGGGATGCATTTGATTTTAATTGAAAATGGATGTACTATTTTGTAAATTATGGACGTGCATTTGATTTTTACCATTTTAAATAATAATAATATACAAATAAATATAAATACGTGCTTATTAAATATTATTGAAATTATTCGAATATCATTTTGTGAAATTGCTAAATTCGGAAGAGCAACGCACATTGTTTCGATCCGGATCCGCCCTGCCGCCGCCGTGCGTCGCTGCCCGTCGGGCATGGCGTCGCGTGAGCTGCTTCTTCTTCCTCCCTCCTCATCGCTCGCTACTTGATCTATCGTTCTTCTTCTTTAGATAACTTTCTGCTATTTACACGGCTTGTTTCTGTTTCCTCCAGAGCTCTTAGAGCAGCAGGAGAAGCTACGCCGAGCAGTCGACGAATGGCGCACCCGGAGTCACGACTTGCTCAGAGACCTCGCTGGAGACCCCTTTTCCATCCCTTCCTTCGCACCGACCACCACCGATCCGATACGCCTCTTCGTCTGTCCCATAGAGCATTCCCAACTGTCCACGATCCTCCGATCCGACAACGTTTCCCTCTCCAAGTTCGTCAGCGTCTTCTCGTACGACTGCATCGAAATCTCTAATCTCAGCAATTCGGTGAGGAAGGCGATTAGATTTCTCTTGTCCTCTTTGAAAGCGTGATTTGACACTCCGATTTCTCGATTAGGCATCGAAGCGATTGTTCAGGCAGTTGCAGTTGTTCGGTCATCGATCAAGCCCGCAGGAGGTGCTTCTCGAAGGTGAGCCTCAGAAGGCGTTTGGAGAATCGCTGTCGCTGTTCATCGAATTGTACGAGACCACGATCAGGATGGCGGAGCTTTTGGGAAACTTGCTACAGCAGCTCAATTCAGTCTACTCTATTGGAGACAAGAACGTCCGGCCATTGAATTCGATTAAAAATCTGATGTTGAGGACAGCTTTTGAAGCGCTTGGGGAAGGCCTGGCAGTGTTTCTTGTCTTGGACGAGATCATAAAGCAGAATGAACACATAAAGAACTACTTGTCTTCTTTCTCAAGGTTAGGCAATTTCTTCTACTGTAACAGTATTAGCTGATTGATTTAAGTATTATTTGTGACATGAATTTGCAAAGTGTTCAGAAGAAGGTTAGTTTATGTAGCCAACCATAGAAACACAACTTGATAACGATGAAGATAGTAGTACTAGGTGGAGATTTGTGGTTCCATTAGACATTGACAATCACAATGAATAAAAATGAGCCTCTTAAATTTGAAAATATGCAAAACTGAGTAGTCTTTCCATGATTTTCCTCTTATTTAAGCATTGTGCTGTATGCGGTTGCTGATGCTCATATCCTTAGTTGACACACTATGTCGCAACCCACTTAAATGCAACAACTGACCTATTAACTTGTCAGGTTCAACTTCTGGAATAAGATGTTTAAGCGATAGTAGCTCATTCATACCATATATAACTTTTCACAACTTGCTATGCACGACTAAACTGGTGTGTCTTAATCTCCTCCATGTAAGATTTGATATCCTTGTCAAAACTTAAAGCCCAACTCATAGCTCAAAATTGATTTTAATTGATGGCATGTGAGGCCCAATGGTGGCTACACCACCACGCTAGTAGTTTTTTTTAACATCTCACCATTTCTAGGATTAGGTCTGCTTTAATATTGATTGTCACAATCTCCCTAGTCAAGGGAATTTACCCAACTTGTTAGACTACCTCAAATTCTTAAGCCTACAAAAATAGTAGATCCTTATAAAACTTTTTTGTTAACCCACAACTCTCAATGTAAGACTTAATTGGGTGTCAAACATTAAATTTAGATGCTAGCTACAGTTAACATAATCACAAATAATGATGTCTTTTCTTGCATATGGAGAAATGCAACCGCATTATAGTAATTTTTAGAACTTTGCATTTGGATTTTCTCTATCTGTTGTTATCTCCTAGAGAGTTAATATTTAGTTGGGATACAATGACTTGCTACTGCTAGTGTTGAATGTTTAGATTTGTTTATGATATAAGATAATGAGAACAGAAAATTTTTTTCAAGAGGAAGTCTTATTGACATTCAGACCCTTTCACTTAGCCTTCTTCAGTATGGGTTAGCCTTCGAAGAATCCTCTCAACTTACCATGTATAATTCCTATTATAGTTAGAATCTGACTGTCAACATGATGGGATAGAATTTTTTTCTGATAGAAGTAAGGGAGGATTTTCAAATGTTAGCAGCTACTTAACGTTGCACATATGGGAAGATCTTAACCCAGAGGATGATGATGAGGGTTCACAAAGATAATCAATGGGGTATGAAAGGTGATTTGGAATGACTTGCTATCTTAGGGACATAAAGGTGTTTCATTTGCCTCACCCTCTCACTTAACAATTAGGCTTTATTGTGCAAGGTTGGAAATACTGGTTTTGATGGTGATATGCTAGTGGAGTGGTGGTGTTATGGTGTTGACCTACATATGTCATCTTAGCACAACTAATGTCTCCTGTAAAAGATGTTCCGGAATATCTCTAGTGTCTTCTTTCTCATGTTTTCTCCTTTGGTTTTGTAGGATGCTTAGTAAGGTGAAACTAGAGATTGACACTTTTGATATAACTGTTGAGGACATAGATTTATTAGACCAAGTTGTTGTCCATTTTGAGAAGCTTCTAGAAGTTAATTTCTTCCAGGTAAGTGCTGTTTTGTTTTACCAATTAATAATCAAGGTTCTTGTACTTATTGCTGCACCTTTGATTGAGGACCTATCTAGCATGGGCCTAATAGTTTTTTGTAAAATTTTCTGTTCTAAACTTTGGCATGGGCCTAATAAGATTTCTTCTCAAGTGGTTAGTGTACAAGGAATCATCTTGGCTGGGAATAATGCAACAGGTAAAGGGCAATAAGAAATTCATCGACGGATGTTTTTCTTGCATCCATGATGGTTTAGCAGATATCCTTCCAAGACTTGGTAATCAACCTGATTTCCGTTTTCTAGTCAAGGAGTTTTGAGTCACTTATCATTTTTCCTTTTTCACCTTTTCCTGTCATAACTATGTTAGATACTTGGAAGGAACTCCCAGTTGATCGATTGAAGATATTGCAGCATCTGGCTCTGTTTATATTTTCCACACATGTCTCTGGTACAACTGAACATCCTTTAGTTATTTCTTGTAATGTGTCTGAGTGGTTTTCACATAACTTATCCTGGATTATTTGTCACATAGAACAGAAATCTATTTCAATGATTAACAAATGATCTAAATAAAATATTGCATTTCGCTAACATAAACTTTTAGCGAATTTCAAGTCCTAAATATTTGGTTCTTCTTTATGAATATATCATGAAATTTCTCATTGTTGTTAACAATATCTTTAGTTTTTTTTAGCTAGCACTAGCACTAGGTAATAGGTATTCAGCCCTTCGGGCCGCCTGGCCCACGGAAGTTTCCCACTTACCATTAGGGTAAATCCGGAAGTGCTCATAGTGAGCGGCCCAGCAGCCCAACATCTCAGGTTTGTCATCCCATTAGAGGAAAATGTTGCCGTAGCTGGGAATCGAACCATGGGTGCTTGGGAGACTGCATGGGCGTCCGGTCGCTACACCATGGCTCGGTGGCAAATAAATCTTCAGTTGACCATTAGATCGTTATATCCATTTGTCTAGTTAGTTTCACGTTGTGATTGATTTCATTTCATGTCAGCAAGGTTTGCTCGTCATTTCCCAATTCATTTTGAACTCAGGAACAAATTATTTTCTGATATCATAGATTAACAGTTTAAGTATGTGCTTCAATGTTAACAAATTCTTAACCTGTGGCATTTTTATATTCCCTTAATTTTATTTCTTAACCTGCAATGGTTATTGTCAATAATTCCTGAATGGACATTTTTTTTGTAGTGTATAAAGTGCACCTTCTAGGCGCTTTCTTTTTTTCCTGATTATTCTCTATATTGGTTAGTGTCATCACTGATATACAATCTTATGTTAAATTTTGTAGCCCCTTTTAAAATTTCTATGAGAAGGACAGTCTTCTTTTCTGAACGAAAGATGTGATCCTCATTTGTTCAGTAGTCAGGCAATTTTTCTGTAGTCTGTTATAGTAATTATTCTAGCTTGTTATGTCAGATGTTATTCCTGAGAAGAAACTAATTAAGATGCTGCTGGATATGCTTCATCTGTCCCCGCTTTTGTATATTAGAGGCAAGAGAATTATGCTAGTTGATGTTCTGAAAGAACAATCTCCTTCATCATTATCCTCTTGGCTGTTTTTGAGAGAAGCCATAAGGGACCGTAATCTAATGATTAACAATTACCTCAAGCGCTTAAATGATATCCATTCAAGGTATGTTTTGAAGTCTGTCTCCATTCACTTTTGTGTTAGTACACATGAGAAAATTATTATATGCTGAAAGATGTTGTGAACTATAATTCTGCTATATATACATAGATGTAATGAAGTTTGTCTAGCTGTATACACTCCTTTTGAAGCTGGTTTGAGTGCTTGAGTCCTATATCCATTGATTCAGAAAAGGCAAATTTAAAGCTTTGGGGCAGTTCCACTGAGTTTGAGTGACCAATAATGTGATTCCAGCAGCGTTTGCACCCTCTAAAAAGTTTTGGAACCCACAAATAATAAACTTCCATTTCAAAGGGCGGTTAAATTGCAAAAGGTTGTTCACATAAATGATTCATTTATGACTTAAAATTCCAATTCCAAGAATAGAAACTTTTTATCTTTACAAATATCAGATTGGCACCCTTAGATACCTTTTTCTTTTTCATCATTTTGATTTCTGTATGGTGATTATTATTTAAGCTTTGTTTTCTGAAATGCATAATGGATCAGGGTTATGAGTTTGTTTCTGTCATCAAAAGAGGGAAAAAGTATTTCATACATTGGAAATATGGAATTGGAGGAGTTGGGCCCTATAGCAACATTATGACAAAAAAACAATCATCCTTAAGGAGGCATTGACATGGATTTACATCTAGTGGAGACTGTATGCTCGTTGGACAAAAATATAGTTGCAACTTGCATCAAGATTTGGAGTACTCAAGACTTAGCAAAAAAATTTTCCTTTCCATAAATTCTTCCTATCAACTGAAATTTTAAAGTGGACTTTCCAGAATAACAATCAGCAATCTATTAATCTCCAATTTTTTTATTCATATATGGTATTTATTATGGTACTGTATATTTGATGAATTAAGGTCTATGGCCTGTCCTGTTTATCTTCACATTTTGAAAAATTATCTCATCTTAAAATCTGCCTATTTACTATTCTGTCTGATAAGAAATCCCTCTAGTCAAACAGGGACTGGCAAACTATCAAAGACACACTTTCTTGTTGGGTAGCATCTTTTCATTCAACTGTTCATCCAGTGGTACCTAAATTTTTCTTTTTTTTCTTTGTTTTTTTTATTCCAAGTCAATTTGGAAGTTCTTGTTCTCATCTCTTTTTATTTTTCTTTTCCCTTTTTGATAGGCGGAATTGTTGAGTGAAGGATGGTTAAGGATACATCAGAAAAAGACTATTCAGGTTCCAGAAACTTTTGATGTTCCTTAACCTGTTAATAGGTTATTCAGCTATACTATGCAGTATTCCCACTAGACTTGTTGTTAATCTTTTGGACATCTCTTTTCTCCCTGTATATTATGGATGCAAGTCCATTCTAAGATTAACATGGTATATAAGATTAAACAATTACATGGAGAAAAAAAAAAATAACACATTTTTTTCCTAGAAAAAACATTTAGAAAGAATGATCATGTTAAAATATCATATGAGATAATCCAACCATGACTCCTCTACCATTTCATCAATATCATCCATGGTTCTCCAGATTTCAACACATTTTTCTACGATTGTTTTCCTGAAGGCAAAATTTCAACTAATATGTAATGCCGTACGAGTCACTTTCACCTAATTAAATTATGTCACATCTTCTCCATCCATTAGAATAGGGCAGTTGATTCATTTTTCTTGAAACATCTTGTGATTTGTGTCCATTGGCAGCAATGTCAAAATATGAAGATGAATAGCAGTTCTAAATTCAATTGTTACATAGATGGATATCCGAGCTAACTCATTGGAGTTGGGTTCTTTACAGAGTCAATTTCAATGTTCTATACAGTTTCTAGATCTAGGCATTGTACATCTAATTATGATTGTATTTTATTCTCTGATGGTAGCACTCCAATTACTAGAACTGCATTCTGCATGATGCTCTTTATGGAGTAACTATTTTCAATTCTATGACATAGTCACCTGAAGAGGTTGCAGTTGCTTTTTGCCATTAGAATTTAGAGCCAAATCTCAACCATATACCTTGATCATTTTGATTCTTTATTGATGCAAGTAATACTGTTTGTTGTTCTTATTAGCAGTGTCTTCATTGGTTTGTTCATTTGATGTAGGGATTAGTTGTGGCATATAGACTACAGTTGCTTATTCAGTCAATACTCGACTTGCATGCATTACTTGAGGTAACTACATCAAATCCTTGTTCATAATCAGCTATGAGTACTGTCTTAACTTGTCATATTTATTTTTTCATCTAACAATTATATTGCTAATATCCTTGAGATATTGTTAATGTAGGTTCCAATCAAGAGGGAGAAGCTCAAGTCTCTTTGTCATATGATCATTTCATTGAAGGTGTGAATTTATATAATATGCCACTATTTTGGTGCATTTACAACTAATATACACACAATAGGTTTTGGAGCAAACCTTCCAGACCAAAGGGTCTGATATGATTAAAAGTCTCCCACATACCATAAATATTATTCAAGCAGATCTTGAGCAGATTATATTGCCTTCTAAGGTATATCAATGCTTTTCCAAGATGCTTTGTGGTAGAAGTTTAATAGCAGTAACACCTGATTGTCTCTAAATCTAAATTGACAGGATATGCTACAAATTGAAGTGGATAAAAGGAGCCACATAAGCCAGTTGGGCTTTTTTAGTTCATTAACACGTAGGACATTTTACATTTTATGCTGCTCCATTATATTAAAACAGCGACAATATTACTGTGTTTTGTGCTCTTTTTACCAATTCTATTGTCAATGGACTCCAATGTTGGAATGCTTTTTATGGATTATGATTTTGGTTCAGTGATGAAATTGCTGCTTCAATGCTTGTGCATCGTCCTTTTGTGACAGATTTTCTGGTTTGTCTGGTTCTTTTATTCAGGTAGAAAAGAGACAGATACCCGGCTTACAGATTCTCTATCTTTGGTTAGTATCATCTATGAGATATAGTTTCAAATATGTATCCATTCTCTCTTTTTGGATTTGATCCTAGCTAATTGAACAATTGTTGACTCTCTCTCTCTGAAGTTTTACTGGTTTCTTTTTGTCTATGAATTAATTTCTCAAATAGCTTATTGTAGATCTTAGCTAATAATATGTCACAGGTGCATATGCTGTTGCAAATGCTTCAAGGAGGAGGTAGCCACAAGAGACAGCTAATTTTCTTGAACATCTTGGATGTTCTTCAAAGCATTGTGAGTGTTTACCATATAGTTACAACTTAAAATTCAAGTTCCGCCATATAGTCATGTTCTTTGACGTTTAGAACAGAAACTCTTCTCCGGATTTCCAATTAAACTGTTGGCAAATTCACTAATGCACTTAGTGTTTTTTTTATTCTTTCCGTAGTTGAGTAATTCTGTTTTCAGTTATTTTTTGATCTTTGGAGAGTTTTATCTCCTTAATCTTGAGCATTGTCTTCCCATAGTCTTCTAAATTTTCAAGGTTTAAAGGAGGAGAATACTTTGGGTATTAATTAATATTTAGACTGCCTATCGTTACTCAGTATTTCATTTTCTTTCCATCATGTATTTAATTTCCAGTGATTTTCTCATTTTCTTTTTTATGTAAGAAACTAAATTTAACATTGCAGGGCTACTTGAATATTAACTTTACAAGGGTTAGAAAGTTGACTTCAAAGTTATGGACACTGGTAGGCTTCCAGGCTATCAGTTCTGCTGTTGTTGATTCTAGCTTCTTGTATTGGAGAAGGGAGATGATGGGAAGTTTGTTTTCAATGGTTTATGTGGAAGTAGGAAGGTTTTCATGGTTACAGTAAGGCTTCTCAATAGTCTTTACATGACATTCAATTCGGCATATGAGAGATAATTTTATGCCAAGCTTTGTGATGACAATTCTCCTTAGCAGGTACCTTATTGATGCATTTTCAGATGGACTGAAGCTTCTTAAGCTTGGGCAAGTTGGAAAGCAAACTCTTGAAGCATATCAGAATGAAATTGAATATGGTGTGAAAAATGTGGGCCTGATAACATTTTTGTGGGAAAATTATGCATCTTCACTTCTGTAACTATTTAATTTGGCCATTTTTTGCTCTTTGCATTTTCTTTCTCCTCAGTGATACTCTGTTCCTAAGATGCTTTTCTGAAACAGGAAATAATTATCCCTCTTTGTAGAGATATTGAAAATGATCTCCGTCTTCATGTTCATTCAACTTATTTTAAGGGATCTGTGGTTGTAAACCCAACCAAGGTAGCATACATTGTTTCAGGATTTATTATCTTTAATTATCTTCCTGATAGTAATTCCATGGCATTTTTTTTCATCAGACTGGTGTGCGCAATCTTGCATGGTACTTGGCAATCAAACCATTGCATCTTTCTTTCAAGTTCATTGATATAAGTTCACATGTTGAGAACTATTTGAATTCTGCCTTCTACAATCACTCAACTATGCCAACATATGACAGAAAGGTTGGGCTTAAATCACATTTGATTCCATCTAATAGCCAATTCAAGAATGTTTTTTGTGTATCTGGTAGTTCTTGCTTATGATTTACATCTTCTGTCGCCATAGATATACCTAGAAATGCAGCTTCTAGCTGAGCTAAAGTATGGTTTGATGTTGGATGATGTCTATTTTGTTGGAAATTCTATGGTTCACGACATTGGTATCAATGAGACAGTCCAAGATCTCTGTGCCTTCACCAAGAACTACACTTATAACATAATTAAACAGGTAACAAATTGGTATTGTTCTCTTGTAACTGATTTTTTTGGCAGTGGATACTATATCAACTACAGCATCTTGTGATGAATATTCGTGATGAAGTGTTTCCACCTGGTCCTTTGCATGACCATTGATTAAGTTGATTTTTTTGGTCTTGGGTTTGTAGTTAATATTAGACAATGCTGATTGGCAACATTTGTGTTAGATCATGATGTGATGCGAAGGGAAGCCTTTGATAAGGAATTAGATGGATTAGCATCTATAAAGGACTTATACCTTATTAAGAATGTAACTATGAAGATTGGTTACTTTTGTAACTGTGTGGTTAGAGCAAGAGATCTTGAGTTCAAATGTTGTGTTTGTCAAACAAAACTCTCTTTAGTTTATGTAGTTGGTTTAGGCAAAACCTATCACGTTGCCCACCCACACAACTATATGGAGAAGTATTAAGAATGTAAATATAAAGATTGTCCACTTTCGGCACAGCATAAAGCTTGGGATAAGTGGTTAGGCAAACAACTATACTATACTCTTTAATTACTTTACTATCTAATTTATTCGTTGGTTATGAATCTTCTAGCAATTTATTACTCCCTTTAGGAAGAACATGGAAGAGAGTCCAAAATTTTATAGGCCGAACTTTAATTTGTATATGCCCTTGTATTGCTAGAACTTCTTGATCTTATGAAATAACAATTGCAGAACCTTGGGCTCCGTATGCTTATTAGAAAGCATTTTTTTTGTGGAAAATTTTTTTAGGGAAAATAGATTAATTTTTGTTGTTTGGATGCATTACTAAAATATGTTGAAAAATATTCTGGTATTCGGTGCGCACATATGAAAATATTTTTGTTTTCTCAGGTTGGGTAGACTTGATAGACTAGTCACTTTGGCCTAACTAAGTGGATCAGCTCAGTTTGAGCTTGCTATGTGAAATGACCAATTCAATGCGGTTAGGTTGATCGATTTGCTTGGGCTTATCATCTCCACTCGATTGGCCCAATTGTCTTGATCATCTCAAACAGTTTAATCGTCTTGACCAACCCGATCGTTGTAATCATCTTGATCGTCTCTATTGATTTGCCTAAGATGTCGGGTCCAATAGGCCTAATCATCCAAACCATACCTCCCATCATGTGTAACCAATCTAGCTGATAGGCTTTATTGTTTTGATTGGAGCACTTGACCCACCCGACCTACCATAGTGGCCAGCCAACCAATCGACCTCTTGATCCACCCAGCTGATCAACAGGTCCACTCAGGTCGACTAGTTCGACCCAATGCGTTCACCCAAATCGTTGAGCTCAACTTGATAGAGTTTTGTCTCAATTGAGCCTGGGCCAATTGCTCGTTTGACCGACTAGCTAGTGGCCCCATCAACATGCATGAACAAAGGCGGAGCGTGGAGGAAGAAAAAATGTTTATTGCTAGAGTGAAAGGCCTGTAGATAAGCAGAGAAAATGACTTCCACTCTTTCACAGAGGAAGCCATTTTACTAAAACAATGTTGATAATGTTGGTCGGTAAAACAAAATTTTGGCTAACTAGAAGAACATTTTCTATTGACTGATTTTCTATTGCACTAAACACATGAAAGTTTAGAAAATAATTTCACGAAAAATGGAGCCTTAATCTGTCAAGATTCCTTTTTTTTGCCAACTATTACTTTTTTGCTTGATGCTTTTATCACTTGTAATCCTTATTTTTGTTAGAAAGAGATAAGATGTGTAAAAGGAACTATGGGTTCATTATTTTTTGTTTTCTCCACCAAATAAAACTTCATATCCGGATTAAATCTTGATATTTGACTACCTTTGTATTCTTTATGGGCAACACTATAGATAAGTCTATTTATAGTCCATTTCTGTATCATACAGGTTTTCATTGATAAAATTCCAAAAGGTAAAAACAGGAAGAACTTGCGATTGATTGGTGTGGAGGACATTACACATTCAGTTTCTATTCATGGTCTACAAGTAATATACAAGGCTTCAGATTCAATACAGAAATTTTTGGAACAAATGTTTACAAATTTGTCTCAGTTGCTTAAAAATAAATGTAGGACAGACTCGTCAAATGACTACATCTTGAAGGTATTCCTTTTAAGACTGTATCATAGATTTATTGCTTTTCCCTTTATCTCATTAGTACTTAATCTCCTGCAATACTTTATTTATCTGATACTTCCTATGTGTTTGAGATGCGGTGATAATAATCAGTTTATTCCCTACATTTCATTAATTATTTAAGTTGTTGTTACCAGAGATCTTTTTCTTTAATATTTAACTGTCAGATGCCTGGCTATATGCATGAATTTTCTTAGGTGAATATTGTGTAAATCCTGTAATTTCAATAAGGATATTCCACAAGTAGACCAGAGAGGAAAAACTGCGGATTTTAACAAATTTTAATGGCATCAAACTACAATATGATTTTTTATCTCAACATGTTTTCTATGCCAATCAAAACATATGTTCTCCATCTTGCTTACCAAGAACTGGAGTGGTTTACTCAGCTATAATCAAGTAAAGTTATTTGAATTTAAAAATATTCAAAGGCCTACTATAAAGAGGAGTTTTTCCTCATTCTAGAATTTTGTGTAAAAGATTTTTAATCAAACTACTCTAAGTTAGCACATTATAGATCATTGGGTTGTTCTCCAAAGGTGAGGATTTGCTTCATTGTCATAATTCCAACTTTAGAAGTCTGTATAAATAGACTGATCAGGTTATTTCTCCTTGCTAGGGGACTATACTATGTTATTTCAAGAATCAAGCAAGAAAATATTGTTCTAGTTTCTTAACTGTTTGACAGTTATCCAGCAAGAAAAATACCTCTTCGTCCCAGTGAAGATAGTAGATGAAATTTTCTTTTTTGTTATTTTGGAGCGATTTTGACAAACCGCTCAAAATTCGTTGAAATCCAGTTATACATTCTCCCAATAGTTGTAGGATATGCAAATCTTGCATATTCATCTTGCAAGAACAAAGAGAAGCAGAGCTTTTAGCTGTCCCATACTAAAACCACTTGTTGCCTTTACCTCCTTTTGAAAGTTCAAAATCGAAAATATCATGCACATCTAGTAATCGGAGAGAGAGGAGGTACGTGTGCAGAGACAAACAAGAGTTCTGACCCTGGCCTATATGACATTGATCGTTTACTAATTTGATAAAAATACTCATATAAATCTGAAGTGAATTCTTTCTGGTTAAAAAATATCTTTTTAGCTGTTCTGGAACAATTAGGGAATTTTCGAGTACAAAATGAAACTTCATTCTGGATTTAACACTCTGGAGCTAGCATTTCCTATCTCGGCAGGCCAGATGCATACTATATTGAGTTTGTTCTCATATGAGTATACTGTTCTAGTTATTTCAATTGTTGTATTTGTGCCATATTATCTACTGTTGGGTTCTCTTGATTTTGGCCATCTTCATGCTGGGTTACATGGTCTAAGCTTTGCCTCAATTTCTTCCTAAGTCTCCCCAGTAAAAACCCAGTCTAAGCTTTGCATGGAACTTGATGTTCCTGTGTATTATTTTCTTCTTATTCTTTTTTGTTGTTGTTGTTGAAATTATCTTCTAGAATGACAAGGAAATAGTAAGCAGACTTCCCTTTTTAAAGCAAGATCATGAGGCGAGCTTCCTTGAACCTCTCAATGTTATTATGAGTCAGATTGGAAATGCTTTGGGACTAGTGAGAATTCTTCTAGCAGGCAGTTCTCGTCATATTTGCAACATTTCTCGGTTTGCACTTGGACTTTGATCGAGTGTCTATTTCCTTTTTTTGTTTTTATATATATTTTCAACTTCAGTCAGTGATTTTCAACTGTAGACCCACAGTTGATATGAGCTTTGAGGAGAGTTACCAGAAACTTGGTTTTGCTGATGAAGTTCTTGAAGCTGGAAGAGTGATGGATAAGGCAATTGCGGAGAAATATGAACCTGTCGCAAGAATGGAATCTTTTTCTGATTTCATAAACAGATTTGTGAAGGTAATTAATATTTCTGCACAAAGTGCTGTTGTGCATTTCTTCTTGCTTCTTTGCATTTCATCTCTTTCTTTGATCAAATGTCCTCTAAATCTAATTACTTGCTTCATTACTTTGAGTCTATTTTCAATGTGATTTCAGATTATACATCTGATTTCCGTGAATTTTTAATGTGTAGGAACATTTGTTTGGCACAGAAGATCATGTCAAAGATTTGTCTCAGATAGTTCCTTCGATCATAGTAAATTTGGTGAGCGCCCAAGTGCGTTACAAGGACAACCTGCTGTTGGACCATGATTCTGGAAATACTCTGTACATGCATGATAGCCTCTTCATGGGGGTTGCTTTTGCTCTCAAGGTATGTTACTTTTAGCAGGGATCTGGAAATGTCTTGTTTTTACAAGCATGGTTTTGAAAATCATTCCATGTTCGTTGGCATGGGTAAAATTTATAGTTCCACCCATTGAATGGCACATGAAAGAAGGCTAAGCTTCCACAACCAAGCTTCCACGAGCCAGCGTGATGGAGCCTTTGTCAGGAATCACAAGGTTTGGCTTCTACAAGGAGCTTTCGTGAGCATCTGTGATCGAAACTTTTGTGGAAACTGCGAAGGCTACGGAGGCTTCCAAACAAGAGTTCCAAGATGAGGATCTTGTTTTGCATGTGCGATTACTTCCTCTTCTCCCTTTGTCGTCCTTCGGATTTCTTTTCTCGTCTCCTCTTCCTTCTCCTTGGTGCCTCTGGCATTGTGTTGGCACTCTAGGTTTAGCACCAGCATCATATCAGTGATCAAAATCATGGCTTGGAATGATATTTCAATGCTTGTACAAAGTAATGCAGTGTCTTTTTTTCCATCTTATTTTTCTCCTGTTTCTCTGCAGTTCAATTCTTGCAAATGGTATACCAAATCATAGTCTCCAGTCCACCTTAGTTTGCTTCATTGTTACTAGTATGATTAATCATTAACTCAATGCCGATGTTGTATCTTTTCAGGTGTCGGCACAAGAGAGCTCCTTCGATGATCTCAACTGGTTTGGGTCTGCAAGGAAGAGTCTTGAAGAGCGCATATCCTCTTTGGAACTCACAGGCAGCAGCAAGGCTCAAGATACCAATAGCAGAGTGGGTAGCAGCCTCGCCCGCTGGAAGTTGTGGAGCCAGACTTCACCAATTCCTCTTGAGATCCAGAAGGTATGTAAGAATACCTTTTCTAAAGTATATGATATTTGCAAATTCTTGAATCCTGTTTACTAGAGAAGATAGAAAATTGGGATTTTTTTAGGTATCCATGACTATCCCACGTATGTATTTTGGTTAAGATACATTGAATGTGTATTTGATGGGATTTGGTAAGATGCTCGGTTAAATGCCGGGGATGGGTTTGGATTGCATATACATATTTAACTTAATTTTTTATCTATATCTTAATTTTATTGTGCATATCATTATTGGAGTTTCATTTATCTATTTTTAAAGGTTTAGTTTGTTATTACTTATAATATTGAAGTGTGGCTAGCAATAGGAAGATTGTGGGCAAAGTAGCAAGAATTCAGAGATATCAATTTGGATGTACCAAATGGGTATCGAAGGAAAAAAAAAAAAAAAATCATAGGTGCCGTATATACTATCACCATTAAATAGATAGAAAAGATAGGGGAAGATAGTAGATAAGGTCCATTTTGAGAAGATAACAAATCAGTAAAATGATAAAATTAAACATTTTAGCAGAAGTCAGTTTACAGTGGAGGAAATCAGAAATCTTAAGTTGAAGAGAAGATAAAAGGGTAAATAGATAAAATTATGAGAAGAGAAGAATGTTCTTTAGAAAGATATATATATAGTCCCCACGGGGATGTCTAGTTAGTTAGAGGGTGATAAATTTACTACAATGGGCCAAGAATCAAATCTCGGCGGACACATTTCCTCGGGGAAAAACTCTTCCCACCTCCTAGTCACTTGGTAGTCTATTGACTCCATAATTTTTCTCCAGACTATAAAAGATATCTGGACGTACATAATGACCTAAAGATATATATAAAGGCCTTCAGCATCGACCCCCCAAACCTTTTACGAATGTAGGTCTTCAACCTAAAGCCTTGGCAACCACATTCTATGGTCTTTACAAAAGAAATATATTTTCAAAACAATTTTACGGAATTCTTTTCCAGAAGTAATTATTTCAAACAGGTTGGAGTATCTTTATTTCCTGTTAACTAACATTATTTCTCCTGATAATTTGAACAGGGTTTGGAGGAATGCATCAAGTACCAAAAGGAAATTGAATTGGTAGAGTGTGTTCTCAATACTGCCAGAGCATTCATCTCTTAAGTTGAGTGTTAACATTATACACATTTTATATACTTTCCTCTTTTAATTTATGTATAAGTTTCTGTAATTCATCCAGGATAATTTGTTAAACTATTAGTTAGATTACGACATGTACAGTGGCATTTCATGTACTAAATAATTAACCTTTTTTGTTTTCTAAATTCAACGACTTTAAATTATTAAATATCAAGTTATTTATTAAGGTTGTTACATTTAATTATCATGCAATATCAAAATTTTTTTAACCGGAAATTACATTGCTTAATAAATAAATAATACGTCCTATTATAAGTATAAGGAGGTGATCTGTCATCTTTGGGAGGGCAGAGGCAGATCCTCTAGCGGATGAAGACCACTTGTGTATATTAGTGCGGAGTAAATGACCAGGTGGTGCTATTACTCCTACTAATGCAATGACTCTTTTATATGTTAGTTACTATTCTAAAGATTATTAGCTATCCATAATTTATCTTCTCTGTATTAATCCTGGGATAAATTGATGGGGGCACTGGAGTGAGTATATTCACTGTTTATTTTTTGCCACCAAATGGACCCTTCGATCTGGTCTGGATCTGAGGGAGGCAAACAAGCAATAAACTATTAATACAATTTAATTAGTATAAATTACATTTTAAAAATTAATTTCTTTAATTTAAATTGGTTATCTAATTAATAGTTAATTACAGTGTTAATGCATATTTTTTATTTATATTTATTAATTTCATATTTTTAATCTATCTTTAGTCTATCTCTCTACTTTCCGAATTTTTGGTAAGCTTTAATCACTCATAAGGTGTAGTGTAAACAATGAACATATGATATTTTTTATATTATAGTCAGGGGCCAAATCTCATAGAAATTCACGACTTGCAATTTACTCCATGATACACCTTCCGCTATCTAAATTTATTTTTATATCCGTATAACTAACGCTAGGACATCGCTGAGGTCGCAAATCAATATTTTTGTAAGCTTTTACTCGACACTTATCTTTTGGTTTTTCTACTTTGTCTCAATAATCCTCTTAGTTAGGGGTGTGTATTTAGTTAATTCAATTTATAAATTAATCAAAAACTGATTTAATCTTACTATTTTATTAAAAATCTCTCTCTTTTACTAACTAATTTTGGTAAAACCTAAAATAAATTTACGTTAATATTTTTTTTATTCATACTAAAAATAATTCTAAGGTTTATTAGTAATTCCACAAGCGAAACAATCAGTGATCTAGAGTACTCAACTGCGGCGTATTATTATGAATTTTTTTCATCATTAATTTTCTCTGGTTGTTTTATATAAAAAAAATATAATTATCTTTAGTCCCACATCTTAGAATTGACAACACTATAATCAAAAAAACTTTTATAAATATTTTAGGCCATGTTAAAAAATATACTTTTCTTAATTTTTTTTACTAAGATAAGTATAATATTAAATTAAATTAATTTTTTACATAGGGAAGTCATTACAGTAGTTTGTTACGGGGATTCTCTAGTGTCACCCTTGCATTATTGCACTATTGCATGGATCTGACAAATCTTACCCAAATAATTAATTCTTGGTTCTTGGAATTATATTACGCACGCAACGCGTGTGCCGATCACTAGTACTTATAACAAATATCTTGAGCAAAAAAGTATCATCTTAGTGTCTGATATTTTTATATTTATTAATATGAAAATGAAGTTCTCTTAAGTTATTTATGAAAAATCTTTTAAAATCAACGATGTTGGAGAAATCTGACCGATACAAGATGTTAAAGGCAGATCTAAGGGTGTCAATTTAGATAGATGAGATGAGGTTCAAATTGTATTAGATTTTTTTTTAAAATCTAATCTGAATTTGACCCGAATCAATATTCAACTCGAAAACCCTAAACTCGAACACGACCAACTTGATTAATCCAAACCCGACCTGAATAATTCGAAAACCTTATTCAAAATGGTTTTTGCGCTATTTTTTCTATAATTTTTTACTTTTATCTTAATACTCTATTATTATCATACTAACATTGATATTAATATACATAAAAAAAAATCCTAATTTTTAAAATAAAATTTGATTTAATCCCTAAGCTAGTCAGACTTAGGGAACCTAGTGCTCCATTCTTGTATTGAGACATTTATCATATTTTTGAGTAGTCTATATCCAACGTAGTTTAAGGGACATCTAACTTATCACAAACTCTACTGGTCATAAGTACGACTGGAACAAGGGACCCCAACACCATCCAGTATATATCTGAGCAGCTTAAAGGGAGAACAGATATACAGTCGGCCGGTTTAAAGATTCGATCGAGATACACTCAACAGATAACATGATTAGAGAATCACAACATGTAAAAATAACAATCATTTGTCAGAGAATATTCCTCTATTATAATGTAAGCATTCACCAGAACCTTCTTCGAAGCTGATTACACTACCCATCAGCTGACAACTTATGATATAGCATATTCCTTCGACCGTCTCACTAAATGACATAAGTTACAAAAAGATAAAAGAAGTGCATATATAGATAATGGAAGATTCCTCGGATGGTTACTGGGCATCGTCCCAAGCTATATGTCTTCCCTTCCTTGACAATCTCTAACATTCTATGCTATATCATGATTGCCGAGGTTATGAGAGGTGGTATATAAAAGGAGGTTCTCTCCGTTGACAAAGTACACATGCTTTACAATAGCCTCATTTACACACACACACACACACACATTTTACTGTTCTTCTCTCCATTTTACCCGCTCGGACATTGTACTGACTTGAAAGTCCGAGGGCCTTCGTCATAGACCCTTTCCCTGATTTTTAGGTATTGGCGTCTTATCTACTCTCTTGAGTGTGTGTAGAGTAGAGAAAGGTACTCGAAGCTAGTCTCCTGTTTTAGTTCGTCATCTTCTCGCCCTTATGAAGTCTTCAGTCAGTCAATCACACCACTACCTGCTCAACGCATCATCTTTCTAGTTTTCAAACAGAATTAGTGACAAAACTTTCTCTTACAATGAGGTAAGGCCTATACGGATCAACATGTGTTATAAGGTGTTAGATTAGAAGGCGTTACCCCTCCCACTAAGAGCTTGAGAAAGAAAATGAAGTCCCCTCGAGGCGGTGCAGTGGTTAATTAAGACATGAGATGTTGTCACATAAGGTATTGGAGTCGAAACTCAGTGTGTCTGACTATGCCTTCTTCCATGTCTTAGCCACCTGTACTAATGGCTAGCAGCCATCTGTGATTTACCTTCTCTGTATTAGTCTAAAAATGAATTAATGAGGATACTAGGAGTGAATCATCTTTTACCACGTGAGAAAGAAAATGAAATGAAGAGCTAAAAAAGAAAAGTGAGAGAGTTGGAGGGAAGAACAAGCCCTTATACTGTATACTTATGTATGGACGTAGGTGGGATCATAGTTTACAAAATCGCGATCCGGATCATAGGATCGTACGATCCTATGATCCAAAAACCTAAAATCGATCTAGGATCGTGAAGAATTGATTTTTGCGGTAGGATCAGAACAAAATCGGTAGGATCAGAATAGGATTGGAGTAAAATCGGAGCAGGATCGGTGGAAGCTTTGAGAGGTTATAACTTTTGGTTCGGATTGAACCACAGGGCCTATAATATATTAAATCAAAGCTCGTTCAAAGATCTTTAATAAATTTCAAAATATATACTTAACCACCCTATTTCAAATCCAAAAAATATCATTTAAATCCTTTTCGGATGTCCAAAAGATTTTTTTTTAATTTTTTTTCATCTTATTAGGATTTTAAATTATTTAAACATATGTTTAATTATTTTTGAGTTAGTTTTTTTATTAATAATATTCTGTCATTTCTTTTCTCTAGAATAATGAGTTTTTGGATGCCTATTGTCTAGTGTTATGTGACATCAACGAGTCTTTAGAAGATATTTCCAGCATTTATATTTGGATCAAAGGATCCAATAGTTTCTGTTATATACATTAGGTGCTTTGTTGGTCTTTAAATGAATTATCTTATAAACCAAGGAAATGTTTTTAACATTGAATGCGTTATTATTATTGTGTTAATAGAAATTTTATATTATTTCATTTTATGATATGAAAATATAAATATTATTACTATGTGAGAATAGTAGTTAAATTACTAGTTAATTTAAATTT
>JBBMJZ010000137.1:20729667-20774321 GCA_037833815.1 Zingiber zerumbet
AGTTTGTTATACTTGTTTTGTATGTGGACGATATATTGCTTGCGAGCAATAATAAGGGTATGTTGCATCAAACCAAGTCATTTCTATTTGGTAATTTTGAAATGAAAGATCTTAGTGAAACATCCTTTGTTTTAGGCATACAGATCTATTGTGATCGTTCAAGAGGCATTCTTGGACTTTCACAACAGGTCTATATTAAAAAGATGCTTATAAGATATGGTATGAAGAATTGTACACCTAGTGACACACCTGTGTCAAGAGGTGACAAATTCATCTTACAGCAGTGTCCATGGTTTGAACTTGAAATAAAGGAGATGGAGCAATTTCCATATGCGTCAGTAGTGGGAAGTCTCATATATGCACAAGTTTATACTTAACTAGATATATTATTTATAGTGGGAATGTTAGGCAAATATGTTAGTAACCTAGGATCGTAATACTGGAAAGCGGTAAAGAGAGTGATGTAGTATTTACAAAGAACTAAAAGACATATGCTCACGTATCAGAGATCAGATTACTTAGAGGTGATTGGATATTCAGACTCTAATTTTGTTGGATGCTTGGATAGCAGGAGGTCTACTTCGGGCTATATTTTCATACTTGTTGGAGGGGTTATATCTTGGAACAGTGTCAAACAGATGCTAATAGCCACTTCTACTATAGAGACAAAGTTGATAGCATGCTATGAAGCATCCAATCATGGGATTTAGCTGCGGAACTTCATCATAGCATTGCAGATCATTGATGGCATTGCCAAACTATTGAGGATTTACTGTGATAATAAAGCCGCAGAACTTTATTCCAAGAACAACCGCAATTCGTTGAAGTTTAAACACATTGACATCAAGTTTCTAGTGGTTAAAAAAAGAGTTCAGAGTTATTTGATTATGGTAGAGCACATCAGCACAGATTTTATGTTGGTCGATCTACTCACTAAAGGCTTAATGTCTAAGGTGTTCAATGTGCATGTTGTGGATACGAGAGTCCTTCTTATAGAAGAAGAACTAATCTAGTAGGAGTCTGTATTTATTTCTCTATGTTGATTAATAAAGATAAACATTCATTTTGATTATTGTACGTACTTAAAGTTCAAAACATTAATGAGAATTTATATGTTCGTTTGACACTTTGACTGTGATATTATCATTTACTACTGTTGTTTAGCATTTGGTATTTGTAAATATGATACAGATTCCTTTTGGAATCATAAAGTTTATCATGATTTGCTATTACAGTTTAACATAATGTATTTCACAAATATGATCTGCCCTCTTTTGGGATCATCTTAGGACCAGTTGAAAATTGACATGTACTAATCACATTTCATGTAATTTTCACTCTACACATCTACATCTTGATTTATGTCATTAATGACATTGGTATTGTGATTACCGTTGGGGTTTGTTACAATCATATACAGTAGCTACGACCTTTTTAATCCTATACTAATGAAGTTAATGGACTAAATTATTTGCAGGGGTATCTTGTGCCCATAAAGTTTGATATCAACTAAAGTTTTACTTGATTTCATATACAACTTACAAATAGCCCAAGTGGGATATTGTTGGTTATTATCTTTAATTGGTGGACTTAATTGTAAATTGTGCATATGAGTACAAACTGAATCCTTTAAAGTGATATAACTTAGGTTTATTAGGTTCAGTTGTTAGATGTAGACCTTGTATGTGTAGAACCTTTAGTCCCGCATCTATTATCATCTATATGCTGATAATAAATGTTCAGTATATATATGGACTTATAGTTCCACATCTATTATCATATATGAGTTGATAATAGATATCCACTATATATAGGGTTGGTCTCCAAGAGCTTAGGGAATAATTTTGACATAGTTTCTTGTTCCCCATTGACAAGAAGCTTTACGGTGTTGTCATCCCCTAAGCCCCTTGGAAGACCTTCCTTTCTGCTGTATCTTCTTCCATAGAAATCAAGTCGATGACGCTGAAGAAAAGGGTATAACTCTTCAATCAGGTTCCTTGTCTATTATGTTTTTGTATTTATTTTTCTTATGTCATGTTTAATTAATGAAACGAAGATTCATGCTCATATGTTCTTGTATTTCCTATATGTGAATTATTATTCAGTACTTAGAATCCATGCAACTTAGGTTTTACGAGAACTATCAATTACAAGATTGACTGCCCAAACCTCAAGAAGAAGAAAGCCCTCAAGGTGACTTGGGGCGTGTCATCCACAGAGGAATTAGACGGCGACAAACCAAAGCACACCAACTACCTCGCACTGATGGCTTACGAACCATAATTGGAAATTTAATCAAAAGATGGGTCCGAACCCGAATCAAGCCACGAGTCCACACTCATTTCCAAAGGTTTTGATGAGGTACAGTCTGCTTTTAGCAGGAAATTTTTTAAAATCATTACATGTTTAGATAAATATATCTGAAAATAAAATAAATGAAGTGAATATGCAAAATAAAATGCTTAATGATTAACTAAATTCAAACTCAACAATTAAGCCAATTCAACTTGAAATCCCGATCCAAGTTGCAAAACTTGAGGAGGACAATTCCAGATTGAAAGGCAAAATACTTAAATTAAAAGAACTACTAGAAAAATTTACAACTAGATCTAAGTACCTTGATATGATACTTTGATCATAAAGAGTTGTGTATAATAAGTTTAGACCGGATACAAGTCCAACTAAACTAACAAAATATTTACATCTCTGGTCACTCAAAATAAAAATCATACTAAGGCCTGAGTTCCGAAAACGTGCCTAACCACACAAGTAGGACTTAACCAATACTATGTACTAAAAAATAACATTCACTACATAAATCAAAATAAATCAAATAACTCACTCTCAACCCCAAAAATTAAAACTTTAAACCAAGAGAATAAAATTAAGTCAAATAAACCTAAATTAAATAAAAACATAATTAACCTAAACTCAAACTGCAACTAAGTTTATTATAACTATAAAATAAATTGACACAAACCCAAAACCTAAAACTCAAGTCCAATAATTCAGGGGGAGACTCCAAACTAGCTGACACTTTCAAAATTAATAAATATATCCGGATGGGTAATTAGGACTAGTCTAAAAAGGAATAAAAGTTTAACTTGACCAATGATACTGGTAAAGTTTTGGATGATAGTAAGTTAGGGAAACTCTGTCTATGCATGTCTAGGAAGATATGACTTTGACCTGGTGCATTTTGCTTAGTGGAAGTAACTGAAACTACTCTTTACGAATCCTAACCAGTTAGACCAAAGTTTTGAACTAAGTTTAGTGGATAGAACTATTTAGAAAATATCAAAGAGGGGTTTACTCTAATGATATCCAGGTGACTCACCATAGCTTAGAAGTTTATCCGAAAAATGTATATTTGTTGAACCCAAAGCTAAATTTGAATCTAACACAAAATTAAACTCAACCATAAAATTCAATCTAACACATCTCATAAAACTATAGGGTTCCCTAATTAAAAATGTAAATCGGATAAAATGATTAAGGATTTAAAATTAAATTAAAACTAAATTAAAAGTTAAATTTAAATTAAAAATTTAAATTAAATTACAACTAAATTAAAAATTAAATTAAATTAAAATTAAATAGAAATCTAAATTAAAATAAATTAAATTAAATTTTATTAAAATTAAATTGAAAATTAAATTAAAATTAAAATTAAAATTAAATTTAAAATTATAATATAAATTAAACTTAAAATAAAATAAAACTTAAATTAAAAATTAAGATAGATTAAAAAAAATGCGCCTTCGAAGGCGCCTCCGAGTCAATCCAAGGCACCCTCGCAAGGGCGGGAAATTTCCCACCCCCAACTGAAGGCTTGAAGGTGCCTTCGATGAAGCTGAAGACGCCTTCAATACCAATTTTTCCAATGAACAGAGCAGAGCTCTGTTCATGACTTTAGCCGCGAGAATGTGCCTTCTACCGCCAATCTTCACTACTTATTCATCTTTTCCCCTCGAAAATCTCAACAACGCCTCCTCGGTACACCCTAACCTAACTTTCTAGTTAATTTTGGCTATTTATATGGTGTTATATACATGCTTTGCTGATATAAAATTAGGAAACGTTACCCCTAGCCCTAGCAATGCCCCATCTACTGATGCTAAGTTTCTCTCTGAGTGACTTAGATTAGATTTTCTGAAGCATACATATGTTGTATTAAAATCTAGTTTTTTGAGTAGGTCATTCTTCACCAGATACTGTGCACCTGTCACAGAGATTATTAATTACTATCACTTGGATAAATTAGTTTACTGTAGTCATTTAGTGAACTTAGATTTGTGTGCCCAGTTTTACAACAATTTGGTCAAGATTGAAGACCTGACCTATTCCACTAGAGTTGGTGGGAAGGACTTTCAGTTCTCCCCAGCTCTATTGTATGATAATTTAGGATTTAGGAGATTTGCTTGTCCATTTTTGTGCTACCATAGTAGGGATTTGTCATTCGACGAACCCTACTCTCATATTACATTAGATACTATTTACATGTACTTTTGGGGGGAGGAGAGACTACTTACAGTGACTAACTTTAGGTCACTCTCTCTTAGGGTCTAGGACTACATCCAATATCGAGACTTGACTACCTGCATTTTGCCAATCACGTCTCGCAATGTTGCGATGATGCAGTCATCTCATTCATTTTTCCTGTATACATTATGCCAGTGCCTTGACATCAACATTGCATTACACATATTCCATAATGTCATTCATGCATAAGTCCTCAACCTCACTATCCATCGAGGACCGATTAGCATGAGTTGAGGAGTCCTCCACACAACTCTGGCAGTCAATTTCAGACGGATTCAGCACTCTTCAAGGAGAGATAACCACTAGTTTCTCCTCGATCTGGGAGGAGATGACCACCGGACTGTAGCAAATCCTTCGAGCCTTGCGAGTACCTGAGAAGTCTCCAGCTGATGAGGACCATACTTGATCATCTTAATAGACTGTCATACTCTGTATACTTGGCTGACTTGATCTATATAGTTATCCACTTTTTGTCATCTTATTTGGATTATAGACTAGGCTGGCTATTTTCAAAACATTTTTCAAATGATTTGTAAATTTTAGGATAATTTCTTACTTTTAAAATTCTCATTTCCTTAGAATTTTAAAATTAATTTTAGCCTTAGACTATATTAAATTCATAGAAAGTATGTTCCTATAGAACTAGGACTTGAGCATCTCACAAACACACTAGGACTCCCTTGATTGTGTATTCTAAAATCTAGAATAGCGTGAGATGTATAGGCAGATTGCCTGTACTTAAGATGCTTATATCAATGCATCAACACAAGTCCGGGCATAAAATCCCAAACAATACAGTTATCAGGTTAAGTAATTCATTTTTAGTCAAACATTAACTGGATGCATCTACTTAACCTGACTAACCAGGTGAGTACTGCTATCTTTTAGTAGTTAGTTAGTAACTAATAGTTAGACAACTAATAGTTAGACATTTAAGGATGTTTTTTATAGATGAATATTTTTAAAAACATACTAGGTCCAAGGGGGAGGAAGGATTAAAATACTTTGAAAAACTTTCTTAAACTTTATTTGAATTTTTTTTTGAAAGTATTTCCAAAACTATTTTTGCCTAATTATTTTGAAATATTTTACAAATTATTTTCAAAACTTGCTTTTAAAACACTCTTATACTCTTCAAATATTCATTTTAAAAAATATTTTGAATATTTGTTTTAATACTTTGTCAATCATTCTTAACCATATTTTGAAAAATTATTTTATTTCCAAATTACTTTGTAAACATTTCAAAAATCAATTTGACAAGTTTTTTTCAAAAGTTTCTGTTGCACAATCACTTTTAAATTTGATTTAAATATTAAAGTTATTTGTAAAAGTTAGCTTTTCTTGCAAAAATTCTTATACTTTTTCAAAATGCATGTTTTTGAAAAATTACTTACAAGTATTTTGAAAACTATTTTAAACATACGTTGAATGATGTTTTTAAAAACACTTGAAAGAGTTATACTTCTAGTTTTACAAACCTTTTAAAACTTTGTTCGAAAATAATATTATTTTTAAACTTATTTTACTTAGCGAATTCTGTTAAACTACATTTAGAAATATTTTTTTTGGAAAGATGCTACTTCACAAACAGTGTTTTGCAAATCTAGTTTTTCTTAATGGTTTGTGTTTAAAAAAGTTAAAAATTCTCTAACTCCTTCCCCTATAATCATGAAAGTCTTTTGTTGTCAAAGTTTTATTATTTTCCTATTTGCTTTACTTAGCATATTTTTTCATCAATTGACTTATTTATCTACTCATGTTTTTTGATGAATGTCAAAGGGGGAAAATTAGGGTTTAAGTTAGAAACCAAAAAAAAATCAGAAGAACTTAACCTTAAAAATGGTTAAGAGAACAAAACTGACTGTCTTATTTCAGACTTCTCTTAAAATCATGGTTGTTCTGTTTGCTTTTGCATATCTTTTTTCCTAACTTAACCCAGTTATCATTGCATTAAAAGGGAAAGATTGTTGGTGCAGACTGCACTAACGGTCAAACTCAGGTTTTGATAAATGACAAGTGAGTTAAGTTAGGCGTGTTATGATCTAATTACGTTGCCAAGTGTGTAGGAGTTGAGGGGGTCTGGAGGACCTGACACTAGGCTGAAATCCAACTAGGTGTGTGAGATTAGATAGTTGGTATGAAGTCCAGATAGGTCAACGGGTCGACCGAATATCTGGCTGAAAGTCTGATTGGGTTCGCTGGACCTAACAACCGGCAGAAGTCCAGTTGGGTCTGCGGACTGGACAACTGACATAAAGACCTAGTGGATCAAGAGGCTAGTCAACCAACAACAAATTGGTAAGTAAAGGTAAGTCGATGGAGGAGAGTGACTAAGTGAGAACGAGTCCCCATTAAGGGATAGTAGGCGTCGGTCCAGGTTAGGGCCATTTTGGATCCATAATCTGAGACCTTGACTAGTTCCTAGTTATAGGAGGATGAAAACTAATTACTACCTCTTATTATCACTGTGCTAACTTTGTTTTGCAGGTTAGATATTTTTATTTTGGAGTAACACAACTTGCAAGGTAAAAGGAGCAAAAAGTCTTTGGATGAACAGTATCCAAAGGTGCCTTCAAGCATTGGAAGGTGCCTTCGCACTGTTCATAGAGGGCGCCTTCCAAAGGATAAACTTTGGACATCATCGTAAATAAGGACTAGCAAAGTTGGGATAAGATTTCCTACATTGAAGGCGCCTTCAATGCTTATGGAAGGCACCCTCCATGTCCATTAAGAGGCAGTTTCGACCAAGCTTCAATATACAACTTCTAGACGAGCTACTACGCATCATTTTAAGGTTCCGACTGCGCTGACTTCTTGTTACGACTCTATTGCAGAGCTACTGTGCTCTACAACTGCCTTGAGGACTTCTAATCGAGGTCGGCAGACTGACACCGACAGACCAACATCGGCATATGAGCGCTCTCACTTCAATCTCTATGTGTCGGTAATAAAGTTATTTCTTTGTACTTAATTACTGGAAAAGGGAAGTGTAATGTATTACACTTCTCCTACATTCTTTGTACTCGATCCCCTCTTCCGGAGGCTCCGGGAGAGGTATTTTAGTGGATTATCTATCGATAGGTCTGCGGAACCTGGATTTTAGAGTAGAAGTCGTCGAATGATCCGAACCAAGTAAAATCGCCTGTGCTCATATTCTGTATGCTTGGTTTTCTTTCTCGCTTTCTTCGCCTTATTAGTTTTCTGCTGCGTACTTATCTTTTAAAATTAAAAAAGGACATGTTTTTAAAACCACATCATTCACCCCCTTCTCACGTGCATCTCGATCCAACAGAACTCTCTTCAGGCACCCCCAGCGTGACAAATCTTATCTTCTCGCAAATGGCTACGCAATAGTGAAATGATAAAATTTTATCCTGCTCTGGATGTCTAGACCCACTCAGGGTGTTTGAACTGTCACAGACACTAATCCACAGTGTCGAGACTGCGAGGCACCCTAACTGGGCAAAAATGGTCTGTGAGCCCGGACACCAGTCAACTTAGTTTTAACTTTTTGTTTGGGAATTCCGCTTCGGCTTCTCTTACTTGGGTGATCTCGATTATCCATAATAAGCTCACCCAAATCCATTTTCTGGCATTCTCAAGCAATCTTTTGCTTTAACTTTTTGTCCCTTGGAAACATCGTACGCGTTCTTCTCGTCCGCTAGCGTACTTTTTTGCAGCACCTCATCCCTTGGACATACCGAGCCCGTCGACTCCTTCCTGCGTCATCCTTCTTGCTAGCTGCGTCTCTTGCTCAACTTTTTGTGCTCCTAAGTTTCTGCACACTTAGACACAAGGATTAAACCACAATATGACCTAACTTGACTTGGTTGATCATATCAAAAATACCACGGGATGCTTACATATGTGAAGATATGGTGTCCACCTTCCGTGCACGATTGAGAGGGAGACACCCTATGACTTGTGTACTTGCATGTACCTCCCTCTATATCCATGAGGCCGACACTAGGGGTCGCAAAGGTAGCGGATCTACCTTTTTTTTTTTGAGAGGGAGATGCCCATGTGGGCCCACCTGACATAGGAGTGTCTCACTCAATTGGGTGTATATATAGATAGCCACACACATGTGTGACAACCGTGGGTGCCTCTCATAAGCAAATTGATTGGGTTGTACGAAAATGATCCGGGCACCCTGACCTATGAGGGTCGCCCATGGTAGTTGCCAACCGCGAGTGTGCAAGATATATAGGGATGTTTTGTAGCACACTTTATGCCACAGACCTCATAACCATCTAATGCAAATATTTTTTTTTTATTTTTTTTTGAAAATTTCTTTACCTTAAATACTATACCTAAGCCATAAGCTCTAAAAAAAATTAAACTAGGTATTCACGAGGTGTGTGACATAAGGTGGCAAGTATAACAAAATTCTATACATAAGTAGGGTATCATGACTCTCTTTATTTATTTATACACACTATCACTATTTATAATTACTGTTTATTACTACTCATAATTACTGCTCATAATAAAAAACACAGAAAAACTCTATCACAGACACTTAAAACCTCAACATTCAACTTCAACACGAAGCAAACATCCAACTTCACTAAGAAGCAATTAAAAATTAGTGTATATATATAGAATGGTGATATGTCGGGCACCCAACTGAGTGACTGAGAGCCTGCGATACATGCGGGGTGTCCAGAACAAATCTGAGAGCCATGTGTGCTTTCAATCGTCATATATATATATACGGGGTGTCCAACTTCGATTATATATATATCAAGGGATTGATCATTCTGTAGTCATCATAGTATGTTGTGTTGTCTAGGAGGTCTTATTTGATTGCTGCTAAAGAAGTCTTTGTTCAAAATGGGGCATTTAACAAAAAAGAAGATATTTCTTGAATCATTCAAATTAATCATAAAATAAATAATAAAACCATATTTATATCATCATAATTTCTACTTATCCATTATTTGTATTTGATCATATTACTAGCAATGAAGGGACATCACTTTCAGAGTAAATCGAAAGAGAAGTGGTGAGTGATGAGAATACTTTATTCATCACATATAGTTTGTTTACGTTAGATGAGAATACAATGAGTGATGGACGAAGATAAGTGATAGAGGTGAAGGAAATCTCTAACCTTTACTTTGCTCTTTGTTTGGATTGTTTTATCAGAGTGGCTAGAGGATGATTCAGAAAAGGGAATTTAAAATGTAAATAGAAAAACTAGAAAGGGGTCTTACGGAGAGGGATGATATCGTGGTGATGGGTAGATGTCGACGACTCTAGAGAGACGGTGACAGTAGCGACGAAAGATGGAGGTAGGGAGGACGTCGCGGCGATGGGACAATGTCGGTGACTCTCGACAAATGGCGGTGACAAAGACAAAAGATGGTGGAGATCGACGAGCGAGGAATGCTGAGGCGAAGCAAGCGAGGATCAAAGCGAGTGAGGATCGAAGAGTGAAGACTGCGTCGCGGGAACGACGCCACATGAGAAGAAAAGTTAGGTTTTAGAAAATAAAAAGGAAAATCAAACGGCATGGTAGAGAAAATTTTGGATTAAAAAACTAAAAGAAAAAAAATCCACACTGAGATGTCATATATCAAATGAATTTGAGTTATTATACAACATTACATCATTGTATATGTTTTATTAAAATTATTAATAAAAATTAATCTCAAATGTGTGTATATTAATTGAATAAATCAATCATTCAGCTAAGCTCAAAAAGGATGATATGGTGCCTGAGGTAATGGTGGAGTGAAAGGGTGCTTAAGCATCTGAGTCTCCGATGGAGATGAGATTCTCTATCTCTAAATTGGCATATCCTTATATCCCCTTATCGATCGGATGGACTAAATATCCTCGTGATGTGCACTATATCCTTAAGATGTGATTTAATCCGTTCGATCGGTGAAGGGACATAGAGACACGTCATTTTAGGGATAAAGGATCTCATCTCCTCCGATGAATCCAAGCGTTCCCGATTTAATTTAGATAGTTTAAAAAACTCATACTAATTTCCTTTAAAATCCACAAGAAGATATTTTTAATTTACCAGTGTTAAATTAAAAGATTATTATCTATTTATTATTTCAAATTGTGTAGAACTACGTTTACTATGATAAACTTATAATTTCGGACAAAAGAAAAAATAAATCATACGCCAAGCTTTTATTTTTTTTATTAAAATAATTTTATTTTATTATACATGAAAATACTGAAAAAGAAAGAAAATTAATTTTATAAAATTAAAATAGAGGAAAAAATAATGCTGAGACACGCGCGTGAGTCGGCTCTGTCCCAGCTCGAAAGCCACGGATCACTTGTTCGATTCAGACGCAGCATGGAAAAACTCCAGCCCGTTTTCTCACGGTTCGGCCGAGCCGCGCCCGCCTCCTGGCCCTCAACGGTGTCTATTTTAGTAACAATACACAATTCGACAGTTTTGCTGCCGCTCCAGAACAGGCCTCAGGTATTTTCAACCGTAAAGAACGCCTCACGTCGACGAAGCAGCTTCTTCCTTCCCCGAACCCTAGCTCGAACGAGACGGCTTTATCCACGCCGTTCGAGCAGCGAGGGCATTTTCGTAATGTCATACAAAGCAAAGCAAAGCAAAGTCGTTCGCTGACGATTCCTTCCAGTGTGCCTCCCACCGCGTGAGCGATGGAGTCGAAAGAGGAAAGAAGAGGTTGAGTTCGGGCTTCTCCTGCGGCCGTTAGGGTTTCTACCGCCCTGTCCGTCTAAATTCTTCCCCGCTTACTCGCCTCCTCGGCTTCTGCCGGTCCTTCTCCAGTTTTCAGGGTTCCTCCCTCCCCCTCGATTCGTCGCGAGAGAGGAGCTGCAGCGACGGCGAGCTGGTGATGGGCACCGGGGGCAAGGCACCTAATCCCGCTTCCAGCTCCCTGGTTAGTTTTTTTTTCGATGCAAGAAATCTTGCTCCGTGTTGTGGGATTTGGGTTTTTTTGTTCGATGCCCTAGTATTGTGATTGACAGCTTATTGTAGTGAATTCTCATAACTGCACGGCTATTTGCTATCTCGAAACACTTTGTCTGATTTTCTTTTGGTTTAGTTTCCTTTTCTTGGTTTGTACTGGGTAGTCGCGCCATTTGTGCAAACGTTCACTTTGTTTTACTGTTTCTTTACCTTTGAAATTCATGTTGTCTTCTCCGAGTTAATGTAACTACTGGGTTTCCAACGTATGCTTGTCTCCGTTTCTTTGATTTAGGACCTATGGGTTTGGCTATTACAGGTATCGTCTTGTGCTGTGGTAATTTTGGTTCGGATCTATAATTTTCAATGAAATGCCTGGCTTTCTCTGAACTGCACTTTTGACTCACTTTCTCTACTGCGTTGTTGCTCACATAATGTGGTACAGTATGGATAGGGATCCTTCAATTGAGACGGCTTGTCTTAACAATTTTACTATATGTTTGGTAATGAGAGTAAAGACTGAGTGGCAATGCATTATGTGAATATTTCTTGTTGAATTTTTCAAATCTAAAGATTTGAATAGTTAAAAAAACCTCCTTTTTAGAGCTGTTGCTTGATAATATGATAATTCCTAGTGTGAGTGGGTGGGTTAAGTTATATACCCAGATGCTTCCATTTAAATTATTGTGGAAGGTTCTTAATAATGTAGGATTTGTGAACAATGTAAGTTAAATTTACCTTGGTGGAGTTTTTATTTTTATTTGGTTTCTAGATACGTTCACAGATGATACCTATTAACTTACCACAGCATGTTCGTGCCAAACTTCAATAACTCAGAGCAAAAAGATGATTTCTAAGGTATAAACTGCTCTTGAAGAAAAAAGGGGGAAAACTCCCTTTCTCAGTTTTTGATGTTCAATTTGTTAGTTGAGAGCCAACTATCATAAGAAATTTTATTATAGAATGTTAGGTTCTGCATAGAGCATTTGCATCATTCACATTTTGCCCTTTAACTCAGTGATATATCCCTTTGTCATGGTTTCTTTACCACCTTGAAGCTAATTTCTCCTGCCCCCTTCCTACTCACTCTATGCTGTGACATTGGATAGGAAACTATGCTATTGATTCTTTTGTTTTGCCCATTCTAATATTCATGCTAAATGCAGACATTTTCAGACAAACACTGACATCTCTATTGACCACATATAAGCATTTAAAATGAGATCCATGCCTATATTGGATATTTGAACTTAAGTTCAAGTAACATGGTGAGAAATGTAGTGAAATAAATGTGGCAAAATCAGACATGGTTGATTGTGAGTCCTGAGTTAGTATCTTCTATGTACGTTATACAGTTCTTTTTTCTTTCCTTGCTTATTAGTGAACTTCCATCTGCATCTCCATCTCTTATCATGATTCTCATCATTTAGCGTTTTTTGAGTTTGATTAATCTCTGATGGTTCTGGATGATTTTTGATTGCAAGGCCAATTCAGGTTTGTAAGAAATATGACGTGAATTGTGATTTCCTCTATGTTCCAAAGGTTCTTGTAGCCTCTACTTTGCTGCAATTCTGTTATTGGGATAAGCTCCATTTGAATAGGTTTTTTTAATGATTACAATAGATGGACTATCTTGACGGTCTATTTCCCATTTTTATAATTTATGGATCCTTTTATCCATCTTACTATTTAGTTTGATGTTATTGCTTTGGTTTGGCTTTTATGGTTGATTCAACTATGATGGGCCTTGTTTGAATTTTGTATCACTAACTATTTTGTTTACAAAATGGTTTAGCGTGTTAAGGTTTACCGATTGAATGATGAAGGCAATTGGGATGACCATGGAACAGGGCATGTCAGGGTTGATTATTTGGAGGTTTTTTACTCTCTTTCTGTATTTTTTTCTTAATTTTTTTTATTATTTTTGAAGAATAGGATTAAACAATTCCCATTCATTTTGTCTAAATGTGTTAAGGCCTTTCTTGATGTTTATTAGTTCATTCTTATTTTTGACAGTTAAAAAAAGTTTATAAATGAAAAAAAGGCTTGTAAGGTAATGTTGCTGAGTGTTATGGGTTATAGCATTTTGTTTATACTGATGTTATCGAACACCATGGTCTTGTAAAGTAAAGATGTCATCTATGTTTTCACATAAGCATGTTGGACTTTTCAAATCCTATTTGTCACTATAAAGACTATTAGATATAAGAAATAATTGGGCATGTTTTGTATTAATTACATAGTGGTATTGTTATAAATAACAAGACTACTAGACCTTGTCTGATACCCATATTTATGAATAATTAGTTAGGTCTATGACTATGTTTACAATGGTTACTGCAACTAGAGAGGATGGAGGGTGATGAATGAGGGAACAAAAGGGGGAGGAAGAGGAGGAAACAAAGTAGGTGTTGGGAATGGGAAGAAAGAAAGGAAAGAAATTACCAAATTATCCTTTGCTTCTCCCTCTTCTACTTATCTACAACCTCCATCTATGGTTGTAGATGACGACCAATGATCGAAACCCATAGCACTTTCCTCATTAATATGCTATGCAACACCTCCCTTGTTTCCATGTCGTGCTGCCGCCTTTCGTGTAGTCTTCTTCTTTGTAGATGTATAAATTCAAAATTGTAGGACAATTCCTTGATGATAAAGATGATTAAAATTTAAATCTTCTTTTCCTTTCATTTATTGTTTGTTGGGAACTGCCATAGTGTACAGTGGACCATGAGAGTGGTCCTGTCACTATGACTAGGTTGAGGGTGATAACATCATCGGGGAGGTAGCTGATGGAGCGACGTAAACCAACCTGAAAGATCACAAATACACGAATCTCCGATAGTGAATAATAACAATATGGTGTTCCTTCCTCAACTTCATGATGCCATTAAAAGTTCAATAAATATCTTAAATCCACGGTACTATTCCCAAATGACAAAATGATGGCTACTAGGGAAGTGTCAATCAGTGGTAAAATATCAACAGTTTCAATGTGCTAGTCTGAATCAGCACACAAGTTGGTTAGCCTAATAACATACTTCCACATTTTGTTTCCTGAAACTATTTTTTGTAGTTAGTTATTTTATATGCATACTTGAACATATTTCTTTTCCCTTCCAAGATTTCCTTTCCATTTGATCTTATGGCATCCTAATCATTTAAGGGTACTGAGGATCTTGGCCTAATTGTGGTTGACGAAGAAGATGATGAAATCTTACTTTCACATTGCATCTCTTCAAATGATATATACCGAAGGCAAGAAGGTGATGCTATTGTTTAATTTATAGATGTAAGCTGGTAAATTGTGATTTCATGAGTTTCTGAAACCTTTTCTGTTTTATAGAGACCATAATCTCATGGAAGGATCCAGAACTAGATGTGGAATTTGCACTGAGTTTTCAAGAGGTTCCAGGATGCTGTTATATATGGTAGTTGATTTTGGCAATGCTAGCTCAACTGGTTCTTGGGTTTTTTTTTTAAACCTGTATAATTTGAAATTTACTTGGACATCATTCTTACATATTCAGGGATCAGGTGTGCGAAATTCAGAGGAACCTTCATTTTAGTAGTCTTGGTGGTAAGCTAATCTGTAGAATTTTCTTTATTTTTCTATTTTTTTAATAAAATTTGTTTACTACTCAATTTATGTCTTTTTTAGATGTTGAGATTGGCCCTCGTCCAGCATCAGAAAATATTGAAGTCTCTCACTCTTTACTATCACATGGTAAATTTATCATTAGTTGTCCATTATGCTATTTGCTATTTATTTTACAATTATGTACAAGGTCAAAAATTTGTCAGGCATAATTTTTCTGTAACAAATGGTTTTGCACAATATTCACTTTTAGTCGTCTAATTATTGACATAAGATCTGTTTCAAGGTTTTCAAATAATTAAGTTGATGGATGCCCAATGTTATTATTTATGCCATGTTTACTTGAAGAAGAGGAAATAGGAGAGAAATGAAGTCGTTTAAGTGAAAATAAGATAAAAGAAAAGAATTGTAATATCTTATTTCTCCTCTATTTCATTTTTTTTTCGCTTAGACAAAATCAAAAGAATAATAATTACTATTCGTTTGTGTTTATTGAGTGCTAAAATTTATTTCCCTTCATTTCTTTTTGTTTCAGGCAGAAATAAATAAGAAGAATTGAGCAAAATAAATTCTTTCCTTTTCTCTATTTCCTTTCAAGTAAACTAAATAAATTGAGGATGTTATTTATTTATTTATTTATTTTTCCTTTCGATCCAAGTAAACACGGGATGTGTTAACATATCTATTAAAGAATCTAATGCTTGGCTTATTGATCCCTTATTTCCTTAAGAGTTTACTTTCTGAAGAAGTATTTGATAATTCATTTAGTTGGTTAATTTCTTTGAAATGAGATCTTCAAATATAAAAATTGGTAAAATTAAACATAAAAAGTTAAAAAGAAATATGAGTCATCTATGAAATCTCATCTTCATTTATTAAAAATTACAAGTATCGGGGCAAACTTAAAAATAAATCACATTACAAAATTGATTCAAAAATATTATATAAAATAATAATAATATTTTCCCTATTAAAATAACTACAATAAGAACCACGCCTTTATCCTACTAAGTGGGATCGACTATATGGAACCTCTTATACCATTGACCTCTATCCCCTGCTATATCCTTATCTATATTTAAAATTAATTTTATCCTATTTTATCGTTGCTAATCAAGCCTTCTTTGATCTTTGTTGATAATATTTGTCATGGTCTTACATCACTTAATTGGGTCTTTTGTTGGTCACCTAAGTATATGTCCATATCATCTTAAATGCGTCTCTCGAAGTTTTCCTACAATAGATGCAACCTCGAATTTCTTCCTAGAGTTGAAACCTATTGAGATGTATCTCTCAATGTGATAATACAATATGTACATATCAAACATCTTCACCATGGTACAAATCTCATTGTGACGAGATCTTAAGTGTGACAATTTCATTAATGAGATTTGATATCTAGTCTCTTGTCATTGATTGTTAGGGATGGATTGTTTCAGCCTAACCATATAATTCGTTAGTGACCCTTGAACTCATTGGTTGCTCCTACTACTAACCTCCATCTAGCATGGTTAACATTTTCAAAACTTATGCAAGTTTGCACAGTGTCGCATTCACATTATCTTCCTCCCAACCCATGATCATCGAGCCATGAAGACCATCTTCAAATTTGGTGCTTCTTGACTAAAATGGTAATTCACTTAGATCCAATGAGCCTTTGCTGCATGCATCCATTGAGATGCTTGTATTTAGTGGTCGCAATCAAGACATCCAACCTTGTGTCCTTTTGACATTGATATCAACATCACAAGATTCAAGAGATCTAGCTCTTGTTGCACTTGTGCTATACTAAGCCCAATTGTTTAGTAGGCAATGCTATGGTTGTAGCAAGACTTAGGTAAATAGCATCAGTTAAAAAGCATGCGAGCGGACCATAGAGAAGAACAAAAAAGAAAAGCAAAAATAAGTTAGCTACATAATAATAAGGAAAAGGCTTGTAGTTTAAATAATAATGTAGTTTGCCTTTTTAAATGGGTGCAACGATAAATATCAAAAATACAAACATCAGATACAAATTTGTGTGAAGAGAAGCAAAATTAAAATAGAAGAAAGAAGAGAAGGCAACAAAAAAAAAGAGAGTTGGAAATAGAATAGGGTTTAATCAAAGACTTGAAGCTTAGTATTTTCTTCCTATGCTGAAAGCATTTGTGCAAACACTCTCTTCATCACAGCAAACCAACATTTCTTCATAACCTTTGTTCTTCTCCAGTATCTTAAATTTCAAATTTTCTCTCCTCCTTTTGCCTAACTTTGAAGTTCCCCAACTTTATTTTATTGCCAATTCCTTCTTTGTTGTTTTCTCTCTCACTTGTGGTAAATGTTAGAAATTTTTTCTTTCATTTAATATCTTCTGTCTCAGAAAAGTTGTAGAAGGCCCTGATCTTTATTCATCAATCAATCTTTTATTCACAATTTGATGATTTTTTATCTTCATTATTGTGAATTTTATATTTCGTTTATCTTCATTTGAGGGAACTAATATGGAAATATTTGTGTTTTCACAAAAGTTTAGTGGCGACTTATTTTGTTTAGTAAATTGGGTATTATTGATGCCTATGCTCCAACATAAGGGAAGTGTGAAGAGTAAATTTATCACATGATTTATTAGGCTATTATCTTTATGTTAGTGGCTTGTATATAAAATAACTATTTTCATTCTAATTAATTCAATAGTACTTTTCCTCTAATCTTCTTAATGCTCCAAAAAATTGCTCTAATTATTATATAACTAAATGTCTAAGGTAACTTAGGTGTAATTCAACTCTTAGAGGTTGTTTGCGATAGGTCCATGCTCTGCCTCCATCAATAGTCCCTTTACTTTCATCATGTCCGATAATGTTAGTTTGTCTTGACAACTTTCGTCATGTCTGATAATGTTAGTTAGTCTTGACAAACTACTTTAGGCATGCAATTTGGATACCACTGCATTGTAGGATAATGGTGGTGGGCAAGCACTGATGCAACCCTTATCAATTTCAAAATTTTCATATTCATCTAGATGCACCACAGGATCTTTGCTCGTGTATTCTGCCCTGCCCTAGAATGACTCAAGTCATCTAGGTGATGTGTTTTGATTTCATTTTCTACACTTTCTTGAGGGAAAACATCTTTGGCTTCTCTGAGTATTATCCATTTATCTTTGATCGTGTTTCCTTAGAAGAAAACATTGGTGCAAAGAATCCCTTTGCAGCAAAGAAATCATCCAGTACAGTTTCCCTTCATCGTACCAATTTGGGTATTGGCAATTTCATTAAAAATTTGATTTTTTCTCATTTTTTCTTACATTGTTTTGGTCTTTTAATGTCTTGATGGATTATTTTTTAAATTTAAGATTCTCTTCCTTTCCTTCCTTTATCTTTGGTTAATTTTGCTTTGTTTGATAGGGCTAGGTGTCAGTAAAAGTGATTCTAGAAGCCATTGTATATGTAGTTTTAGCACTTTGCTTTCTGCAGATACCCTTGATTTGCATTGCTTTGATTAATTTTTTATTTTTTATAATTGCCAGATATGATATAAAGAGGGAAGAGGGCAGGGGTAAAATTTATACAAACAAATGATATTGTTTTTGCATAACGTGATATCAGGATAGTACTATGAAACAAAGCTTGTTTTATTTGATTTTATGCGTCAGGAGTGCATTTCAATGTTACACTTTTTTCCTACCATAACACAAGTCTCTTTGTGATATTCATCTCATGAAAGAGAATGAAAAAAGGATAAGTTTTCCTTAGTTGATTATATCAGAAAGGAATTTTAGGATTTCTATATCTTAGAAGAGATAAATACATAAAACAACAGAAATACCATAGTACTTTCTTACTCTCCACTAAAGAGAGGATGATAAATGAATCATTCAATGATCTGGTTCAGATAAATTTTATTTTCTTTGATAGAAGCCTGAGTTGTATAGCAAGGTATTGACTTTTGGATGTATTCCCTTCATTTTTATTTGCAATATATTTGGATATCTCAATCAGACAAATTGAAACCAACTTCATTTTCCTTTGTTCCTTTCCATGGATACTTGAAAGCCCATATGAGACCTAGTTGAGTGTGTAAGATCTTGCATTTCATACTAAAAGAAAGTCCTATCTTCTCTATATCAGTGATAAGGCTGCTTCTTCACTCCTCTCCTTTCTCTCCCTTTTTACTGCTAATGGATGCCTGCAAATTCTTTGATGTTATGTATCTTTATGGATTCTTGGCATTGGAATTTCCATGAGATGACAATCTGTGGAGTGATTTTGATTTTCCAGAGTTACATTTTATTTTATTGATCAAGAAAATTTTCTTTATCTACATAATGTTGCAAGGAAAACAACCTTTGCAGCTTGAGCGACGTCCAGAATGCTAGGAAGATCTTGGTAATACACAATAAACCAAGGTTATGAGCATGACCGTTTATCTTAGGCATAATTTAGATGTTTTTCTTTTGTAGTAATGTTGTTCCGATAGGTTCCTTGTCAACTCTTTTATGTAGGTAAATTTAGATGGGCATTTCAGTTTTTTTCTAAAAGAATTTCTTTGTTTTACTTGCCTTCAACTGAGTACCTTGCTCTGTCTCCGTGAATTTTGTAGGCTATTACTTTCTATTCTCTTTTATGTTATTAGTTGTGTATCATACACTTTAAAAATATTTGCTGTTTTTGATCTGGAATTTGACTGTACATAATCAGATTTTGGCTACACATTGCAGATGAGTCACTTCGTGCTGCTAATAGTGAACTGAGAGAACTTCCTTCCATTTCATTATCCAGCCTTCCTGTAATTTTGAAGGTTTGACTTGTCAAAAATTTCATTTTTTTTCTTGATCATGATCCTCTGTTCAGGCTTTTCCCTAACTAAATAGGTGAAATAAGTGCTTCAGTATTGTAATACTATTTTTGCCTATTTCTTATGGCATTGGAGGATACTTTAATGTCCTTCACATCTCTGGAACAGTGATTTGTTTTTTTTTGTTTGGATATTATGCTGTCAATTCTTTTTGATGTTTGCTTTTAATCAATAAACATTTGATAGTCCAGAATTGCTTTTTTGTTTTTTTTTTTTAATTTTTTTTATTGTTTATTCATTTTTAGGATGACATTAAATAAAACAGTTCGTGCTAAAATGTGACAATTATCAATGGTTTTATAATCATGGATTTTTTTCATCTTCTCCACCTCAGTTCTGGTCATATTATTGATAGGATTTTCAATGTTAATTATGCCCTACATGTGGTGAATCATGGTTTGAGGCTGTTAACGATCTAACTGAAATAGTTGGGCATATATTTGTCAATATACAAATCACAGGGATTCATATAGGGAATATCTGTAAAATGACAATTAGATAATACATAGTGGTAGAGGGGTTTTTTCAGAGCTGATACCACCTCCCTGTCGTCAACAATATCATCATGGTACCTGCTTCTTCCTTGCAATGAGCTTTCTTCCTCTAGCCATTGCAGATTGCTGCATGTGATTCTTCCTCATGACAGGTCCCCTTTGTGTGATTGCAAGCTGTGTTTGTTATTTCATTCTCTTCAGTATTGCTGCTGTCATGAACTCATGCTTCACATGTGATTTCTTCCCATCATGACTGTGCATCCATTCTTCTGCGAGCAGAGTTCTTCGATTTGTTCGCTCTTGGAAAGATCTTGGCGTCGATTTCTCAATCTGTTTGTGAGAAGAGCATCCAGTCCCTCTGGAAGACCTCACAATAGCTCATATCTCAGAATTACTGCATTTATCCGCTGTCTTTTTCTTCATTCTGGAGTTGTTTTCGTGCTTTGATTGACGCAAAAATCTAACCTTGTGGGCTGTTTCTCTTTAATCTGGTTTTATTTCTGCTGCACTTCCACTTGTTCTACTAGAAATCAGATCCAAGCCTGATTATTCTTCATCATGCTTTCTCTGTTGGTTTTGCTGCAGAAATCTTTGGAGTGGCTTGTTTATTCTGAAATTTTGGTTTACACTGAAATTTCTGTTTCTATCTAAATTTAGCACCTTCGTAAGAGTTGTTTACAAATTTGATGCCCTTTCTCTACAATTAGTATGTGTTTCCTCCTCAAGATGTTTGGATCCTCAACTGCTGCTTTCAATTTGCATCCTCTTTGAACTTTTGGGACCCTATGACTATCATCACATAGAAATTGAATGGTAAGAATTATGCTTCATTGTCTTCTTTTGCCTAAGTATGGTAAGAATTACGCTTCTTTAGTCAAAATATGGTTTACGAGTTAGTGACAGCTGGAGTACTTAACAACTAAGGTTATGGAAATTTGTTAACTAGATAGAACCACATTGGTAGAGGATTGATGGATAGTTTCTTGCACTTCTCTTGAGTTTTTTTTGGTGCTTTTCTTTGTATGAAGCATGGACACAAGCTTGAGATCTTTTTACTGATGATATCTTTTGTGACTTACTAGGTGATTAGTGTCTCTTTTAACTTTTTCAGTTGATTAAAAATGACTACCACATTGGGCAATTATAGGCATTTGCCTTTGATTTCAGAAATTTCTTTAAGATCTTCACTCAGTGTCAATAAATGCTTGAGTTATGCTACATCTCCTTGATAAGCTCCTTGCTATTATGCCTCAACATTGTGCATCTTGAACTTGAGCCAGCGATGCCATATATTCTTGGAGAAACATATATACCCTTGCTATTAGATAGTTGTATGAGGATGTTGCATGCCTTCACCACTTCACTGTATGAGCTTTGGTGGGAGATGGTGGACGCCATTAATGGGGGTGTGAAGCTGAGAAGGTAGGTAGGAGAGTAATATGCTGAATCCAGCCAACATCAACCGGACCTAACTCAAATTCAATGGACTAACTTGATGACTTCAGTTAAGGTGTGCTATTGTCCTGCGGGATTTTCTGTTTGGACCATTTGCCATAAGGTTAGCCTTCCCAAGGAGACAGTTGATGGTGTAATTATAATCCTTAAGAAATTCAATGCATTTTCTCATGCTTATTGACTACCTTTTGAGCGAAGAGGTTCTTCAGATTTTTTTTGATGTGTGAATATCTCAAATGTGAATAGTGGTTCCAAATCTTGAGTGCTAAAGATGATGTCTGTTAGCTTGATTTCATGTGTTTGGATTGTTCTACTTTTTTTTAGTAATCCACTATCTGGGCCTTTGGTCCAACTAGTCTGGGAGGTGGACAGCCGGACCCCACAGATCGGCTACCAAGTAAATCCAGGAAGCGCAGGTGGGTCTTGGCATGCCACCCAGCGTCACTGGTGGTTCAAACTTCGTAGGAAATGCCCAGTGTGAGATTTGAACCCTCGTTGCATGGGAATTATCCTTGCTTCTTAACATTGCATCATGCCCTGTGGGGCTTGGATTGTTCTACTCTTGATCTTTAATCTGGTGTGTAGATAAGCTATAACCTGACTATGTTGCAATAACATTGCTCCTCCTAATCTAAGTGTCTATAAAGAACAAACATGTCATTTCTAGTTGATATTACTAGCACTTTAGCACTTAGAATGTCTGCTTTATCTCTAGGAACTTTGCCTCATAAACGGTATCCTAGATAAGCTTCACTGTTTTTTTGGTCAATATACCAAGGAGTTCGGCAATCTTGGAGAATCCCTTCACAAAATGTGTATAATCTCTGCCAAGTCTTACAAACTGTTCATTCCTAGGTTGACTTAGGCCTCACCCTTTAGAATTTTTCGTATTGTCGCTCTCTCATCTTAATGACTTATATGAGATGCTCCTCATGCTTACTCCTAGAGCTGGAGAAGAACAAAAATACTATTGTTAAAGACGATCATAGACCAATCTAAGTACTCAACATTGTTTTATGAGGCCCATGAAAGCCACCGAGGCATTAGTGGGGCTAAATTTCATTACTGATGCCTCATAATGACCATATTAGGTCCTGAAAATTGTATTCTGATTGTCATCATCTCTAGCCCTCAATTAACTTTGACCTCATGTTTATCCTAAATTAAATACACATGTACCCTTGAGCTAATTCAATAAGGCATTAATCCTAAGCAAAGGTACTTGTTTTTTATTGTCATAGTATTCAATTACTAACCAATGAAGAACCTCAAAGTTCTATCCTATTTTTTGATGAAGACAATTGATGCACCATAAGGAGGCACACTATGGTGTATAACCATTTATCTAGAAGGTCTTGCGATAATAAAGTTGCCTTGTGATTTGGTGGTCACAAGTTCGAGTTGCAGAAATAGCCTTTTGCAATGCAAGATAAAGCTGCATACACTAAATCTAATGTGGTTTGATCTTTCCTCGGGATTCGTATTGGCTAGAGCTCCAAACACTGGGCTGCCTTTTTTTCTTGTAGTTGAATCTTCAAGTCTTCCAATGCCTTTGTTGCCATTTTATAAGGAGTCATAAAAATGGACTGTGTGCCATGTTGTAGGTCAATGGAAAGTTCACCTTAGTGGTAAACCTTACATATCATTGGGCAATACACTTTGAGACACCCTAACTTTCTAAACTTGTTCAGATAGCTGCTTTGCAACGTGTACCAGTGTGGTCACTATAGATAACAAATAGTTCTCACACTCGACTGCAACTGAGGAGCTTAGAGCGGTGGTGTGACAGATATACTCAAATCTCGAATCCCAACAAACTCCAATAGGCTGATCTTAAGGTTTGTAGGTTGCCATCTTAGCCCAGCAGTCTATTATGGTGTTGTTCTGTGATAACCAATCCATTCTTAGAATGATGCGAAGTCCAGATCAACAAATTCACCATTAAAGTTTGATTATTAAACTCAATAACAATCCCTTATCTTCTATTTTGATCTTAATATAGGTGTCAAGATGGTCAAACCACAAATTCAAGGAGTTGGTTGTCTTCCCAACTTGATCATAAATTGAGGTGATTTAAATGAAAGTACTGCCAGAGTCAATCAATATGTTAACAATAATACCAAAAACAATAATAACACCTCTGAACACTGTCCCACTGGCCTTCTGTGCCACCTCATGTCTCAGGACATAAGGATGATCAGCCAGTAACCCTACTGCTGAGTGCTGACTTATTTGAAAATGTTGCTGGGTGACTGATTGTTGTTAGGATGGTCAATGCTGCTGCTCAGATGGCTAACAGCGTTATGAGATCGATATTACTATTAAGGTTGTAAATGGTACACCTCTTTGCTGATTATTTTGTTTGGGTTGATTGATATTATTACTGGGCTGGTTAGCTATTGTTGTTTACCCCTCTGTGGTCAATTTTGTTGCGCGAACTGTTGAGATTGAAACTGTCGAGCTTGAGGCCTTAGGAGTTGATGCTACACCTTCGACGCATAATCTTTGTATGGTGGCCAGGTGGCTTGGAGTAGAAATAAATGTTTGTGTCCATGACCACCATAGCAGGAACATCTATTTTGACCCCCTTCACGTACAAGAATCTTGACGCGAGGATTTGTTAGGCTGGCTCTAGATGTCTTAGCCTCCTGCAGTTGGAAGGGCTTTCTAGTGGCGCCTTCTCTAGATTGAGACCACTTAATTGTCAACCTGTGCCCCCTGACACTGAGATGAGACTTGCTATCACTTTAAGCTGAGACCTGAGAACAACTCAACACAATAATCTACTACACTTAATCTCTCTGTTAATGCTCAAGATTTCCTCTTGTTGAAGGCATTCTGGAAAGCTTTGGGGTAATGTGTACTCTCGATAGTCTCCTCGATTCTCCTTAAATAAATAGAAAAATACCATAGGTCAATTTCTGAACCTCCCACCAAATGTCTCTCCTCTAAAGCTCTAGGTGGCTAGCTTCATCTTGACAGTTGTGGAACTCAAAAGTGCTCTCCAGATTCTCCATCAAACTGTAGACCTCACACCGGTCAATTCTCCCAATGCAAGGGATGAAACGATTGCTCGTCAACTTGGAAGCTTCGAAACACTAGTTTTTTTTATCCACACTCCTGTTGGGTGTGAATCAAATCAAGATTGATTTTTTGCTTTGGCAGGGTCAGTCTCTGAAACAACTGCACGTTGCAAATCTAGCCGACCTGCACCCCCATCACTATGGCTAGATTGAGCATCAAATGAAAAATCTATGGCTATGATAGGATGGTGCATATACCACTTTTTTTTGCTTTAACTTACCCATAGTGAAAGCATGGTGATGTGGTCCACCTTGAGTCCTCAAGTAGAGCATCCCTAATCATATCCTGACATAACAATTTCTAATTCATTAAGGAAATTAAACCCCTAAGACTTATTGCTTAGAGATGCTCCTCAACAGTGTAGGACCAAAAATTGAACTCTCAGCTAACATCTCCTTTCCCGGAAGTAAGGAATCAAAAAACACAATTTGTGTCTTTATTATAATAGATCTCCTTTCCAAGGAGTAAAAAAATATATACTCTGTTCTTTCTTATGGGCTTTGATTTATTTTTCTTCATTTTTGTTGCTCTTTCTTTCAAACAAGAAAATATCTTAGTTTGTCATAAAGGATGATGCCCACGTTTACATTATAGTTATTGGGTGTGACAGTGGTAACGTTGAGGATGAATCTATATAAACTCGTGACAAAATCAATGTACAAAAATAGAGACTCAGTATGAAAATAGAGACTCAGGTTTCTTGTAGTAAATTAGCACATGCATATTCTTTAACTTAAAAATTCAACTATTGTTTAAATCAGATGGCAAGTTAAGTATATTATCATTGTTTTTCCTGGTAGCTAAATAAACTAGACATGAATGCTCTAAAAGTATATGTTATGCAACAATTTAAAAATTATTGGGAATATACTAGGTATTTTATAATCATTACACTTTTGCACAGTTGAAGCCTCATTTGGTCCATAGGAGCAAATAAGGAAACTAACTTAATAGGCTAGATTAACTATAAAAGATCTTATTCTAATAAAAGGTTTAATTCGTTTAGCAATTTTGAAGTTAGTATATAACATTTTTATCTCATTATGTTTAACTTACTCAAAACTGTTCAAGATGAGGTTTTTTAAGGTTGTATCATCAATGGATTTATACAATTGGAGTGCTCTTTTAAGATGCCAATAGAATACTTTTTTTAGGATTTAGTTTTCAGGAGACCTTTTTAAGCGCAACCTTTTTATTTCAACTAAAAGTTGTTTGGTTGTGAGCAAACTACAAGCTTTAGATACTGTTTCGTTATACTTGAGGAAGAGTGATTTGAGTTTACAAACTTAATATGAAATCGTCTGTTAAATATGTTGGAATACATTTTTCTATTAGTTTTCATTTCATTCTATGCTGGTGAATGGTGGGAGTTGTTTGTATTATGTGATGGTGATTCTAAACATTTTATCAAAATTCACTAGCGACATCAACCATGTTATTGCTTTATTGCTAACAAATCATGTTTGCTCAATTGAGGATAATGTATATCAGCTATTAATCTTCACCGTTTCCACTTTTAATTCATCTTTGTGGATCTCTTTCGGGGTTAAATAAATGCGCCCCTGCCCCTCCAAAAAGTCTTAATCAAGTTATGCTCAGATTCACATGTTTGACTTGTTATTCTTCCAAAGTTTATTCAATAGTTACGGAATATTAAATATAAATTATTTTTCAATGATATCAAAGGCAAAAATAATGTTATCGATATGATATTGAATTTATCTTCTATTTTAAAATATGATTTTTAAATATTACTTTATAATAATTATAACTTTAGTATTGTTACACAGTTACATAGTCTAGAGGGGAAGGCAGGTGAATAGATTGTCTTGCATTTTTTTGTAATCATAATACTCAATTTGTTCAGAAGTATATACGCAAAAAAAGGGCAACTCGGTACATGAAGCTCTTACAATGCGGGGTCTCGGAGAGGGCCTATTGTACGTAGCCTTATCCTTCTTTGCAAGAGGTCCTTTCCGCGACTCAAACCTCTGACCTCTAGGTCAAATAACAACAACTTTATCATGACGCCAAGGCTCCCCTTCTCCAGAAGTATATACACAGCTGTGTTAAAATCAGAGTTTTAATAAAATCCATATGGAATAAGAGAGAGAATAATACGATGCTAGTATAGGAGTTTAACGTGTCACGGACATTGAGCCTCTATATTTTTTCAACCATGTATATTTTCCTGCATTGTAATTGTGGCATTTTTTTGTTTCTTTGATATATTAAATGAAATTATAGGGAGATAAACCTAGTGTGTGGTTGGTCAATAACTCGGAATAGCATGTGTCTGTTTTTTTTCCCTACTTTTCATGCTTGGTTTGTGACACTATGATTAAAATCATATTCCTGTTCATTTATCATCCTGCAGACTGTAATGGATTGTGGGATTATGGATCAAATGCGGGTTGGAGAATTGATCTTGAAAGATGTAAGTTTGTTACTAATGTTAATACTACTATCTGAGGGATACACTCAAATTTCTAATATTGATTACATTTGCGCTTTTTCTCTTTTGGCTAAATTTTCTTTTATTTGGTTTTACTTTTAGCAATGATGTTACATGATCACTTTATGGACATCGAGAATGCATACTTAATAAATTTGACCTCTTTGGTTCATTTCTCAGGGAGTCTAGTATTGTGCGTAAATTGAAAAAAATACATGTTTATGACGTTCTGTTGGTTCAAACAATAAATGCCTAAGTTGAGTATACTCCTGCTAAATCAATGAAATTATATTGTAGTAATTAGGTTGTCATGTGTATCACCTCCAGTACATTCTTTCATGAGTGGAGAATGAGATTCTTACGTTTTCTAGTAAGCAATTGACAATGTCATTGATAGTATTGATGAGGTCCCAAATGAATATATTTATAACAAGCTTGTGATTTAGGATATCTAGAGACCAACTTGAGGAGCAATGATACCTTCTGGTGAATATATGGTGTAGGTGGGTTAATTTGTGAATGTTATTGGTTTAAGATATATAGGTAGAAAAGCAATATCTAACAAATGAAGTTAATTCTCTCATCAAAAGGATGTTTGGCTTGTTGATATTTTTCCAGCCTTTTTTTGTAATTGTATGTATTGTCCTGTTTCATGCCATTGATTATTATTTCTTTTTGATAAAATAATAACAGGACCTGCCAAATTAGTGCCATAACTGCATATTGTTTAAGCATAACTCTATCCATGTTTTTCCTTCCATATGCCTATTTGAACTGAAGAACTACTTGGTACTAGTTAATAGATTTTAGTATTTTTAGATTTGGCCATTTCAAGACATTTTTTATTGTATGTTATTTGCAATGAAAAGTTGCGTCTCTTTTTTTGTTGGTAAATTTTTCTTGGGATTCTTTTTTTTGATGGAAAGTTGTGCCATTATTTTGATGGTGGAGAGGGCCATTATGTGTTATTACAGAGTGAAACAGAACAAGAAGAGAGTAGGTCGCAATTGGTGCTTCTATCATAGCACTAGGTAACAGATTTATTGCATGCTACTCATAGGTTTAATGCATTCCCGTGTAGCAAGAAAGAAATAATTGATCAAAACTGTGATTGTAATAGTAATTTTACATGCATAAATTCTAAGTTTTGCTTATTGATTGTTTTCCTTGTGTTTTTTGTAGCAAGAATTTTTTCCCAAGCTTGTAGATCTACTCAGAATGTGTGAAGACAGAGAAAACATTGATGGTCTCCATACAATTTTTAGATTGGTTAAAGGGATTTGTGAGTAATTATCTTTGCATGACACCTTTTTCATATTGATCTTCTTTCTTTTTACTAATAAAAAAATTGTTTGTGGTGGTCTTGTAGTTTTACTAAACAATCCTCAGATCTTTGAGAGAATATTTGGGCCCAAATATATTTTAGATATTATTGGCTGCCTCGAATGTATGTTCTCTTTCCTGTGATTTTTTTTCTCTTTGTATTGTTTTTGGTATCTTTTAAATGAAATATGACTGTTTTCTTGATGTATGATTGATTGTTTTATCTTATGATTTAATCCATCCCCAACTTTTTGTGCTTGTTAGCACATGGTTAGATGCGTTGTGATTGCCGTTTATTTGTTTTTTGATGCCCCATTCAGATCATGCAATTATAGTGGTAACCATAATGAATTGGCTGACTTTCTAAATTTTAACTGTAGTTATTCCTATAGATAAATCAGTCCAATTCCCTCATGATTGTGAGTAGTGATAATCTTTTTTGTCTATGTTGAACTGAGGTATATATCTCTTAGAACGACATTTTAGCAACATTGATCTTGATAGTGTAATTTTTTGGCCCTTGTAAATTTGTATAAATCTAATTTTGATGCTGAAATAATCTGCATTTCTACTAGGAAATAACTTTGTTATTACATCTATTTAGTGAATAGTAGTTTGTCGGTCTTTTTACCTTTAGCTAGTCAAATATGTTTTGTAGTATTCCGTGTAAGAGGTTTGGGATACATTTTGGCTATATTTCCTCTGGTAACTGTTTGCGTTGTTGCATGGGTCTTTAATGGTGCTTGATAAAGATATTCACAGAGGGATTTCCAAATTGACTTTTATGTGATAATCTATTCCTACCTTTTAGGAACTTTAAAATTGACTTTTATGTGATAATCTATTCCCTTTTAGGAATTTTAAAATTGATTTTTATGTGATTATCTATTCCCTTTTTTGGATAAAAAGAATTGTCTATTGCAGATGATCCTGAGGTCTCTCAAGTGCAGAGGCACCGAGCATTTTTGAAGGAACATGTTGTTTTTAAGGAGGTAAGTTAATTGAAAATCACCACTGAAGATTACTATCCACTTAATTGGTTTAAAAGAATTGTCTTCTGTAGGCTATCTCTATCAAAGAATCTTCTATACTGTCCAAAATACATCAGACTTATAGAGTTGGCTATATCAAGGTTACATATATTTGCTTAAATTTAGACAGGCTTATCATTCATTGAATAGCATCTCATTGTTGTCATGACACTCTTAGGATGTTATTCTTCCGAGGGTATTGGATGATGCTGTAAACGCAAGTCTCAATTCAATGATTCATGCTAATAATGCTGCTGTGAGGCTCTCAAGATTACAAGCAGCCTTGTTTGTATTATTTAGTGTTATCATTTTTGATTTTTTTTTTTTAACGCGAGATTTTCCTTTTGAAGGTTATTTCAATGTTGAAAGATGATACCTCTTTTATCCAAGAACTATTTGCAAGGATGAAGTCTACGTCTACATCCATTGAATCGAAAAGTGATCTGGTAATACAAAGTTATTCTAGATACTTTTTGCTATCTTGCATATAAGTAGATATTATTTTGTATCCGAGCATTTGATATTTCTTCTTTGCTGTATTCTTTGAATGCTGCACAGTTTCTATTGTATGAATTTGTTGGAAGTGAATTGCTTGACTCAAGGTCGATTTTCTATTGCAGTGGTACACCCCTTCATGGTGATCCGTAGTTTTTTTTTTCGTTTACAGAATTCCAATGAAGGGAACTGCTTTAAGGTGGCATATCAATGTAAATATAGGTCCATTATTTTCCCCAAATTTTAATAGTGGAAGGCTTACATGCCTGTTCATCCATTTTATTCCAAAAGGCTAACATTTCCATCGAGTGAGTCTTACTGATATGGTTTACATAAACTAGTTATTAACCACCCTTTCTCATTAAGCTTTATAAATCTTTAAGACAGAATATGGAATAAAGGGGATCTTCATCTGTTAGAAATTGGACTTGGATCCTCTTTTTCTCCTGCCCCATGCTGCAAAAGTCATCTGTGACAGGTTAGAACAGTTATCCCGCCGCTGATTTGGCATTTTGGTGATTCAGGAACTTAGTCTTTAGTCTGGGATTCTAAATAATAACAAAATAAAAAACTGATCTTTGGTGGCGAGCAACATCTCTAATAGAGAAGAAAAGGCATGTGAGGACCCATAGCTTCATTTCACAGTCCTTTATTCTATGTCCTGTTGCATTTTTAACATGACGAGCCTTAGCTATTCTCAGTAGGGGAAATAGTGATTTCTACCCTAATGGAATTGGCTTCTTAGTTACCTTGGTTTGGGATCTTTTCCCGATAGTTCTATAGAGATTTCTGATTATAAATCACAGTTTGATTATGATTGGCATAAAATATATCTCAGACAAATGGCCCTGTTTCATCTTTCGATCTTTTTCTAACCAGCACTAGCTCAGATTGAAGATGGCTTTTCCTTTCTAGTCAAACAGGCAGTTGATGTCACCTCGCAAAGGCAGCCCCAAGATGGCTCAGCTGCAATCTTCAGATGAGAAGAAAACAGCTTTACTTTTCTGACGGCTACATAGAGATATTTTTGCATGGTCTATTATGCTATTTCCCCTTTACTCATAGCACCAGTTGGTTAAACGGTCCGGTGCCAAGCTAGTGTTGCAGTAATCGAGGAAAATGCATCCTGAAGTGTTGAGCTTTTTCAGTTAAAAAGGGCAGAAAGAGAATGCATAATTGACCAACCCTTGAGATTTGCATCTGGGAAGGATAGTAATTAAGTTAGAAGGTATAAGATAACTTTATTAGAGGTGCTAAGTGCTAACTTAATTTCTCTTAGTTTGAGTTGTGACGGTTCCTTTGACCTAGAACAAAGATAGCAAAAGGTTTATACATGAGCCAAATAGTTGAACCTTAGCTTGCTTTTAGATTCTAGTTGGTTTACGCATGCACATGCTGCTTGAATCCAATGATTGTGGTGTTTGATTTTAGCGTTTATAATGTAAAACATTAGAATAGGGTAGTTGTGTACTTTGATCAGGAGTTTGAACTTGATGATCTGCTACTGATACTGGTCCATGTACTAGGTCTGTAGTAGTTTGAGCTGGTATACAATTGTCTGACTCAAACTGGTCTCCGTTGATTTATTTGGATTTTCCCCATCCCCTTTAGGCTGATTTCTTATTAGTGACTGGAAAAATTGATTTCTCTTCTTACTCTTACTTTTCAGAATGGGAATACATATAGGGGTGTATTCAATCAAGAGATTGAATGACTTTGATTGACTTTTTTAATGATAGACTTTTGTGGAGTTGATAGATTTCTATTAACTTTTATAGAATTCCGCATAGTTGTGAAAATAATTCTATGAAGCTCTATAGACTTTTTTGCAAGACTTTTACAAGCATTTGTAAACTCCATGGAAACTTGTGGGTTTACGGGAATAAAAAATTCTAAGTTCCGTTATTGCCAATATGATAAACATCGCTCCACATTCGATTCACTATTGTATCTCTCCATACATTGACATTTGCTCGTTGTTATTCTTGAGTATCAAATAATTGATTAAAGCAATCAACACCATGAACTTGTTCTGGCAAGGATGATGAAGCTGTATTATCTGGTTCTACTGGAAATTCATCAGAACAATACTCATTGCGAAGAAAATTATGCAATCCAGTACAAGCCAAAACAAGCTCGATTTGTGTAGTATATGAAAATGGAGGAGCTATTTTGAATATTTTAAATCACGATTTAAATATTCCAAATACCCTTTCAATGACGTTCCTCAAGGAGACATGACGAATTGAAGAAGTAGAAGATGAGAATCTCGAAAGAGATGGTCAATGATGTGATCAGCAAGGCAAACACGACGCTCAGTAAAGGCGAGGTCTTGTGGCGCTTGATGCTACGACTCGACCTTGATGTTTGTCGTGCCTGTTCTAGGAATGTTAGCAGTTGGGCACTTCTGTTACCTCTCAAATCGAGTCACAATCTTGACCAAATTTAAGAATCCATGCTCGAGACTTGAAACTTGTAAATTTATAAATTTGCTCAAGATAATCTATAAATTTTTAAAGCATTTCATGCGAAGCTGATGAATCAACTTGAAACGGGTGAGCATGGAAATTTTTATAATTCAAGTTTCAAGTTTATTTATGAAATTAATAAAAGTCTTCTCCTCACCCAATGAACAATTAATAAATTTATAAATTTAATAATATAAAAATTTGCTCGAGTCACAATCATAAGCTTCGCATGAAATGCATGCTCGAGAAGAAATTGGAAGAGTGGAATGATTAGGGTATGCAAAAGGTGATGCAGGCCGCCGAAAGGTTGAATAGGATTGAGCCTTTAAGATCAAGAAATAATCAAAATCGAGGAGCGGGAAGAGAAAGAGCTTATTCGTAAAAAAATTAAGGTGATTTGAAGTCTATAGAAATCTCAAGGCTGAGGAGAAGATTTTTTATTTTATTTTTAAAGTTGTACTAAATGTTTTGGAGAGCTTTTATTGGTTAAAATTTATATCTAAGGAATTTTAAATGAACCCATGAAAATCTCTTGAAACTTTGGATACCAAAAGATTTTTATAGAGTTTTAAAAAGTCAAGTTTGAATACCTCATGACTTTCTAAAACTCTATAAAAATCTAAGTTGGATACTACTCGGTTTCTATAAAGTTTATAAAAGTCTAGATTGAATACACCTAGACTTTTAAAATTCACAAAAATCATTCAAAGTAATTAAAACTCCAACGTTGAATAGGAAATTAGGAGAGAGAATACGGAAGTAACTTATTCCTAAATTTATGATATCTTTCTAACTAAACTCCGTACTTTAAGGGATTAGGGATTTCCTATTCTGTACAAGCTATTTATTTCCTACTATGTACACAACTTTTGCAACTTGACACTCCCCCTCAAGTTGAGGAATAGATGTTCATTCCCAACTTCATTATAAAATAATGAAATATTAAACTGTCCAGTCTTTTTGTTAACACATCAACTAATTGTAGTTTTGAAGAAACCTATGACATACACATTAATCCTTTGTCCAATTTTTCCTTGATGAAATGTCTCAATTTCAATATGCTTAGTTCTATCATGTTGAATAAGATTATGAGCAATATTGATAGCTGATATTGTCACAATAGAGTTTCTGGGGCATTCCCATTTGATTTCAAATTATCCAGAATAGTCTTCAACTAGAGTAGTTCACATAATCTTTGAGCGATTGCCCTAAATTCTAATTTTGCAGATGATCTTGCCACCACATTTTGCTACATGCTCCTCCATGTTACCAGATTACCATCAAGGAAAATATAATATCCTGTAGTTGATCTTCTATCCACTAGAGAACCTGCATAGTTTAGACTTCTAAAGCTAGTGCCTCATTTTTCTTGAACAGGATTCCATTGCTTGAAGATCCTTTCAACTAATGCAATACCTTGTAAGCAACTTGAATGTGAGATTCTCTTGGATCATGCATGAATTGGTTGATTACACTCACATCATATGTTATGTTTTGCCGAGTGTGAGCAAGGTATGAGTCTACTGATCAACCTCTGATACATCCTTTGGTCAACAGCAGGTTCTTCCTTAGCTTCTCCCATCTTGTGATTTGGATCAATTGGACTAGAACTTGCCTTACATCCAATCTTTCTTGTTTCAGCTAACAAATTACTCACATACTTTTGCTGAGAAATAAAAATTCCTTTGGTAGAGTATGCTATCTCAATACTAAGGAAATACTCCTGTGCCCAATTCTTTTATTTCAAACATCTCCACTAATTTCTACTTTAGATCACATTTTTTCTTTTCATTATTTCCGGTTACAATGATATCATCTACGTAGACTAGAAGAGCCGTCACCTTCCCAGCATTTGAGTACTTAATAAAGAGAGTATGGTCTCCTTGACTTTGTTTATAACTAGACTTCTTCATTTGTAAATCTTCCAAACCATGCTCTAGGAGATTGTTTTAGACTATAAAGAGCCTTCCTCAATTTACATACTCTGTTACTAGTATCCCTGTAAATCCTGGTGGGGTGTTCATTTAAATTTCATCTAAATCTTCATGGAGAAATGCATTCTTCACATCATATTATATGAGTTGCCAGTTGAGGTGCGTAGCCAAATATAGTAGAACTCTGGAGCAAAGGTCTCCCGATAATCTACCCTATAAGTCTGAGTATATCATTTTGCCACCAACCTAGCTTTATCTCTCAAAGGATTCATCTGCTTTGTATTTCAGCGTGAAAATCCACTTATAATCAACAATGTTCTTCCTCTTTGGTTTATCAATCACCTCTCATGTCTTATTCTTTTCTCTCATGACATCCCTTCATTCCCTTTTTGACAATGCTTCAAAAATGTGTTAGGAACAATCATGGTATTTAGACTCAATGAATTTTTCATGGGCTGATGATAGATGTTTAAGAGATATACTAAGAGAGTAGAGGGTGTTTGGTGCATTGTACCTTTTCTAACAGCAATGGGAACGTCAAGGTTGTTTGTTAGGTCAATGGATGATTCAATAGATTATAAAGATAGGTTAAATTCTACTGTGATCCTAGTATTAGGGTCGGAGGTATGTGGGTGAGGTTCTTGGATCTGTATCATTTCTATAGCAACCTTTATCTTTGAATACACTTGAGGAATTCTTGGAGTATCACGAGGGACACTGGATGGAAAGGAAGATGGAGGTGACTCACTAGATGGAATAGGAATAGATGATGTTTCAATACGGAAATAGTAGGAGAAATATCAAGAGTGTTAATGGTTTCAAATGACTCACAAGTGCTATATTCTGTCATTGAAATCTCCTCCTGAGGATAAATTTGGAGAAGAGCGGGGTATGTTCGAAGAAGGTAAAATCGGCCCAGGTGTAAAACTTTTGAGATGAAGGGTGGCAACACTTGTATCCTTTTTGAGTGGATGAGTATCCAAGGAAGACACATTTAATGGCATGAGTGTATAGTTTACCTCGTAGTGGACCATGGATACCCAAAAATTCTAGGAGTAAGCTCATTTGTGGTTCGGATTATGATTATAGAAATTGTTAAGGAGTTGCATGAGACTCTTGTTGTCTATGACATGTCAGGGAAGTCTGTTTATCATGTATGTGGCATTAAGGACAACCTCTCCCCAATAGGATTTAGGGACATTGTTGCGAAAGAGAATGGTAGTAGTATTGAGTAAGTATCCATTTTTTTTCCTTTTAGCTATTTTATTCTATTAGGGTGTATAAACATAAGACGAGTCATGAATAATCCCCTAGGATTGGAAATAGGGGGACATGATTTGGTTGAAGTAATCTTTAGCATTGTCTGTCCTACAACTTTTGATTTTCACTCCAAGTTGATTTTGAATCATTGAGTGAAAATTGGGAATAACAATGCTGACATCATATTTTTATTTGAGGAGAAACAACCATATAATCCGAGTGTAATAATCAATAAGGAGACGAACCATCGAGTCCCAGATACATTAGGAATATTAGAAGGACTAATATGTCACTATGAATCAAATGAAAGAGAATATAACTTCTTTTATTACTAATAGAAAAGGGTGCACGAGAATGTTTTGCCAATTTGCAAACATCATAAACTCAGAAACATCCCATCCTTGAAAAAAATGAGGAAACATGACTTTTAAAACCGAAAAAGAGGGATGACCTAGACGTTTGTGATACAACCAAATGTTTTTATTGGAAGATTTCCCTAGACAGACAAATTATTACCAATCTTCTTAGTGGATTCAAGGTAGTAAAAACTGTTATGTTCCTTAGCAAGTCCAATCCTCACCCCGAGTCTTAAATTATGGAAAATAGGATAAGAAGGGGGGAAAAAGGGCATGACAGTGAAGTTCAATAGTTAATTTTTGAATGGAAACAAGGCTGACAGATAGTTTTGGTACATGGAGGACGTTTTTAAGTATAAGGCTTGGGGTAAGGTGAACATCTCCAAAACCAACAACTGTAACTAAAGATTCATTGGCTATTACAATTTTTTTGTTACATGGGTTGGGGTTATCAGTGTGGAAAAATTGAGAATTGGGAGTCATGTGGCTTGTGACACTGGAGTCTATTATCCATGAGTTATCAAAGAAACTGTTTGAGGTATTCATGCAAAAAGGGAGTGAGGGAATATGTAAGAGAGTCAAAGAGCATGCTAGACGGTTTATCAAGAGATCAACAATCCTTGAAGTTTTTGAATTTCTACACTATTGAATCCGTCTAGGATTGAGTTGTTTTCAGTATGGGATTGATCGGTCAAGTGTGCTTGAGGTCAGTGCTACCCCCACGACTTTCCCATTCTCGGCTTGGTGGTTTAGCATGTCTCTTTAGTGTGGCGTGGTTTCTTACATATTTGCACCAAAGATGGACTTTATTGTCTTTAACTGGAGGCAAACCACCCTTATCTTTCTCCCGCGAATCAGTTTTGGCAGCGAGGCTGATCCTGCCATAGGTTAGGGCTCAAGCATCACTCTTCGTCTACTTTCCTCAACTCGGAGTAGGGAGATTGTCTCTGCTAGGGATGATTTGTAGTCTTTGCCAATGATTTGGATTTGGACCTCATCAAATTCAAGATTTAAGTGGCCGAAAAATCATATACACAATCCTTTTCAATAAAATTCTTCAAAATAGTAGCATCTGCAACACATTTCATCTCGCTTATTGGGTAGTAATCTAGCTCTTGCTACATTTTGTAAAATAATGACATATTCCGTGTCTTTTTTTTCTCCCTACTTAGTAGCACCCGCTTTGACTTTGAGTTTATAAACTTGGACAACATTATGGGCTTTTGAGTAAGTGCAGGTAATGCAGTCCCAAATTTCGTTAGAAGTATATGAGAAACATTATGGTATCATTGATGGATGGTTCTATCGAATCCCATCACCAAGACATAATCATAGTCTTCTTCATTCCATGGCTCAAAGGCTGGATTATTATTAGACACAATAGATTGGCTAGGATTGTTTGAAACGGTTGTTTGAGAATTGGCCATGATTAAGAAAGATCAGAGCGTGAAAAAAAATTAGCAATGAAGGCTGAAAAAAAATTGGTTGGAGATCAGTGATGAATGCTGAAAGAAAAAGGAGAAAAAAATCCAAAAAAAATCTAGGGCTCTGATATCATGTGGAAAAATTGATATATCTTCTTACTCTTACTTTTCAGAATGGGAATACACAGTGTTTTATACAAAATTATAATAGATAAAATAGGAAATTAAACCCCTAAATATACGTTATCTTGCTAATTAAACCCCTTAATTTAAGGATTCCCCATTAAATACACAACTTTTACAACTCGACAATGACTATTTCACTGTGAAAAACAAGATAAATTAGTTACATCTTGTTTGGATTACATTTAGATGAAGCAAGACAACAGATGGAAAAACTAAACTATTAGCTTGGTATTAGGAGCCTCTCCACCAAAAATCTATGAAGGTGGTTGTTGTTGAATTTGTTGAGAATTGAGCATCCTCTAATTATCTACTTGACTGTGTTTGTCCTTGGGAATGGCAACGAGTTGAAATTTGTATGATCCATTTCCATACTTGTATAAGGAATACATAGTACTCATACATGTCCCGTACTTGTTATGGGTATCTATTTCTCTGCCCTTGTCCATCCTATACTGTTAAGATGGTTTCTGTATCTGATTTAATGAGATGTGGTCTGAAAGCTCAATTTAAGACTAATATCCCTATCTCTGTCAGGAATACCTAATGCTCATGCCATTCCTGTCATGGATATCTATTTCTCTACCATTGCCCACCCTACAATGTTAAGATGTGTACTCGTACCAGATTAAATGAGCTGGGTAACTGCAATGCTCAATCTAATTTTAAGAATGTAAAATATTCATCTATTATAAAATTAATTAAATCTATTTGGTATCCACTTCTTTAGACTTTATAAATTAATTTGTTTTATTTGATATCCACTATTCTAGTCTTTAAAAATTAATTAAATTTATTTGGTAACCACTACTCAAATGTTTAAACCCAAAATTATCCCATACCAATCACAGGCATCTATCACTTAAAGCCATTGCGATCTTGTTTCAAAGAGTCAGGAAATCACAAATAGTCATAAATTCCCCAATGTCATCTTTATTCAACCTAACATTATACATACTATTTTAACTATAAGAGATCTTGATCATTTGCCTCTTGTGCACGTTCCCATCCTCCTATCTGTCAGGTATTTTTGCCTTAGATTCAAATGTTATAGTTTGGTTTGAGTACCTTTCTGGTACCAGTCCCTCCAAACAATTTCATTTGCCTCAAGTCTAGCTTGTGTTGTATTTGTGGTTAGTGTTTAAAATTTCATGCTGTGCCGGGCAAAATTTACTGTTCCGCCCACACACCGAAACCGACATCGGCGCTTCGTAGGTTCCGAGGCCAATGACCGGCCTCAGAGGCGTTGTGCGAGCCTTGTGGTTGTGGAGGAGGCGTTGCGCGAGCCCCGTAGCTGCGACGGACTAGTTGTGCGAGCATCGGGCTAGTGGCGAACTGGTCGTGTGAGCCCTGCGGTCGCGGGAGACTAATCACGCGAGCATCGGGCAGCGGCAAACTTGTCTCGTGAGCCCCACAACTGTGGCGAACTTGTTGCGCGAGCCCTGCAGCGGCGGCGGCGAGGTAAAAAAAAATCAGGAGGCAGCGACAGAATCACAAGAATCGCAAGGGAGAAGAAAAGTTAGGATTTATTAAATATTTTAATTAAAATCATTATATTATATATATAATATCTAATTTCTAATTAATTATTATAATTATTTATTATATAAATTAATAATTAATTAAATAAACTGTTAATTAATTAATTTAATTATAATATATATTTTTATTAAACATATAAAAAAATAAAGTAAAAAGTAGATAATTTATATAATATATAGTTATATAATTTAAAATAATTTTAATATAAACTTCAATTTTTTTTATAAATTAGAAATATATTAAAATTTTATAAAAATATTTAAAATTTTATAAATAATTTTTTAAAAAATAATTGTTAATTTTTTAATAAATATATAAATTTTTTAAATAAATTTGATTTTAGAATTCAATATAAGCTATATATATATATATAATTTAGAATATTTATAAACTATAATTATATAAATTAATAAATAATTTCTATAATTATTCAATATAAATTATGATCTTTATGTTAATTTATATAATTATTATAGATAATTATTTTTTTTATATTATAAGCAAGATTTGGAACCATTAATATTAACATATTGGTTCCTAATCGAAACATATTTTTGTTGATATGAAAATACAACCAAACCTTATATATATATATATATATATATATATATAAGGGATTGCTATCCTGCACACCCCTTATATGGGCCACTGTTAGGCGACTCTCACTGAGTTATATATATATATATATCGTTCTAGTATAGGACTGAAAACTTGGCACGGGTCGAGATTTTAAATCTTGTTCTTGGTTGTAGGCCTCTAGCATTATCCTTCTATTTTGGTAGCAATAGGTCTTACCTATTTGTTTCATGCGCTTAAAGCCTCAGACTTTGTTGGCATTCCTTCAACTTGAAACACTAACACTGTTGCATTCATCCTTTGCTCTCAGAGCACTTGGGCACAACTTTAGCTTAATATTTCATTATTGTCTGGAGAGCTTCTAGGACTAGCATAAATCAACACTGTGATGCTCTAAACTATTTTCTAAGACCTGTGATTCTATCAGTTTAATTGTGCCAGCATAATTGGAAATACTATAGTCAATTTATATTGAATCATCAAGGATAAAAGATTCAACATAGTTTAGAAGAAACATTAGAATCAATAAATAAACATTAGAATCTGAAATACTATACTTTGTCAATTTTTGTATAAATTGCCTAAACAAACACTCAGGAAAGAGTTCAAGAACTATTCATATGCATATTTGGTTTTGGCTTGAGCTTTTGATTTATTACAGTTGGTAAATCAAAACTAAACCAAAAAGAAAGTTATGGAACTTTCAATTCTAAGACCAAAATTCTCAGTTTGGTCCCATTCTCTCTCTGTTTTGGGTTCATATGCCACTAATGTGGGTAATGGTTTTCAGATAAAAAAACAAACTTGGCAACTTCGGTTGATAAAATATTTCATGCATACAGCAAGAGAGTTGTCTAGATGCTCATCTGTATGAGTATCCAGTGTCATTTTTTTTTAGTTGGCACTAGGTATCCAACTTACGCCGATTAATATTGGGGGTGACCAGTTCGATCCCAATGAAGTTTCTCACCAGCCACTAGGCTAAAACGAGAAGCTCTCGTAGCGGGCGGTCCATCAGCGCAGCGTTCTTTGGTCAACCCTCCATTAAGAGAAATTCATCTGTTTTTTCGCCGACACTGGGATTCGATCCTTAGATGAAGGCGCCATTCCACTGTACCATTACCCGAAGGGCAACACCATAGTGTCCTTGAACTTTGTTTCTGTTGTTAATTGATGAGGGGGCATAGTACAGTAGCAATAACTAATGACTAAGTAGTAACTTTGATCTCTTCATTAATATATTTATAAATTATTCTATTAATTCGTTTCTGTTGTTAATTAATTATTCTACTAATGAGGGGGCATAGTAAATTATTCTGTTGTTAATTGATGAGGGGACATAGTACTGTACCATTACCCGAGGGGCAACCTCATGGTTCTCCAGGATCACTATGTCAAAAACCAGATGTTTATAGAGCTTGTCCTGCTGGTATGAATCCAAGAATTATCCTGGATGCATTCCATATATATGCCCCACAGTTGAGCTGGCAACTCATCTAATTTGTGCATAGAAGCTCTGGAAAATGGACTAATAAGGACTTGTAAGTTAATGAAGCAGAAGAATCTTGGTACATTTTCTATATATCACCATTTCAACACAGGCTTCAATCCTTAGTATTTTTTCTTAATTGAAAATATAGAATTTGAATTATAAACTCACTTCTATGAAGAATGAACTATATGAAAACCAGATATTCGATTTTAGGTAGTGCTTGAATGATTAGCATGCCTCCAGTAAGTGTCTATGCAATATCCATGTCCCATATTGGGCTGACAACTCTTCTTATTTGTGCATAGAAACTCTCAAAATCTGTATAATTTTGATTTAGAAGTCCATTAATAAAAATATTTGTCACGTTTTCTATGATCTACCCCTTTAATACAGGTTTTCTATGTTACCCACTAGATAGAATCTATTCATGATTGTGTTAGCTTAATTTTTGTATTTTCTTTAAACATCGTTTGACAATTTTGGCGTCCTCCAGGTTTTCTTCTTGCATGAATTTTGTTCTTTGAGTAAAAGCTTGCAGCAGGTTCAGCAATTGCGATTACTTAGGTATGTACTCATAGCCAGATGTTTGATTATTCCAATTTATTTTTTGACAGTAAATATCACCTGCCATATGGCTTTGTTATTTGTCTGCCTGATGATATTTGGATTTTTTTTTATCATATGATAAAGAAGTGTTATGAGAACTAATTTTCGTGCTAAATATGAATCTGGAATGGCATTATTATCGCAGGTTAACTAAACCATGTATATATATTCCATACCCTGAAGTTTGACCAAGAATTTAACCTCCTAAGTACTAACCTTTCATGTGGACTTGAGTTAATCAACAAAAACTCCCCCTTCCATAAGTTGGTCAAAGTGACAATGTAATGCGTTTAGTTGTTTAAATTCAGATATACTAGTAGTGCACAAGGAACCAAGGTTTAAAGGATCATTCTAAGCCCATGTATAATTCCTGGCCAGAATGATGCCATACCATGTCATGCTGATGGTGCCAACAACATATGGTGCCAATGGCACTGATTCGAAGGAGGTAGGAATGAGAGTTAGAGGAGGAAAAGAACTAGCAGACTTGAGCCTCGGCTCACCTCTATGCAGGAAAAAGCAAGGAGTGGAAAGGTTTGAGGAATATTCTGCCTCTTATGTATGAGGATTAACTTTCTACCTCCTCCGCAGGATGCTGACACTTGGGCTAACCTTCCGCATCCACTACAAGGAGAAGAGTTGATGAAGAAGACATGGTTCTGGCATGTCTAATTGACATGTGTCATGTTGGCTTTTTACCTCGACATTTCTGCACAACACAACACAACACATTATGTACCATCTCCATGTATACGATTTCCAAGCATAGGCATCTGTCTTGACACATTCCGTATGCTGGTTGGTCAGCTGAACAGTATGTTTCATCCGTGCCTATTGGCATGCAAGGGTTTCTTAAACCATACAAGGAGCTATGCTCCGAAACATGTCATATAATCTCCCAAATGTTGATTGAATTGTGTAACTGGATGTCAGCTTTATTAGAAGTTGGATAGTGAATTGAGTTTGAAAAAGCATTTTTATTGTGTGAAATATAATTGCTCAGTTGTGATTATACATGCTATCTTTCTTTGAACTATTTAAATTTACAGCAACTTTAGAAACTTCCAAATTAATTTTTGTAAGCATACTAATATGAGGAAAGCCCAAAAGACTTTCTTTTTATGAGTCTCAAACTGTTGTTTCTGTGGATGCATAATTTTCTAAGCAACTGTTACTGATGTATGAGTTAATTTATATTTTTTTAGATGCCACTCTGTTGTTATTCTTTTTCTGGATGTTAATATTCATATAAATGCACTTTAGTTTCTTGCAGCCTGATTATGATTATTCTTGTAGGGATCTTGCCACTGAAGGTCTGTTTGACATAATAACAAATGTGTTGCAGAGTCAGGATAGAAAGCTCGTTTCTGTTGGGTATAATTTAAATAGTGTAATTTTGGTTACTATCTTTTACTGATGTATGTTATTGCTAACTTAGTTATCTGTTGGTAATGCAGGACAGATATCCTTATTCTCTTTCTTAACCAAGATGCTAATCTTCTTCGGTCCTATGTTCTTCAACAAGAGGGAATCACCATTCTTGGTCAATTGGTGAGCCTATTGATAAATAATCACTCATACTTCAAAATGTATATCTTTATTTGAATAAAGGCTAATTATTAGAAGATATTTACTTTTTTAGGGATGTGAAGGATGTCATCAGTTTGATTTTCCTCTTAAATAAATGATTAATATGCAACATGTAAACATCCAGTTACCTGTGAAACCTAATATTTGAGAGACTATAAGAGGCATTTGCCATGTTATCATTGATTTGTGTACTGTATACCACTTTTTGTAGGTTATTTAAAATAACTTCCATGAAACCTAATTATTTAAATAGTTGTTAAGATCCATATAGCCGAGACAAATTGTGGGACTAACATGGATTTGTTGTTAGGAATCAATAGAGGTATTCTAAATATATTCCATTTTTTTATGTTAGAATTAAAAATACAGAGGATAAGAGATTTATCCACTAGTGGTGTCAACACTATCATAACCATTTCTGGAATTGTCAGTCAGTCATTATACATTCTCTTTTTTATCATAACCATTTCTGGAGTTGTAGTTCCTTGGTTATCCCAACATGTTTAATGAAGAGATTCTTTTCGGTGCATTGTCTAGTTTTCAATTTTTTTTAAAAAAATTTTTACTCGGTTTTATTCTCTTATTTCTACAACTACTATTTCTAAGAAATTGTCTAGTTATTGGGTCTTATGAAACTTGATTATTTAAAGACTTGTAAAATTAGCCATCTCATTGTTTTCATCTTCAATCAATAATGTTGCTTTTGTTCTCTAAATATTTTCCACTATTGTGAGATGCTATTGAGGTAAAGCAGCCCTCCAAGGTTTCTCACTGAGATACATATGCATTTTTACGTATCACATATGACATATATATGCTATGTAGTGGGTTGTTTCTAGAAGGATGGAGAATTTATTGGACTAGGATACTCTAATATTTTTTTTGTAGGTCCCGGTGCGATTGGGTTGGGTTGGGTGGGGGGGGGGGGGTGAATTGCCCTGTAAGTTAGAATTTACAATCTTTTGCTTTCTTTTTAGCGAAGACAACACACGTTAAT
>JBBMJZ010000137.1:20777529-20790638 GCA_037833815.1 Zingiber zerumbet
GATTCTCCCCATGGACATTGATCATAATTGCACTTCTCGGGAGGCCACCAATCGAGAGTTGCACAAATAAAAGTATCACTGGTTTCAGCCGCTAAATTAGATCCATTCATAGTGATCATTACACCGGCAAATTCTTGGGATAAAGTTGGAACAATGAGAATGAGAAAGATAGACAAGAAAAGATGTTGATTAATCATCTTTGAACCGATAGAAGAGCATGCATCCAATTAGCTTAAAGTGACTTAATTTTATATGTTAAATTTGGCAATTCTCATCTAATGTTAGTAACAAATAACAAACCTAATGCTAAGTTTGCCTTTTCAATCCAAGCTCCCATATTTATCCATTGTTTGAAAAAGGTTTCAATTAGCTCAACTTATCTTATCTTGCTCAATATTGGTTATCAAAAATTTGCTTAAATAATTCACTAAAATAAGAATTTCCATCTCTAACATGCAAAATGTCACTACGCTTGGACAAATGTCTCCCTTAATTTTTTCCCCCCTTTCATATAGTGTAGGGCCTCTAAGTTGACGGTTTCATATTTTACTTCAATAAAATAATAATTTTTGAAAAAAAAAATACTTATAAATCATAATTTTGTCTTCAATTCAATATGTAATTTTTTAAAAAATTACCTTTCAAAATCCAAGCCTCTATCTTTATTAGATTTTATTATGCGACTTTTTAAGTTACTGTCCTCAATCAATAGAAAACATAGCATTAAACTATGTCAATCTTGGTACGTCCTCAGTTGTTTCGACACACAAATGGCATTTAAATGACCCTTGACGGTCATTTTTACTCCTCTTCAGTTGATCAAACAAAAGTTGGGTTTAACTCAACTCAAACAATTCTAAAAGTCAAATGTCAATGTTCTTTATAATCTTGGTCAATACAAAAGCGTAAGTCAGCCAATCTCTTATCTTGGTTGGCCTACCTCCTACTCTAAACTTTTGCATCACCAATTGAACTTCTAAAATAAGCTTCATGGATAGTGTTCTTGCTTGAGATCGTCGATGGATCATTGGTAAGTTGTCTTCGGTGTTGATTATGTCTTTGAACGTCAAGGAGGGTTGCCAGTTGAGAGAACTCATGAAGTTGGAAGGAGAGATAATGAAGGAGAAAGAGTGCTAGAATAGAGGATGGGGGTATCCTCGCTCAGCCACTCTGATACTCAAGTCAGTCTCCTACAGAAAAGAAATATAGAAGATGAACAGTAGATAAGGGGTGCATATGTATGCATGTGTATGCGTACCTTTGTCCTTGGGCACATGCTCCTTTTATATAGCATTGCTAAAGAAATAATACCTCTTTTTCATTAATTAGATGTCATGTCATAGTAGAAAAAAAGTCACATCATTGATCTTGCTGTATCATACAGCCACGTCGTCCAGATCCCGTATCTTGTATAATCATATTGTTTCACTTGTGTTGACACCTCACGCGTCATCCCACGTGTTGCGTTAATTTAGGTACTAGTACAAGTCCATATAATTAACTAGGCCAAAGGGCCTGACCCAATAAGTAAAGGAGGATTGAATTGAATCGATAAGGAGAAGTCGAATAGCGTGGGCTTGTCAACTCGGGAGATTTGAGTAGGATATCAGGGGAGCTGAGCCCTTGGATTCAGGTGGACCGATGGAGGGATCGGGAGCGCTAATATGACTAAGCGAAGCATTATATCGAGGGAATTGAACCCTTGGAGTTAGATGTGTCGTGACCAAATTTAGATATCTCTTATAAGCCCATGATTTTTCTTAAACTAATATAACTAAGCGGAACATTAAGTCAGGGAGTCGAGCCCCTGAATTAGAATTGCCCCTAGGCGGGGTTTGAACCAGATCTAGGCAGGGTTTGAACTTGACCTGGCCCGGGCAGATTACAATTCAATGGTCCAATTAACCGTGGATTGCCTGTTAACATTAAGTCAAGAGAAATGAGCCCTAGAGTTGAATGCACCTTTGAATGTTTCTTAATATTTTTTCATCATGAAGGAGTAGAGGGAGTTAAGCCCCAAGAGTCAGATGCACTTACTGAAGGAGTTTGGCGAGCTGATCCGATTGAGCGAAGCATTGAGTCGAGGAGCCAAGCCCCGAAAGTATACCTACCCTTGGGCCAAGTCTAATCCAAACTCAGCCCGAGCCTATAACCATGTTGATGGGCCAATTGTTGAGGTCCGGCCGATTACAATTTAATGGTCCAATTAACAGTGGATCACTGGTTAATCAACCATTCAAATGTTTTTTTTATAGATGAATATTTTAAATAAATAAAAAAAAAATGTATTAATGGGGGATTGAACATAGTGTTCTCTTAGAAGGTGAAGTAACCTTACCAACCAGCCTACATTAAATTAATATTTATATGTATTAATTAATTATTTATCAACTAATTATAATTTCCATTTACGAGAGTAAGAAAGTAAATAAATTTTTTAAAATGTTGAAATTATTTGATTTTTTATGAATAAATTCTATAAATAAATAGTTCATTTGATTATTTATATACCATCTACATTAACAATCAAAAGAAATATAGCTAATGACTCATTAGCAACGTCATTTCATAAAGGGGTAAAAATGTAAGAAAATTATGTGGATTTTGATTTTCTTATATCCCAAGAAGATAAGTAGGCAACCTAAATAAATGCAAGTTTTTTTTTATGAATTTATAATTTTTTTATATAATAATTTTGAACCGTGGTGAACCGCGAACGAATTAGAAAATCGTGATGAACCGTGGATGAATTATGAATCGTCGATTCCGAATCAAGGTTAGGTCTACCAGGAGTCGAATATACCTTTGAAGGTTTGATATTGTCTATTCATCTTAGAGGAGTTGGAGAAGCTAAGCCCTAAGAGTCAGATGGAAAGACTAGAAGAGTCGGGCAAGCTGATTTAATTAAGCAGAATATTGAGTCGGGGGAGTTGAGCCCCTAAAGTCGAATGTTCCTTTGAAGTTATTCTTAATGTCAATCTATTATCCTGGTTGCAGCTGGATAGACTGAGTGGAGACGCACAGGGCGTTGGATCGATGGAGCTGAGTGGAGCTGATCGTCAATTGGCCACCTCTCTTGTCTTGAATAGCTGGATTAGGTTGACTCACTTGAATTTTGACATTCATTTTAACAGGACTATTGACCTTCATAACCCATGTAGAGAAGTATTAGATAGTATGTTCTACTTAGATTGATATTTTATTGTTACACTTAATTGTTCAAAATAAAACAAACGGTTGCGATACTTGAACTATGTCTATTGCATGTTGGGTGAACTCTAAACCTAGATACCTTCGGTCCATGGTCAAAGCTTCTTCTCGAATCTATTTTTTCTTTAATAATTCTTCTTACTGATATGATAAACCCAACTTAGTCCTAGGATGACCAATTCTTCCTAACGATAGATGAATAACAACGCCTATAAATTTAAGATATTATTTGAATCAAATTGTATTCTAGGTTAAATAAATTATCAATTATCAATTATCAAAACACTCTAATTAGTCACTAATCACAATACATAATTGCGTATAACCAATGAAATTTTTTTAATTTGTTTAGTCTTGGTTGAATTAAAAAATGCATAATTTATAGGGGCGTTTCTGTTAACCACAAAGGGTTAACTGAAATTAATTGAGTAAAGGATGATATCAGTAAATTATAAGGACTTTTTTAGTAATTCTTAAGAAAGTATAGAATAAAATGATAAAAACAAAAAAGTATGGAGTAATATTAAACTTTCTCTTTTTTCCCAATTGTGGAAAAATAAGGAGACTGCTCTCTCCCTTTCTCTCGTATTCTCGCGGATATCCGCGTTAGGGTTCGCCAACGCCTCGCCTCTCGCCTCTCGCCTCTCGCCTGAGGTACGTTGAATCTCTCACGCTTTGCGTTTATTCTGGATCTTATCCTTTTCGCTTCACGGTGATCAACGAGAGCGATCCCTCGATCCATTTTTTTCTGTATGTTGTCTTGCTGAAATCGATTTCGCGATCCATCGCCAATAACAATGATTGTTTATTTTGTGTTTAATTTATGGAGATCCATCTTTTTCTTTACCATACTCTGTTCTTAAAATCCTTTAAAAGTTTGAATTGATTGATTAGCTATGATAGTGGTTATCTGACTCCTCTTTTTCCTGTCTTTTTTTTTTCCTTTTTCAGCACTTGTTCTTTCATTAATATCAGTATTTAATCGATCTAAAGGTTGTGTTTGAGTTGTTTGAATCTTTCTCTCGTCGAATAATTTGGCTAAATTTGTGGTCTATTTCTTATCTTAATGATTGAATTAGGCCTTCATTTGCAGGTCATTAGGAGTTCTAGATTGATCTAGTTTTGCAGTCTGTTATGTCAAGCAAGAAAGAAGAGAAGACCCAGGCTGCTGTTGACCGGGTCAAAGCAGCAGCACTTTCAGCTGCAAAGGGTCTTAGTAGGGCTCAAGCTGAGCGAGCTGCTACTGCAGCAGCCCGAAATGTGAATGCCTATGGGCAGAAGGAAGAAGGACCTAGCCGATGGCAGGAAAGAAAGGAAGCAAAGCGTCAAATGTATCTATTGAGCACAGAGAAAGCAGTCAGATTGGGTGAGAGGAAGGATTTGAAGTCTTCTGTTTCCTCTGCTGGTGGTGCTTCACAGTGCCAGAAGTGTTATCAGGCTGGCCACTGGACTTATGAGTGCAAGAACGAGCGTGTCTATATATCTCGGCCCTCTAGAACTCAGCAGCTGAAGAACCCTAAGTTGAAGATGACCCTGTCAGTATCTTATGAAATTGACAACCCTGATATTGGGAAGGAAGCAAGGGAGGAAAAGCATACTAAGGAGGTTGGAGGGAATAGTGGCACAAAGAGCAAAAGGAAGCACCGATCCAGTACTGATTCAGAGGAGGAAAGTAGCGAGGCTTCAGTGTTTGACTCAGATAGTGAGTCTTCAGTGACTGGTTCTGAAGATTCTTCTGGTGAATCTAGCTCCAGCTACACTTCCTCTGATTCAGAAGAAAGGAGGCGACGGAGAAGGAAGCACAAGAAAAGACGGCATAGAAGGTCTAGCTCATCCTCTGATTCTTCTGATTCTGAATCTGCCTCAGATAGTGATTCTGATGAGAAGAACAGCAGGAAGAAGGGCAAACGTCACAGCCGGAGGCATTAGGAGTGGTTTCTCTTTTAGTATAGTTAGCATATATCAGTAAAGTTTGGTGTTATTGCGCTTGATTTAATCTGTTCTTTTCTGGTAGTGGATTTAATTTTTCCAGATGTTCATAGTAGTGATAACTTTATCATTTTATGTTGTTGCTTTGATTACTTCTGATTGTATTGGTCATTATACTGGTTGTTCTGAGGTGATAGAACCCTATATGTTTCATTATAGGACCTATAATCTGGGAAAGGGATATTTTTGTTGCGAAAGAATCTTGCCTAGATGACATAAAGAATTAGATTAAAAAAAGTTTATCTATTGATGTCAACTGCTAAATTTAAATTACATAGATTGAACTCTCAAATGTAGAACTTGTAGGAACTGCATATGTTATCAACCTCCTAATGGAAGATTTTGTATGAAGTCTGCAGATGTTTCGTGATGTATACTGAGTATAGACTGTGTGCTTACAATGTGCCCTGTTTCTCTTTTAGTGTGCCATGCTGCTAGAGTTTAGTGCAGTATAAGAATCCAAATAGCCGACTCCGGATAAAATTTAATTGCTGTTATATGGATATAGTTGCTTGCGCAGTGCTTGTCTGTTCAATCATGTTACTCAATTTTGTGCCTTTGATTTCTCTGAATGATTTAACTTTTTAATTTTCGTTTTACTCTATCAGGGTTTGTATTCTGTCAATTTCCACGGTGTATAATGGGTAACTATGCTACTTTGCTATTTCTCTATTATGTGCCGTATGTTGTTCTTGTCTAGCATGATGATGATTTGGATGTCTCTCTACATTGTAACAAAAGGGTCACCTCTACTGAGTTTTTCTTTCGGAGGGTAGGTATATGTCGGGAATTAATTTCTTACTTTATTAGTTTATTATTGTAAGTGTAGGATCATTATTTTTGAGAAAGGGTGAATTACGTATATTTTAAAATTTTCTTTTTCAGCTTTTTAAAACTAAGTGTGCAGTGGAATAAAGTTTGATGTTAGATCTTTTAGACCTGTCAATTTTAGCACACTTAATAAGGAGGTTAAATAAATATAATATTTAACTTTAAATCATTTGTTATTCATCAAAATTTAAATTTGATTATTAATACTAATTGTACCAATGGTAAGTATGTCACTTTCTAGTTAACTTAGTATTTCATGGGGACATGAGTTATTTTTAGTCGACCGTCAAGTTGGCTAAGGGGTGGAAGGGATTTTTTTAAGGATATATGTCGTTGAAATTTGATCTTTTATCCTATTATAGCAACTTTGTCATATTCTAATCAATCCTGTCTCATGGAACATGACTGATTTCTAGGTGATCACATGTAAAATTGATTATGGTGAAATTTGTTTAAATAAACATATTACAACTCTCAGCATTCATGTGAATTTGAAATGATGAAAATTTTGATCTTCTCAAATGTCTTCGTGATGTTGTTTAAAACAATAACTTTGCACATTGTCTAAGTAGATATTGTTTTGTCTTATGTCTTCTGTTTTTATATCGGATCTCATTATCGAAAACAGACAAATCTTCACTAAACAAACAACAAGCATCCAAAGTTGTTTAATTAGGGTGTTTGCCCTAATTAAACAAGTCTCATCTTATTAAACTCTCTTAGACTCCATAAGTGACCTCTAAACCTTAAATGGATTGTTGGAATTGCAGATAAGTACTCATTAAACTGAGTCCTTTTTGCCGTTGTAGAATCTTAATCAATTCCCATTAGTGTTTTTTTTCTTGAGCAAAATGCCTGATACATATTTCTTTGGGAATGATTTGACTTTCAATCAATGAGAACTTTGGCATTGGTATTGACTTGTTCAACCTCCGTAAAGGTTGAGCTTATCCATCATGAGTTCCAGTTTCTTTACAAGAAATCCAACCCGAAATATTGATAGTTTAAGTCTCTACTTCTAATTTTTTTTTCCACGTGAAAAGTATGAATGAGCAAACATTTCTTTAATAATCAAATTATCTTCTCAAAAAAATTATGTTTTACAATGTTAATGAAATGAGTCAGTAGAAATATTTCTCAAGAGTAAACAAAGTCACGCTTCTTACTAGGCTCGTCGAATTAGCCCCTGGTCTCCCTGCGATGGTAAGCACAGGATTTGCCTTTCTAAATACCGAGAGTTTCATTAAAAACAAGCAGATTCGTTATCTTAGCACCCCTAATACCTATTCTATAAATATATGGAGAGAGATGCATATAAGTACATATGTTATAGATACATAGTAGGATAAACCTCAGGTCGTCAGTGCATGTCATTACGTCCACCGTCTACGCTACGCCCTAGGGGGCGAAAGTTCCTTCTTAAAGTATGTATATTTTATTTAAAAATTTTACTTAAAATTTTTAAATAGGTTAACTAAAATATTTTTATAAATTATTCTATTCATTCCTTATATTATCTATTTATAAATAGTATGTTTTTTAAATTTTATTCTATTCATTCCTTATATTATCTATTTATAAATAGTATGTTTTTTAAATTTTAGGAATGAATTATAAAATTTAGTAAAGTATTTTTTTTATTTTAAATTTTATAGTAAAGATAGGAAAGTTGATATGGATATTTTTATTTATTCGATTTAATGTATTGTCCGAGATATTTAGAATTAATTATCTGAATTATAGAAATAATAATAATAATGAACCCGATGAATAAAATCACAAATTTGTCACTTTGTTTCTTGTTCAACACTTCAAGCGCAACCCAAAACGTCATAAATTGATCGGCGTAATCTCCATCGTCAAGTCAACTACAGGAAAATTCCTAGAATTCTCCCAAAACGCCGCCTCTCTCTCCTATAAATACCCTATTCGAGAGCCAGGTTCGACCTTCATCTACCTTCGCTCGATCTCTTCGCCCTGTTCGATCTTTTGTTGTCGAATCTTTGTGCTCGATCGAACCTGCGCTTCAAGTTTGGATCTTGGAAGCTGGTCTGGATCCCTCGCTCTTCGCGTTGGCTGCTGTCTCGTCGAGGAAAGCGATTCCTGTTCCGAAATCCAAAAAAAATCCATCTTTTTCGATGGTGGGTTAGGTTTCCGCTGTCAATTTCTCGCGCCGATCAATCCCGTCAATCATCGACAGCCCCCTTCCAAGTTTCCACTTTTCGCGAGACATTGGAGTTCGAGATTTGCGCCTTCCTCTTGCTGCTCGACGCGATCCGTTTCCGGCATTGTTGTTGGCTCAAATCCGGTCGCCTCTCTTTTCCCTAATTTGCGCTGGAAGGCCCTGTTGATGAAATCCGTTCTGTGAAGGTCATTTCCATTAATAGCGGCTCTGTGACCTTTATGAACGTCGCCGCCCATCTTCGCCGAATCTGCTTCCTCCAATCCTTCTCCGTGGTGCTCCTCTACTGGTTCTATGTCTTCTCCTGAGCCAAAGATTTGATCTTGGTCGCTCGATTTTCGATAAAGGTAGAATCCGCCTTCCAAGCCTCGCCGTCGCCGATCGAAGCGGAAACGAGATGTCCGGGTTGGAGATGGAGGAGAGGCAGCGGAAGCGGAAGCTCTCGAACAGGGAATCGGCGCGGAGATCGCGGATGAGGAAGCAGCAGCACCTGCAAGATCTGGTGAACCAGGTGGCGCACCTGACGAAAGATAACGCCGAGATCGCGGCGCAGGTGGAGGCGCTGAGCCAGCATCACCAGCACCTGGAGGCAGAGAACGGCGATCTCCGGGCGCAGGCGGAGAGGCTGGAGAGGAGGATGCAGTCGATCAGCGCGGTGCTCCACCTGGCGGAAGATCTCGGCGGCGTGGCCATGGACGCACAGGGGACGCTGCAGCGCCGCCGGGAGGCCTTCTCTTCAATGGGTGACGATGGGGGATGGTTCGTAAGGAACAGCTAGCAATGAACCACACTTGGTTTATGATAGAAGCAATTAATTTCTATTTATAGCTCTTTTTCCCTTTTTTTTTTTTGGTTTAATAAGTATAATGACATTTACCCTTAGTATAAATTTATATCTTATATAAATTTGTAATCTCATTTTCTTAAATTTAATTTCGAAGTTTTTTATAATCTTTATTTCATAGTAATTAAACTTATGGATGAAGTAGTGATAATGAGTTAGATAAACCCAACGAATTTGGTATGAGCTCCTTGGTTCAAATTTCACCTAAAGTACATTATATTTAAAAAGTTCAAATGTTTGCTAGGATTCATACGTACTTTTCAATTTACTTGGATGGCCTATGTGAAATTTTCATAAGACTAAATTAATTACACCTATTGGTACAATTGTTCTCGAGTTGGTCCAAGATTAAGTTTCGATATTTGATAATATGTAGAGAGAAGTTAAATACGTCAAGGAAGGACCTGATACTTGTCGGGGAAAGTCATAACTGAAGGTTAAGCAACGAAAAGTCCTAATAGGGGTAGACATTAAATACTCAGTTAAAAACTAGACAATGGAAGTCATAGCAGGGTTAGACAGTGGAAGACCTAACTAGAGGTTAGATAATAGAAAGTCCTAGCAGAGCTAGATAAATAAAAAGTCCAAATGAGTTAAAGGTTAACCAAACACTTAGTGATCGAAAGTCCAACAGAAAGTTGGTAAGAGAAAAGTCCAAGTGAATCATGGAGGACCGAACATTTGGCACGAGACAGTAAGTCCAAGTGGATCATAAAAGACTAGACATTTGTCACAAGATGAAAAGTCCAAGTGGGTCATGAAAGACCATACACTTCGCACGAAATGAAAAGTCCAAGTTGGTCAAAGGTTAATGTGACACTTGGTGAAGAAGCCCTGGCAAGTCAAGGCTGACTAAATGTTATGCAACAAAAAGTTCCAACGAGTCACAGATGACTTGAGGGTAGAGAAAAAGAACCCTAAACTCGGGTTTAGAATTTAAGGTTGGGAATCGATTAGCTCAATCAATTAAGCCAATCAATTAAGTGCTTTTCGCAAAGCACAATAAGGTTGTGAATCGATTGGTTAATCGATTAAGCTTCTTGTTAATCGATTGGGCCAATCAATTATGTGTTTTCCGTGTGAGATCAGAAAGGCTTGGAATCGATTTGGGCAATCGACTAGGCTAATCGATTGGATAGTGATTATCTACGAACAGAAAGCTTTTAAATCGATTAGGTCAATTGATTAGAAACTTGTAATCAATAGGTATAACTCACCAATTATTTGGATGAGTGAAAAAAATCGTTCCACAAGTTTTTGAATAATCATATGACGTGATAATTAATTGAGAGTAAGATCTGTTGATTAAGAGGCTAAGTCAGCCCTAGAAAAGGGTTTTCACGAAGGTTTGAAGCACAGACAGCTAACGCTAGTTCTTGAAGGGTTGAGGAAGAAGTGTTGTTGCATTTCCAACCAAACAAAAGACAATTCCAAGCAACAAAAAAGTATTCAAAGCAATACTCATGTAAAGTTGTGTATTCATTGTATCTACTTTCATTTATTATTGTATTTCTTGTGCTCAAGATTCAGGAGGTTTCTCCACCTATGGAGGAATTTTGAGAAGGAGGTTTTCATAGTGGATAAGACTCTTGGATTAGTCACCTTAAGAAAGTGAATATCAAGTAAATTAAGGTGTTAACATTGCTTCAAATTTTTCGTTACAAATCAAGTTCAAAGAAGTGATCAAAGTTATTCATTCCCCTCTAACTCGCTACATATCCTAACAACATTAGGCCCACAAGGTTGGCTCAATTGGTAAAGTTGGTAAGTGCATGGAATAATGACTGTAGTGGTGGAGGCTTAAAACATGACAGGGGATTTCATCACCTCTGCGTACCCCGTCCATGCACTTGCCAATTTGGGTTCTATTAAAACTCTCTCTCAATAGCGTGGGATAGTCACGAGGGGACTGCTAATGTGGTGGTACCATGTAAGAGTTGGATACCTAGATTAAAAAAAATGCTAGCAATCATTTTTTAAGATATTTTAGGAATAAAGTATTTTTAACATTTTTTAAATTACCTAAAAATTTTAAATGAATATTTTGGATATATGATATTGGTAAATGTCGAATTAAGCCCCTTTGTCTAGAGTTGACTTAAAAAAATCTTTGTATATAATTTATCCTTCGTATGTATGGGTTATTACCTAAAGAGTTATTTAATCGTGTAAAATAAAAAGGTAAAAGGAGTTAGATATCCTCAACGAGGTGTCCTAAGAGGTTTTAGAGTGACTTATAAGTTTGTAAGGGTGACCTAGATAACACATTAGAAATGCCTACTATCCTTTAAGTTAATGGTTAGTTAAGTCAAGTTAATGACGAGTAGACCTAATTGATTAAGAAAGTTAAGTTAACCAAATATTTATAGCTGGTAATGAAGGTCCAGATAAATCAGTTAAAAGGGGGTTGAATAGTCTACAAGTTAGAATTAAAAATTATCTTTTATTTTCTTCTTAGCAAAAAACAACACACGTTATTAGTTAATAACAAACAAATACATAAAAATAAAATAAGAGACTAGAGATTACCAATTTACAACTAGATAGTTGCTAGTCCAAGAACTATGTAAAAGCGCTAAAAAGACTCCTTCGAGCAAAGCGTCATAGACGGAGTAACATCTTACAGAAGTTAAAGCACGAACTGTTGTGCAAAGAAGGGGCAACACCTCTCAACCTTTAATGTAGAAGAAGAGGAAGAGAGAAAGAGATAGTGTGGATCAATAAGATAAATACACACAAAAGGAAAGCAAACACAAGAAAGGAGAAAAGAAAGAGGAAGAAGAAGAGTTATCATGGTTCGGCGGCGTGCCTACTCCACAAAAACAACCGAAGCTTTATTAGAATTCTCTCTACATAAGAGAATCACATTCTATGATTCTTGTGTTTGTTATTATACAATAAGTTTACAGTGATCCATATAAATAGTGTATAAACCCTAGACCCAGTAAAATTATAACAGATTTTTCTTATAAAAAATTACAACAGAATTCTGTTATGAAAAGTCGTAACAGAATTCTGTTATATAAAATTATAACCGAATTTTATTATGAAAAATCTTAACATATTTTTCTTCCATGGCATCCATCGCCTTGGCCTTCATCCAAATATGAGTCACCTATCAACAATCTCCATCTTGGTGAATATTCACCCCTTTAAAGAACACGAGTAACTAAATAAAGCTTCATCTTGATTTTTAGGGTTGGGCTTCCTTCCTTTAACATCTAGAGATATGGATTAAGTTCAAGCAATGCTTGAACTTCTCTGTGGTCACTGGCTTTGTCAACATATCTGAAGCATTGTCTGTAGTGTGAACATTCTCAAGTTGAATTTCCCTGAAAGCAATCAACTCTCTGATCTTGTAAGACCTCACATCAATATGCTTGGTTCTCGCATAATACACATAATTCTTCGTCAAATAGATAGCACTTTGACTATCACATAACAGCATGACTCCACCTTACTGAATACTCAGTTCTTTGACCAACCTTGTAAGCTATAAAGCTTCCTTCACTACTTTAGCTGCTGCCATGTGCTCCGACTCTGTAGTAGACAATGCAACAATAGATTGTATCATAAATTTCTAACAAATAGATCCTTCTGCCATATTGAACACATATCTTGTAGTAGACCTTCTATTATCTAAATCTCTTGCATAGTCCGCATTTACATACCCAGCAATTGAAAGATCTTCCAGTTGTCTACTGAACATGATGTCATAATTAGTTTTATTTCTCAAGTATATGAAAATCCACTTCACTGCATCCCAATGTGGTCGATCAGGATTTGAGAGAAACTTCCTTTTAAACCATGATGACTACAAAGAAGGAAATTTTAATAATAATTAAAATCTCTCTTTTTTAACAAAGAAGGAAATTTTAAAAACAATTAAAATCTCTCTCTTTTTAAATTTCCTATTGTACATGGCAATAAAGGAAAGTTTTAAAATTAATCTCTCTCTTTTAAAACATATAGACAACTACAAAAAAGGAAAGATTAATTAAAACTTCTCCTTTTAAATCATGGTTACAAAAAAGGAAAGTTTTATCAAAAATT
>JBBMJZ010000137.1:20806994-20819085 GCA_037833815.1 Zingiber zerumbet
CTAATCTAAATTGATCATAATCCATACAATTAAGGGACTCAAAGTATTCAACAGTTATGAAGTATCTAATTCTAGGACATGTGAAGGATTTAGTCGACAGATGTGCTAGTTGATCTTTGGAACTTAAAACTATGTATTGCATCTCTCCCTTTCCCTTATAAAAATGTAAATGTCTATATATTTTTTCCTCACATAAAATAGTGGATCAGAAAGAATGAGTATAGCAACTTCATTTTCACAATATCGCTTCATTGACTCAATAGGAGCATTACCAACCTACTCAATAATCATTTGAGCTTGATAAGCTTGCATATGGCTAAAGTTATAGCCCTATATTTGACATTGTACAGTAGTCTGATGTAGATCAGTTATAGAGAGCCTATGCAATCATCAGTATATCCATAACCTCGAGCTGACCTTTTTTTGAGGTATTTTTGATATAAATCCTTAATGCTGCCTCCCAATGATCCCATACATATAAGGAATTGACTGATCACAGTTGCATTAACAGATTAGATATCAATGTTACTAAATAGTTTAGTAGCTTCATGAGTATGCTAATAGATAGTAAATTCATAGAAAATTTTTGTATTTTGAGAACTGAAGAAAGTGGTAAAGATGATGTAGGAGTGACCTGACCAATGCTCTACATGGATAGAATGAGGTAGGCTTAAGACCAGAGAAAAAACCGGACATATGCTCATAGGATTCAGAACTGAGAATCCAGATTTTGGAGGATGAGATGGTGCATTCTCAAATTTAGTCTGACATTGGAGGAAGCAAACATATTTCTCAATTGCTATATCAACAATATAAAATCTTCTGTCAAGGATACTATCCTTATTGATTTGTTTATACTGATTTTTTGATGACAACTGGGGTGAAGTGCTGGAATTGCGAAGAAAGCAACAGATAAAGAAAGAAGAACAGGTTTTCCAGGCAAAGAAGAATCTGTAGCAGATAAGATGAAAAAGAGATTAAATTAAATGAGAAAACAATAGATGAATCTGAAATCCACAAACTGCAGATGCAAGAATTTGATCCAATTTGGATCCACAAACAAATATAATCTGGAATTCTAGGAAGAAAAACAACAGAAATCTCAGAGATAAAAGATAAAACAGGGAAAAATCCTAGAGAGATTTGATCAGTGATGCAGCTAAAGTGGAACTCCTACTTGATTGGAGAAATCATGATTGGTCAGGAAGCCTCTCAAGGTCTACATCGCTAGTGGTTTCTGCCTTGAGGAATCCAGAGGTTACCTAAAGAAATCTAGATGAATTTTAGTAGTAGTAGAAGAATTCCAGCAGTGTTCGGTGAATTCCTCACAGAGATGAGTAATAGACAGGTGAATAGAATCAATTTGATATTGGAAAGATTGGATGATAATTGGTTAGCTTGATGCTGGAACAAATGTTGGATTGTCAGAGAAGCAGATTCTTCATTCAATGCTGGTGTAGTATCAAAAGAAATAGGAGATGTTTGCTTTTTGGAAAGCAAGAATCAAAATCAGGCAGAGACGCTGGAAGTTCATTCAAATGAGTAAGAGATGCTTGGCTGTGCACTTGTATTATTTATCCAAAGAAGATGCATTCCTGTGAATGTGTTGTGAAGACAAGCATGGTATGGTAACGATGCTTTTAAATTGTTGTGCAAGAATGACAATGAGTGAAGAAGATGAGTACACGGGAGAATTACTGCTCTGATCCAATATTGAAATAGAGAAAAAAATTACTAGTTATTCCCTATACATATATATAGTATATTGTCATTTTTACATATACATCACTTAGTTTAGTATATTTACATATGAAACCTAATCTATTTATTATTTGCTTCTCAAAACATGCAAATCTTCTTGACTGTAATTATTGAATGACCTGATGTTTCATGTGTAATGCATTATTGAAATGTTGAATTTTTGCAATGTAAGTAAACACTTAATTTTCACAATGCTTATTAGTTGGTTCAATGCTTGGAAATCCTAGATCTTCAAGTAAAGGCTTGAGCTACATCATTTCTGTCTCTTTCCTTTAGTTGTATATTTTGCTTTAGAATGAATTGTAACACGTTGCTTCTTGCGCCTATGTTATTAAATTTTATCTAACATAAGTGCATAATATTACTGTCAAACCTCCTACTCCTACCTATAGCTGATCCAATGAAATTCACACAATTTAATCTTCAGAATGGTTTGTAGATTTGGCCCTTCCAGATGAGGATAAACCCAGTTGGATCAGGATTGACTATTACTGATCTGATCGTGGCTGGTTTCTTGGACATCTGTTTAACAAAAACAAATCAGTGCTTTAGTTGGAAATCTGCGTATATGGTTGCTGCAATACTGTCCGAGACAGTGGATGAGGTTCAATCCTGAGGGAGGAAGAGATCCCCTCATGGATTGCAAAGGAGGGTTGGAGAGTTTGATCAGGGAAGTAAACACTTGTGGTCCCAAGTAGGGAGCGTTACTACATGGAAACCTAGTTTTGCGTGTTATTATTTATTTATTTACCTACGTTTGTTTTTAATACCAAATCAATCTGATTAGAGGTGTAATGTTAGATTATTTGATATAATAGGTTATAAAATATTACAATTCATACCCAACTGTTACAGAATAAGTTATATAACACTATCTTTCATTGGTTTAATTTTTTTTTTAATTTTAGTATCAGCATGTTTAACAATATCAAAATGATAATAGATATCATTAATAGGATAACTATTTTTTAGTTTGTGCATTAATTATTATTATTTTGTGTGTTTTTGTATCGTATTAATATTATTAATAACAATGATTAGTTACTTATATATATTTTTATTTAAGATAACTCTCTTAATAATAACATTGATATATTTACTATATCAGATTGATCTGATTAATAATAATATTATTTATTTTAATATTGTATTAATTATTATTATTTTTATAGTACCATCATTAGTAATAATATTTATTTATTTATCAATCTGTTTTTGGTATTGGAGTAACCTTGTTAATCATATTATTTATACAATTTTTCTATTTTGAATATCAGATTAATCAGAATAATATATTTTTTTATGTCAGATTATTATGCATATGTATGAATTATCTTAATATTATATGATTATCGTTATATCATTTTTTTTTGGGATAAGTAAAGTTGTATGACATGTATCAAAATGTACAAAATGGGGCTTTAGAAGTTACTCATGTCTGATAAAGTATAAGATAGACACCTAAAGTCCTGTATGGACGGAGCTGTATGTGTATCCTCTCAACATCTAACTGTCCCTCACGAAAGAAACTTCTATTTCGGGCCCTCTATACATAATGGATCATATATGATTAGGCAAGATGTCGCTTGAAGATTCTCATCGTCCATTGATAGGTGGACATCTTCTGGCGCATATGAAGCCAATCTTTGATCCTCCACCACAACTCCACAATAGGGGGCACCTGAAGAATAAGTGTTCCTGTGTCTCCACCACCTGATAAAAAAAGTGCATTGTCTATCCTCTAGGTAGTATCTTTAGTGGGAAGTCAACTTTGCCTAACATTCAAAAAATAAGTGCATGATTGGGCTGTAAGTCTTCCACACGGTCCGAGCCCAAGGCTTCTTAGGACTAGGATGCGAAAGAAGTTGTAAGCCCTGGCCACCCTATCATCCTGCACAAACCAATTTGCCAATTGTTGTCGATCAGCCTCTGGTGATTCGACAATCGCTACTATGAGATCCCGTATATGCAACAATTACTTAATTAGCGGGGCATTTGAACAGGCTGCTTTCCACGCCCAAATGTCGATGTCAGTCAAGTAGGTATGGCGTTCTCACTTGATCCAGAGTGTGTCCTCCTCTTGTATGTGACATAATACCTTCGCTAGGAGAGCTAAATTCTAGGCTTGCAAGTCCCGAAACCCCAATCTGCCTTCATCTTTTGGTTTGCACATATCTGCCCATGATCCACTAGGATGCTTGGACGTCCACATGAAAGACTTGCAAATACCGTACATGCGATCGATGATGGCCTGAGGTAAAGGTAGAATAGATAGCCAGAAGCACTTGACGCCTTGAAGTATGATAAGCTCTGCCTTGCCAGCGTAAGACAACATCTTTTGTGGCTAAGTGTTGATCCGACAGATTAGGGAATCTAGCAGGGGGGGTTGTAATTTGATATCTGAAGATGCACTACAGTTGTGGAATCCCCATACATCGAAAAGACATGACATGGTGCCCTCTAGAAAGCCAGTGATGGAGAGAAGCCTCTTGTGCCTAGTGTCGTCAACTCCCGCCAGATAGATGCTTGACTTTAAGCTAGTAACCCGAAGTCTAGCAGCCTCCCCAAAATCCTACAAGTATGTGGTCAAGGTCCCAATGGATGCAACATCTCCTCTACTAAAAAGTAGCAAATCATACGCATAAGCCAGGTGGGCTAATATGTGGTGGGAACCTGTGGATGATAGCCAAATCCTGGCTGGGATGTGCACTGCTACAGCTGCCTGTCAAAGATCTCATTATATCATTGATATTACATATCATATATAGTGCATATTATTCTTTTAACTAATAATGATAGTTTTTATATTATATTGCATTGTCAAATCACATTATGATTTTATTTTATTGTTTGTATTTACATTAATTGTTCTTGATTATTAATCCTCTAGTTATATAATATGTAATTATTGAACAGTTAGTAATTATTTATTGATTAAATTGTGTTGTTATTTTACTTAGTTTTGGAAAGAGATTTTAGATAATAGATGACTAGTTTAAAAGAGAGCAACAATCAAAGAGATTTGATGAAAATATGGTAGATCTATCAAATTATTGGATGGGAACATGAAATATTATTAAATCCAGCACTTAAAATAGTTAAATGCAAATGCATAATATTATAAGGAAAAATTTTACTTCTATGATCCTGATATTTAATGGAATATAAGTTGCATCATTCGTAGAGTTTTTAATGTTCTTTCTTATTATTAAACTAACTTATTTTGTTGCTGTAATTTTTATCCATCCTTTAGAATTTCTTTTAAACTTACTGATTCTGATGCAGCTAATTCTATATGGCCAATTCTCCATGTCTCTGGGCTGTTCAATGCCCATGACACTGCCGATATTGACGGCCATGATTTTAACATCCAGAACCAGAAGAAATATTCCATGGATTTCTTCTGCTCAAATGCTAATTTCTTTAGGCATTTTGAAAAAGATATGCAGGTCTAGGATGGACCCTTTGTTAAGTTCATAGTTTGTAGATACTGAGGCTTAGATTGGTGAACTGATCCTTAAAATGCATACTATTGTCCATAGTTAATGGATTACATTATATCCTAAAAGATCCATGACAATTCAAGAACATAATTGCACATGACATATTTTGACCTAATTTTCACCTACTAACTTTTTTCTTATCATAATGGTGCAGCATGACGTGAAAACTCCCTTGCTCCGTGGCAGCGTATCCTCTTTGGAGCATGTCCTTATAAGTCTTGCTTCCCATGTTGGTCAGGAACCATGCCATTGTTCAAGTGTTGATCAAAGATGGAGTTTTTCTTTGCAAATACTTTCAATTCCATTTTTGTGGCATCACCTTCCTTTCTTCAAAGAGGTAATTTCTTGTTATAAAGTTTCTTGGAGGGTGCTGTAACTAACAACACTATGTTCCAAACTTATAAGGGAATTCTACCACTTTTTTCAGGTTCATGGTTTTCTGATGGAATTAATTTTAATTTGATTAGGTGTTTTCAAATCTCCGTGTGTTCTCCACACAAACTTTTAAGAGAATCCATGAAACTCTATCTATAGATATCCTTACTAGCTCCATATTCTGGTGCTAGTTGTTACTGATTTCTAGTTCATATTCTTAACTGGTTCTTATTGAATTTAGCTTTTCTGTCAGGTCTTTTGGGCAAACCATTTGGGCAGACATTATATGCATCAAATGGCTGATTTTTTGCCTAATCATTCCAGTATTGTTCTGAATGATGTATCACAAGAATACCCAGGTCATGCATGTTTGCTTGGGAATTTGATTGAAGCTGCTGGAGTAGTCCTGTCTGATCTAAACTCCGGTTCTCATACTGTAAGTGCTTCTGTTTAGTTGATTTTGACATATGGTTAGTGCATGATGTTAAATTTTTTCAAAGGATGAACCCTTTTTGTTCCCACTGAAGGAGTTGAGTGTTCCATGCCCATGCATTTATGAGCCTTTTCAAAGGAGTTGAATGCTAAATTTCTGTAAATGCTTTTTTGACATATACCTTTTGCACCAGTGCCACCACTTAGCAGAGTCAAACCTTGGCCTGTATTTATAGTTTAATGTCTACATTTAAACTGAACTAAACATAGTATCTGTTGGAATGGGACAGATCCTAAGCTGCAGCTAATAATAATTTTCAGATTGGGTGAACTTCACCTTGCTCACATAGTTGATGGCCAATGCAATTATTGTCAAAGTGCAAAATAGTTCACAGATCTGAAATCCTAGTCAATTTACACCATGTGACTAGAGTTTCATAATATGGGTGATAAATTGACTAGGGTTTGTAAAGTGTGGTTTGTGTATTTTGACAATATTGAAACTTTAGGGCCATCCTCCTAACAATACTGTGGCCATGGGGCATTTTGACAATATTGGTATGTGTTGAATTTTGATTTCAATATATGAAAAGCTATGCAAGTATATAAAGCCATGGATTAAAGTTTCTTGCAATTTTAGTTGACAAAATCGTAACTTCTTGTTTGTTGGTTGACCAAAACCAACCTTCATACCAACACAAGTTTTTTTTTTGCTTGTCATCTGTGCTGCCATAGTACCACCAATGTTAGACGAGGTTCATCTGCTTTGGGCAATACAAATCAAGACAGAATCTGATTGTTGGACATAGGATATAAGCAGAGAGAACAAGAAAATAAAAATATGGAGAAGAAGAGAAGGAAGCGAAAACCGAGTGGGTGAAAACAAACATCATAGGTGTATTTGTCTCAATCATCTGAAGGATGTGGATCACACAGGGAAGATGGAAGGGGGAAGAAGAACACGCCTAGGTCATGAGGGGGAGTAGTATGTATAGTGTAATTAATCTATTAGTTATTTACTAAGCTATAATGTAATTTATTAAGTTATAAAGGCTATTCAACTTATTAATTTAATTACTATATGCTAACTTAATAACATTAATTAATTAATCTATAAGTTATATTAATTGCTAAGTTATACAAATATCAGTTTATAGGTTCTAAATTTTATAGATAATTTAATTAATTTTTTAGTTACATTAATGAACTTAATAAGTTGTAAAATTTATTATACTCGATAAATTGAAAATATGTATTAAATGTAAGTGTATTAACTTATCTTTAAACTTAATAATTTATTAATATAAATGATTTATTCAATTCAATATTAAATGTTTTTGGTTATTAGTATAGCTATAAATTTATAAAAAGGTTATTATTGAATAACTATAAACTTATGCCAAAAGTTTGTTATGCAAATTAAGATCAATATTCTAAAGTAATTTGCATTTGGTATTAATTAATTTTATAGGTTAATAATGTAGTAAATTTACTATTAATATTTTATATCTTTGTAACCATTTAAAAATTAAAATTAATTTATGATAAATTTTAATGAATTAAAATATAGTCAATTAATAAACTACGATAATTAAATTATAGTTCAATTAATACTAAATATTTTTATCTATATTTGATTTTAAATAGCCGACCTCACCTAGTGTGTTAAAAATTAAAATTAATTTATGATAAATTTAAATGAATTAAAATATAGTCAATTAATAAACTATGATAATTAAATTATAGTTCAATTAATATTAAATATTTTTATCTATATTTGATTTTTAAATAGCCGACCCCACTTAGTTGGATAAGGTTTGGTTGTTGTTGTAGTATTTGATTCTTAAATAGTTAAAAAAATTAACTTTACTCTATACTATATAATTATATTTATCTATTTAATTATTTTTAGTTGATTTTACTTTATAAATTTAATCATAAATAAAAAAAATAATTTATGTATAACTTCTGTTGTGAAAATAAATGTGAAAATAAAATACAAAATTGTTTTATTAGATATCTCATTATATAATGATATAATCTTTTAACTTATTACTAATATTTGATATTATATGATAAAATTGAGTTGATACATTTTCATTATAATGCATTAGTAGACATTGGTTGAGATGCCATTAAGTTTATTATATTTTTTTGAACTGAATTCCTCATCTTATTTGAGAAGTAAACAAGTAAAGACCTTATTTTAAAAGTAAAAATAATTAATGATGAAAACCCTTTCAATTTCTTCTAGCCACACTTCTAAATGTGCTGAATATTGGCATGATATGCTATTGAAATTGTACTGTTTCATCCATACTTATTTAAGGCGTGACACACCCAAAAGAGCATAGATGCTGTGGGGCCTAAAGTGCTAGGCACAAGGTGAAGTGCACGTCTTACTTAAGTAAAAGACTTTGGGTACAAATTTTTACAATTCAAACATATATAGACAACTTATGTCAAAATATTTCACTAACAAAATTCAAATATTTCACAAACTATTAAATAATAATGTAAATATAAAATTCACTAACATTCAAATTCACAAACTATTTCACCGATTTTTTTGTGGCGTTGACTTTCAAAAATTAATTTCAACCGCCACAATGGTGATGAAAATCAGTGAAATAAGTGGGAGGGGAGGGGGGCGGTTGATGTTGATTTTTTAGAAGAGAGGAAGAGTCACGTAGTTTGCAAAGGACTAAGGGAGGTTGATGTTCATTTTCTAGCGGAGAGGAAGAGTTGCGCAAGAAAAATGTGCTACATGCATACAAGATAATGCAACCTAATTAATTTAAAGGGTAATTAAAGGTATGGGTTGGACTTTAATTTTTTTTTTTTAAAACTTCAATAAGGCGAGGAAAATTGCTCCTAAACCTCTCTAAAGTCCCATTCAAGTACTCACTGCCTAAGCGCAAATGGCGTGCCTAGTTGCGCCTTGCGTCTAGGCGTAGCTAAGTGCGTGCTTTTCACAACTATGGTTCCATCCATTGATCCATTCTCCGACATTGAAATATGATATAAATGCTAAGTGGCTTCTCTAAGTGCAATTTTCCTCAAATGGACCACACTAACCCGTTGTGTATCTTTTCGCTCACTGCTCAACATTGTTATCGATAAAGATGCTCATCTTACAATTTTCATTTAGTTATTTCTTTTTAATCAAAAAGCCAAACTCCTATACTTTTCACTTTAACACGTGTTTGAATGCTGATTTATTATTAAGTGAATTAGTATCAGAAATTAAGTTCAAATTGATACTTTTCTCTAGTTTGGAATATTTATGTCACTATGATGGATTTTTGGAAATATTTCTGATCTAATTTCTATGTTTTTGATGCTATTGCTGCTACTTTGATGTCCTTTTGTTTTATACTATCAACTAGTTTCTGTCAGAGTTTTTTGGTTGGGAATTTTCACCACTTGTAAGTTTAATTCGTTGTATTTTCACCACCACGGTACAGATTTATTCAAACAATATGATGATTGAAATGGATGGCGTGTTTATTGGTTTTTATTAACGATTTAACCTCACAAGTAACTGTTAATCTATAAATCAGGAGGATGGGTTAAACTATTTCTTTATATTATAGTTGACATTTATTGTGACAACTTATTTGTTTTTTACTCTGTTATCTAGGCAATCGACTTCCTAACTGTTTCAACATTTTTATTGGGATTATTGCCTTGCATGGATGAATCGCCTAGACAAAGTAAGTGATTTGGTTTGTTTGCAGTCTTCTGTGTATACTTCTCTTGGATGCTAAATTTGAATATGAAATTGGCCATGTATAAAGATTTTGGAAGTGGACCATGCATATACATTCCTTCATCACTTTGAATATTCTTGCATATTCAATTACATACAACATCAGTAGGACTAAATTATTAATTTAAGACCATATATAACTAACTCCAAGCTGGAGCATCGATAATTAAGCAACATCCGACTTATTATAGGAGCCGTAAGTAATCAACTACACTCCATAATGATAATAAAGAGGGTATGATTGGAGAGTTTGGGAGTCTATCCGTAGTACCCTTTGGATTATGATTGATGAGTTGGTCTAATTTGCAAATTTTCTTTATCCTTAATCCTTTCTAAAATTTAAGATATCATAATCGGGATACAGATTTGAATAAAATTTATTAAAATTTGCAGAGAAAAAGTACATTTACTGATAGACTATGTCAATGCAATACTTTGGATTGAAGTTGTTTAGTTGATCTGATTTTCAAATGAATAAAATATTCTCAGATATTATCCTCTTAATCCCTCAAATTGTAGATATCTCAGGATATTGATTTGTAAAGATAGTTATGAGCCTTGCTTGGACCTGTGCTGGTTTTGGTGATGATATTAACAGATAGTATTTTTTTTTTCTCTTTCTTCCTTAGTAATCAAACATTGTAAGTGTGAACTTGTGATGGGGGTGATCTAACATGCTCAGTGTGAGCTTGCGGTGAGGGTTGACTTTTTTGGCATAAAAATGACACTAAGATTATCTATGGCAGATCATCTTGAGGTAGTCATTGAGAATAACAACTAATTGGTGGTGGTAATTCTGATGAGAGAGAGCAAAAGTTGTTGCAACCCAAAGTGAAATCTTAGATCATGGCTTGGAGATACAATGGAATATGAATGTGGTATGATTGTGTTTGCATGGTTTAGGACGTTGATAAGATTATACTTGAAAGGATTCTTGAGGTTAAGGAGATTGTGGTTATGGATATAATGATAAGTCAAAAGCTGACTTGTGGGAGGGGTCAAAATGGATTGTGGTGCTTGGTTGTGGCCACCTTTGAATTTGGTTGTGTATAGTCAATGATAGTAGTAAGCAGTGTTTTAAATGGCAGTCGAGATTGCCGCTTAGGCGAGGGGCGTGCATTAACTGCACCTCCTTAGGCTGAGGCGGTGCTTTAGGTGGTAACTCACCTTCTTCTGCCATCGTCGTGCCTGTAGTCACCGCTACTGTCGTTTCGCCACCACGATGCATCCGGACGCATCTCTTAGGCCTGACGACGAGTTCGGATGTGTCACGGGAGCCCAGTGATGCATTTGAATGTGTCGTGCAAACCTGGACGCATCGCGTGAGCTCGATGACAGGCCGAAGGCATTGCCCCGACGCCCACACACATCGCCCGAACTTGGTGACAAGCCTCGACACATCGCTCGGGCCGACAATGAGTCTGAACTTGTCTCATGGTCCATGGTACGCGGGTAAGTTGTTAGTTAGGGTTTAATTAAATTACTTTAGGTTAATAATTTTAATCAACCTCTAACTATGATTTGGATAATCTAAATAGATTTAATTAAAGTCTAATAAAATCATCTCATTAATTTAATATATATAATTATATATATTTTTATTTTAAATATTTAGATTAAATATTTAATTTTAATTAATATATTGGATTAAAAGTAAATATTATAAAAAATAATGATTATTTAAATATTATGTATAAAAAATAGTAAAATGATTCAACCGCCTAGGCACTGCCTAGGCACCGCCTAGGCGGTTAGGTTGCCAACCACCGCTTATCACCATTTACAATATTGGTTGGAAGATCACATGTATGGAGAAGTAAGAAGAGAGAAAACTGGGGAAGAGAAAGAGTAAGAATCAAGGATCTCTCCCTATATATACATAGCTAAGTTACGCTACGGACCTATGTGCACTCTCGACTCGGGGGTGAGGTCTACAACATATCAAAATTATATATATATATATATATATATAAGAATCTGCCATCTTTACTAACTAACTTTGGTTAAGTCTAAAATGTAATTACGACAATGCCCTTTTTTCTTTTCACACCGAAAATAATTTCAAGGTTTATTAGTAATTTTCACAAACATATCAATTAGGTATCTAGAATTCGAGACTCAGCTATGGTGTATTATTGGAAAATATTCTAACTAATCAATTAGTGATCTAGAGTTCGAGACTCAGTTGCGGCATATTATTGGGAATTTTTCTCATTAGTCAATCAGGGATCTAGAGTTCGAAACTCAG
>JBBMJZ010000137.1:20939354-20959020 GCA_037833815.1 Zingiber zerumbet
GCAGCCTGCACCGCCGGCTCAGATCCGTAGGGCCCTCCGGCGACCTCGAAGTAGATGAGGAAGATGAGGGGGACAAGGGTCAGTTTGTTTGGATTCCCAGCGGCGGCGGTGCGGGCGGAGGGCCCTCCGGCGACATCGACGGACGACTCCATCTTTTCCGGAGATTTGTTAGATTGAAAAGCGCCGCCTCTGCCTCCGTCTCCGGCATCTCCCTTATGGGACTGTTGGTGTATCTCTCGAGCCATGGCGAAGGCAAGAAGACTGAAATGGATGGAAATCAAAGGTGGAGGACGGTATTCACCACATTCTTATTTAACCTGGGCCGTAATAAAATCAAATGATGACAGAAAGGAGGATAATTTATTAATTGTGGTAATCATTCACTGCAAAATTAGCAATGATATTCTGATCCAACAGCAGTACAGCACGAATGATTCCTGTTATATAAAAATTATTAAAAAAATATACGGCAAATTGCTGTAAGTTTTTAAAATTATGTACTCTAATTTTAAAAATATTAAATCAGAAACTCAATTCCATTTTTATCCTGAATTTAATTTCGTGTGAACTATTTTAGGTTCATAAATTAATTTTGACCAAAATTGGTGGTCGATGATTGTAAAGAGCTTACAATAATATCCATTTGTTCTCGGGTCATGGTGCTACGGTAAGATATCTTACGTGGGACTGAATCGGTGGGATTATTATTTTTTAATAATATTCGTTTAAACATAATACTCTTCTTTTTATTTATAATGTAATAAAAATACCTTTTAATCCAACATTTGTCGGCATATAGACTAGTCCAAGAAATTTGTCTTTTTGGCTAACAATATCACATTTCTTTATCTTTTCTTCATCATTCCGCATGCTCCAAATCTTCACTGATTGGAGGCAACGCTTTGACCTTTCTTTAATTCGGCAGATCCACCTACCATTGTTAACCCTTTTTTTATTATCAATTTATTCGTAGAAAATATCGAGATTTTTATCCCGTGGAACTTCTTATAAATTGGCATTTTAAACAGTATATTACTGAACATTTTTCATAAGCCACACAAGCGGCCGGATTATTTATTATTTACTTATGGAGATAATATACAAATATAAGAAGCAAAAACATGTATCTACAACCTCTCCGACCGCAATTGCACCTTAATTTCCATCGGTCATGACTCGTGATCGCTGCTCGGAGCTCCGCCGGCGAGAACGACGCGTTCGCCGTCTCTTATCAGCCTCACGTCGTCAATCTCCACGCCGTCCTCAGTCAGCACTTTGCGTGCGGCGAAGCCGAACTTCTTAGACCCGACGTCCAGCAGCTCCCGCATTCAGCTGGGCAGCAGCACGAGCTTCATCGCTTTGCCCCGCTCCGGGCAGATGATGGTCACTCGCGCCGGCGGCGTGCTCGCACGATTGTTTGCGTTCCTCCCTCCGTCGGAAAGTATCGGTCTCGGAGGGCCGCCAGGGAGCGGAGAGAGCTGGTTTCCCCGGTGCTTCCCCTGCCTGCCGACGCTGTTGGCAGCCGAAATGACCCCGAATAGCGAGTTCTGGAAGTTGGCCCGTCGCATGCGCTCGGCCTTCTCCCTCCCGCGTTCACGCAACGACGATTGGATCTCCTCGGCCGCCGCTTGCGGCATGACGGGCTCGCTGCTGAACCGCCTCGCCGGTGCCGGGACCGGCACCTGGGAGGAGAAGTAATCGTAGCCTTTCACGGACTCAAACAGAGCCTTGATCTCATCATGGCCCTGCTGGTCCGCCAGGCGCCTGGGGGTCCATCCGTGGTCGTCGGCGGCATCCACATTCCCCCCGTGGCGGAGAAGGAAGTCCACCGCGGCCAGATTCCCATCGCAGACGGCGCGGTGGAGCGCCGTAGTGCCGTCCCTCTTCACCGCCGTCACGTCCCCTCCATAACCAACAAAAGCTTCGAGAAAATCCATGTCGCTCTGTTCTACGGCCGTGCAGGCAAAGTGGCCCATGTCACCGGCCGACAGCTCCGCCCCGTTGTCCCTCAGCACCTTCGCCACTTCATCATTCTTACCGAGGATGGCCTCCCACAAGGGAACGCTCCCCTCAGAATCTGCACGCCATTTACAAAATACACATAAGCGCAAAGCTTCTAAAGCTCAAGAACAAGCTTGCACTGCACCCACCTCTGCTGTTGGGATCTGCATTATAATCCAGCAAGAGACGAACACAATGCTCGCTTCCTTTCGAAGCTGCTATGTGCTATGAACATATATACATCAAAAAGAAACAAAGTGGAATTAGAATTCCTCTTCCCAGATGAGATCCTTGAAATCCACAGGTCACACAAGTAGAGAATGCGAACCAGTGCTGTGTGTCCGTTGTTATCTGATTCATTCGGGTCCAAGCCTCGTCTTAGAAGTTGATGGAGCAAGAAGTCGTCTCCTCTGAGTATGGCAAAACACAGCGTAAGGGGCAAGTCCAATCGGCCCCGAATCAGCATGTTTTCAATCTCCCTCTGGAGCCCTTCCATCAGAGGATCATCCTGTTGCTCTTTCAGGTACTGTCACAGACAAGGTCGTTAATGGATGGAAGTATTTTCTCAAGAGTAGAAGTAATGTGTGCGTGTGTATGTACCTGCAGCAGGTTACTGATGATTATTGTTCCGTCGGCGACATTCGACTGAACGATACCGAGGAACACAGTCCGGTTTAATCGCAGCAGCTGGCACAATGACTTTGTTCGCACTGTCAAAAACTGTGGTCTGTAACAAAGAACGCCCATCTCTCCAAGGAGATCTCCTTTCTTTGCGGTCCTAACAATCTGCAGAATTCACAAGAATCAATCTACTATCAATCCAATTGCCCTTCTTTTCCTTTCAAGTAGTTCGGGGAAAAAACTACAACTTGCCTCGTCTGATCCATTCCTGTGATCTATTAGCTCCTGCAAGATAAGTTAGTACATCAGCTTTAAGAGAAGAAAATTTTTAGATCTATCAAACTAAAGTTTAGGACTGGTGATTGTTAGAAAGAATAGGCTACTTGGTCTTGTATTTTCCTATCCAATTTCCTTTGTCATTCCCCTAACGAGGATGCCTCTTCCTTTAACTGTGGAACCTATCTTTCCTCCCTTTCTTCTTCACCTTGTTCTCCATCATGTTCTTCTTCACCTCCTAACAGGTAGATCCAACTCTCCCTCATGTTTCGGCTGAAAGAAGGAATTCTTCTCGCCCATTGAACAATCATCTACAGCACATGCTGCACAAAAACAAAACGACACCATCGCCTTAATATTATAGCAGCTGTAACAACATGCTAGTTACTCTAGAACTCCTCTGGTTCATCAGGAGTGTCTACAACCACTTCTATTTCTAATTCTGTTTTCGTGGTAAAATCTAAGGCTCCCTAGTTACTTGATTCAAATGCATCCTCGCACATGATAGGTAATCACAACTTATTTTATGCTCTTCAACTTTTCACCTTAGCACTTATTTCTATAATTAATGGCTATCATATTCTAATTGAAGGGCAAGGCTCCACCATGCCCATGAGAAGAAGTATATATACGAAACCTCAATAGATTCTTGTTTAAAAGGATAGTAGTATGATATACAAATTGAAATAATTTCTGGATGTCTAAAGCAATCTTTTAGAGCATGATTTGATAGAAAGGTGCAAAAGACTTGTTGAAAATTGAACTACCTCACACTATACTCTTCAAGAGCAGGGACATCAATTCTTTAAGGCTTCAAGTCATGATGATTTGAAGGCAAAGAATTGTGTGTATCTAAAGAGTGCTCTAGTAAAAAAAAACTTACGGTTGGAAATCAATGTAACTTTCAAATTATGGGCAGGTTGTCCTATAAATAGCAGGTTTACATCTCATCCTTGCATCCTTTTGGGAGGCAATCTAATTTGATAAACGAGCAAGAAGAGATATTATAGTCAGATTGTATGCAAAGGCAAAGAACACTATTAATACATACTACGTGTAAGCTTCTCTAGGTTAAGCAGAAAGTGATCGAGTTCAGATGTGCTCCTAAAGGACCAACAAGGCTATATAATGTCAAGAGAGTTACTATAAACAACCTCTATCTCTTTTCTACAAGAGGAAAAATCATATAGAGATCAATTGTCGCTTAGTTAGAGTGAAAGCTATATATAATGGGTACTTTCCTAAGCGACAATTTGGTAACATGAGAAAAAACAAGATGATGTATAGAGCAATCATACACAACTCTAAGAGGATGTGGACAAGTGACAATCAAATAATGATCTGTATTATAAATAGTCTAGTGTTTATGAACACACTAAACATATTGAAGATCATAGCCACCACCCATGATGACATTATGTCCAAAAAGATCTGCTAGTCTAATTCCCAAATTTTAAATTAGTTTTTCTAGAATTTGTAAATACACATTTACATGGATTGTATTCTTATTTCATATAACAAACAAACAAAAAAAATCCAGACTTTCACTGAGATGATGAAAAAAATGGTAATTTTTATAGGTTGTGTGAAAAAAATAGAATTCTCGAGTGGAAATTCTCTTTTACCGCTGTGCCAGTCACTAGTATGTAAAAGTCTGTAGGCGCTTCATTCTGCAAGATCACATCTTCCCTGGGTGGATAATACTCGGCTTTCATCTCAGATACCTTCAAATATACAAAAGATGAGATACTGAGGTGAGAGCACTATGTTGTGATAATCTGTCTGGCAAAATCTGGAGTTAGAAAACTCTAATGATTACCAGTTGGAATAGCAGGTCATTAGATACTCCATTGAACAAGTAGACACTTTGAACCAGTGAATAAAACAGATAGTGAGTAATGCTGGATCTGATGGCTTTGGGAAGAGTATCCAGTGTCTCTTGCTGTTGGAGGCCTTCTGAGTCAGTCCTGAACTTCAAACTGAGATGTGAGATCATTTGTTCTTGTAAGCGTTCTGGAAGCTGGTTTCTTTGTGCAAACCCCGTGGCTGCTTGGATTGTATCCCTCTGCAATGATCAGTCCATATCTTTAATGCTATAAAACAAGAGTAAATATTGGTTGCAAGTACAACTTGCTGCCATCTGAATGGAATGATCAAGTTTTGCATTGCGAAACTTACATATCTTCTAGTTCTGCTAGTTCCATGAACTACCAAATTGGTCATATTTCCGATTAAATAGGCTGTTAGTCCAAGGTTAAAGAGCATGTAGAAAATGTCAAAAATCATCTCTCCTGTATTTTCAGCATGCAAGTCTCCATAACCAACGGTTGTAAGGGTGGTGATTGACCAGTACATCGAGGTCACATAGCGGATCCACAAGCCTCGCTCGTGGAAATCTGGCATAGAAGCACCGATCCATGTACTACTTGGATTATGATACCTTGCAGCGAGAAGATAATAGAAGCACCCAGCACAGTGCACAGCAAATAGAGTCACCTATAAGATTGTTATGAAATGACAGTATCAGCAGAAGTATCAACTGCAAGAGGTAACTGAATGCACGAATTGATGGTAAAGAATAAAGATCCTTACACAGATAAGTTTTGCACATCGAACCCAAAAGTAGTTGAAGTGCCTATCTTTCTCTAGTCTGGCAAATGAAAAATAAAGTGTGTAATTAGTTGGAAGGCAATAATATCTTCCCTCAGGGAACACAAAATAACATTCACATAGTTATTTAAGAAGCATACCTTGCAAATAGTGCACTAACTCTTCTGAGACGCCAAAGACGTAGCATGTTGAAGAATCCATAAGAGCGGAGCTTATGAGGCAACAATTTGCGTGCAAGTTCGGAAGGGATAGTGGAAGCAACATCAAGAACAAACCAACTGGTCAAATATTTCCATGCTATTAGCTTAGGATCGTCAACGAGCAGATAAGTTGTTCTATCAAGGTAGGCCAAAAAGAAGGTTAAAATGATGTCAGTGGCAAAGAAGGCGTTGACGATATTGTCCACCAGGGCAAGAGTTCCCTTCGCATGCCCAAGGAATCCAAATTCGAATGGAGAAACCCAAGCAGAATAGACAACGAGAACAATCAAGAAAATTTCCCATGCCCTGTGACAGAAATTCAAACATCAGAAATGTCTGCAATACAAAAGTCTTCAATCAATTATCTCCTGGATGTAGTATTCATGAATAGGAATATAGGACGGCTGAGGGTTTCTTATTTCCAGACAAGGATAATAAATTGTCATGAAAGAAAGAAAAGTAAAAGCAAAAGCAAAATTACCCAGCAAAAGATTTAGACAACGTAAACCCTGATGCTTTTATATTTATATAAAAAAAAAAGCCTTTTATAACCGAGAAAAAAAATAGAGACGAGGAATAAAGAAGTTTATATGCAACGGAAGAGTAGAAAATCAATATTTACGCATCTGAAAAATTGCACCTTGAAGACTAGGATCCTTAGCTTGAACTCCTAAATCTTTCTCACAATATCTTCACTAAATTATACAGAATACAACTCTTTTCAAAAAATAATAATGATAATAATAATAAAGGAGAGAATCCCACATCAAATCTATCACCGAATTCCACAAGGAATATCGATCCAGAAGAAAGTTCGGATTTTTCAAGGGTTCATGACAAGAGAAAAGGGTTTACATGAAAGAGGGAATAAATCTGAACAAAAAGAAGGCGAAGAACAAGAGAAAAAAACCCCACAAGATTTCCATCCAGAGCAAATCCCACAGCTCACAATCTCCAACGGAAAAAAAAGGAGTTAGCCCTAGTAACGGCAGAGGGAATAGAACACCAGACCTGTATCGCCGATCGTAAGGGGAAACGATGAACCTCCGGAGCTTGACCCTGCGGTTGCTCCTAGCCCCGAGGGAGGGAAGAATCCCGGTGGTGAGGCTGTAATGGCTGCCGTCACGCGAGATCTCCTTCTCCGCCTCGATGCCGCACATCATTGCCAACGGCATGTTGAACACCTTCGCCGTATCCGCCATAGTCGCCAATTCACGTTATCTACACCCACACTCCCTCTCTCCAACCTCTCCCTTTCTGGATTCAAAGCATCACAGCTCACAAGAATCTCGATCGGCGATGGCGGCAGCCGAGGCGTGAGCAAGAGCGGAGAAAGCGGCAACAGCAAGACGGCCCGTTGCAACTTCTTCTCGTCTATATTTATAACGGCGTGATCTGTCTGTCACATTCACTCCTGTTTTAATCTTCCCTCTCCTTTTTTTTTTTCTAATTAATTTTATTATTATTTTTAATTTTATTTAGTAACTAATATTTTTTTCAAGTCCTCAAATATTTTTGAAATATCAAAATGAATAACTATAAAAAGAGTTGAACTATTATTTAAATTTAAAGAAGTGAAGCGTGATAAATTTTTACAAGTTCATTTGAAATTTAAAATAAGACTTAATTATCTCAACTTAAACACACACCTAATATGAGAAGGTCAATAGTCTTATCGAGATAAAGATCAAAATCTAAATGGATCAATTTAATCGCTTTTAGTTGAACTATTTGAGATGAGAAGGGTGATCATTCGGTTTAGATAAACCAAGATCCTCAGCTTCATTTGATCGTGCCAACTCAACCTCATGCTCAACTCTATTTAATATTAAAAATAATACTTATTTATCTAGACTTAAGCTTTTTATATTTGATACCGAGAGTAAATCAGGAGTTTATACTAAAAAAGGTTAATAGTCTGGATGGATCAACCCGATCACTTCCAGTCGAGCTATCCGAGACAAGAAGGATGGTCATTCAGTTTATATAAACCAAACTCTCTGGATCCATTTAACCCGCCAACTCAACGTTCTACTCAGCTCCATTTAAAATTTAAAATGACTTAATTACCTAAGCTTAAGCTCATTATATTTGGTACAAGGAGTAAATTAGGAGTTTCATTGTGTACTGAAAAGATTAATAGTCCGATCGACATAGAGGTTAAAATCTGAATGGGTCAACCCGATCGCTTCCAGTCGGGTTTTTCGAGATGAGAAGGGTGACCATTCAGTTCGAATTAACCAAGATCCCCAGCTCCAAGATCCCCAGCTCCATTTGGCCCGCCAACTCAACGTCTTGTTCAACTCCATTTAAAATTTAAAATAAGACTTAATTACCTAAACTTAAGCTCATTACATAATTGACACGGGGAGTAAATTGAGAATTTCCATATGTCGAAGGTCAATAATCCTATTGAGATGGAGGCCAAAGTCTGAATGTATCAACTTAATCACTTCCAATCGGACTATTCAAGATGAGAAAGGTGACATCCGGTTTGAATAAACCAAGATCCCTAGCTCTATTTGGCCCCACCAACTCAACTTCCTGCTCACCTCCATTCAGTCTCGCCGACTCAATGTCTTGCTAGTTTCATTCGACCCCGCCAACCCTACACCCTGTTCATCTTTACCAATTTGACAAGCCTATGTCATTTGGCTCATTCTTACCGACTCGATTCGATCCTCCTTTATTTAATGGGTCATGCCCTTTGATCCAACTAATTCTATATCTTATGGGCTTGTGACAACATTTGAATTGACGCAACATGTGAGATAGCTATGATGATACAGATATGAAGAATGAGTGACATGACCGTATAATATGGCGGAGATATGACAATATAATGTTTTCCCTATATGACAAGATGTCCAATTAACGATGAGAGAATGTCATTTCAATAGTATTATAAAAGGAGATAAAAGGAGTCCGCATCTGCAGGCCAAAGTATACATATATAAATACACACGCAATCATACATTCACTCATCTACTATCCATTTTCTCCATTCCCTCACCGAAAATCTTATTTGGATGTCGAAATGGCTGAGTCATAATAACCCCTAACCTTCATTCTAATTCTCTTCTTCTCTCTCTTTCTCTCAGACTTCATGGACTTTCTTGGCGATTACTACTCTCTTCGTAACTCAAAGACTTCGTCAACATAGCAAACAACTATCCAAGGACTCATTTTTCGACAATCTCAAATAGAAACAATATCAATATCTTTTAATTAAGTCATTACTATAAAAGGCTCAGTCTTTATTGTATTATTAATCTACACAATAACAACTACTTCGATCCAACTACCATCAACCTCAGCATCAATCTTTACAACTAACTTGGAATGATTAAAGTCAACTTTTGATACGCTTTTGCAAAGTCAAACAGCAGCTTAGAGATGATTATAACAAAAAAAAACAAACTTGCCGCTAATGGGATAGCATTAAAAACCATAATTTTGCCACTAATGGGATAACATAAAATAACAAATTTCATGGATAATAAAATTAGAATCAGTCTACAAAATATACAAGTCAAATGTAATATTTATATGAGTTTTAGACCATCAATTTAATGCCATAATATTATTTATTTTTATTTGGTATCGTAGTCCTAATTTGGTCGAAGGAAAGATTAAGGGATGACTTTACTTCATAAGTTAACATTCAATCGTGGAGGAGGTAAATTACGAGGGCTACTAGTTTAAACAATGACTAGTATATAGGAGAGGATAGTAACTTGACTACTAGTTAGGATTTAATCACAGACCTCATTATGCCAATATCTTATACACCAACCACTAGTCCATCTCGAAAAAATCTTATTATTATTGTTATTGCTATTATTATCCCAACTGATACTTCTTTTATGGAATAGATATTCGTCATTAAATCGTTGATTCCACATTATACCTTGAATTTATTTGTTACATTAATAAAGTTATTATTATGACCAAATTTTAATTTGCCGACATTTTGTTTTAATCTTTTTTCACCGAGACAATATTCTCATAATATGCAATAGAGTAAGAAATATTTTTTCAATTAAAATAACAATTGTAAAATTTATGGAATTAAACAATGTCAACAAAAAGTCAACGAATAATATTTTAATGATTATGTCGAAATTTAGTAATCGGAGGGTACATCATGTTCGAAAAAAGTCAAAGCCTACGATCTTTTGTCATGTACGCATGCACCTAGCAACTTGATTCATAGTCAACTATGAGCCAATCAATTAATTGGATAAATATTTTAATTTTACAATAAATTTTTTTCTCGAAAGTAGCACGCCTGCGATCTCAATCTCCACACAAATTATTATTATTATTATTAATTAATTATTATTTCTTGTTCGATTTGCAAAATCATTTACTCATCGAGATCAACTTGTTGAAATATTTATGATTGCCATGTTCTTTTGGTTGGACCTGATAAATATAATTAATAAGGATAAAATCTAAGAGTGAAATTTATATTATTTTATTTACAAAACATAATTTTGCTATATGAAATATATTATAGTAGAACTAAAAATAGACATCAAAATCAAAATTCACCAACCAAATTAAAAATATTAAATTGACATGGGAAATATATAGAAGCGTGCTAGATTTGAGTTACGGTCAAAGCCATCAAATCCAAGGAGAGGGATTCAGATTCAAAATTGTGGGCACGCGATGTTGGATTTTCGGTGGTGGTTACATTGTCGTTGGCATTTAGATTCGGGTCCCGCAATAATTCAATCTTAACTTTTCAATTTTAGTTTTGTTTTGACTCGTTGTACCCCCACCAATTATGGTTGGGGGGACCCTATCCTACCTTCCTAGACTAGTAGGCCTACTTTTAAAAAAGATATTAAACCAAGTAATATCAGACGAATTTGAGCGATCAATCCGGTCTCATAAAAATTTTTCACCGGTCATCAGGATAAATTAAGAAATACTTATGATAGATGACTCATAAGTTCAGCATCCAGTGGTTGCACACCCCCTTCAAAGATGCTCTCCATTTGGTAGTTGGCCGTTAATGCTAGTCTAGTGTATTCTTCATTCTCGACTCTTCACACAATGAGTCGCTCCATGTCACCTTGAGATTATTGTGCTGGGACCTTCTTGACCCTTTGTTCTTTTCTTTTATCTTGTTCTTTAGTTTGAGGTAATTGTCCTTGATATGTTATTCTTTATCGTAGTTGTAGCATCTCACCTTCCTTTTTCCCGGAAGAAGCTTCTTAGTCTCCATTTTATTAAACTTGTTAGTTTTAAAAAAACTTATTTAACTTTCTTACCATAACTTTTCTCTTCATTTTCGTCGGGTGATAAATTCGAATCCGGTTCATTCTTCTTAGTTTTGAGTGCTAGGTTCTGAGTCGACTTCTCCTCTTTACTTAGGCATGCACAACTTGATTCGTGTAATTTGAAAGTAGAAAACAATTACTTACCTCGAGGTCTTTTTAAATATAATATGAGTCTAGAATCGAGGTCCACTCTTGAATTCTTAGAAAGGAATTTAGAGGGTATCTGATTGAATCTCAATTCGTTATCGTTTCTCTAAGGTTGGCGAATCCAATTATTAGCTCCTTGAGCTTTGTGTGCAAATGAGCAACCTTTTCTCCCTTTTCTATCGTACATTGGTTAGTTGATTTCGGAGCAAGTCTTGTTTTACTAGTTTGACCTCCGAGGTTCTTTTGTGAAGCTTCAGGAACTTCTCCCAGAGTTCTTTAGCAAAGTTGTAAGTGCCAATCTGGTTGACTTCCAAAGGAAGTAGTATGCTTAGCAGATGAAATTCTGCTTTACCATTGGCCACAGAGTCATTCTACTGCTTCTTTTTCTAAAGTGTTTTTCATTTTCTTCTCCATTCTCATCCTTTAGTACTTCAAAACCATATGCAATTATTAATAAAATATCGAAATTAGTTTTGAAAAATACCTTCATTTATCGCTTCCAAAGCATGAACTCCCCCTTAAACTTTGGTAGGTGAATGCTTGATTTGACCATTCTTCTTATTGCTTTAGTTGACGATTAGTCTTTCTAAGGTGGTTGCATTTGATACCCTTATTGGATTAGGTGGACTGGCTAGACGGAGGCGAATATATGACCTACAAATTAAAATTACGATTTCTCTTGCTAACGAACTTAGCAAAGACACACTAATTAAATAATAAAAATAACATGAAAGAGAGTAAGAAGATAGAAGATTTTACTTGGTTACAACTTGGATGATTGTTAATCTAAGACAAATAGATACATACTAACAAACTCCTTCAACAATGTCAGAGGCAAAGAAACCCTTTACAACAATTGGAAACTCAAAACATGATTACAGAATTTAAGAACAGGTGTGTTATCTTTACAACTAGCTTTGGGACATTGTTTATAATCTACTGGTCGAGGTGACTGTTTACTGACGTGACACATCGGAGGTGCATTGAACACTTGAATGCGCCTCCAATTGGATAAAAGTTTATCCTCATCGCAATGTCTATTTTCTGATATGGCGAATTGGAGGCACCTTGGTTTATCAAAGGCACCTCGGATGGTGACTTGGAGGTACCTCAATTCATCTAAGGGGTCTTATTTTTCCTAACGTGGACTCCACTACTTATTCTCTCGACCACGACTCCTGGGCATCAAAGGTGCCTCCAAAGTTTGACTTCTGAAGCGCCTCAAGACAACTGAGGCGCCTCGAGCATCATGGTGCCTTAAGTCAATGGAGGCGCCTGGGATGGTGAACTTTCAAGTTGACCATCCACTTCTTCGCAAGCTTGGGTGATGTTTTGGAGTTCGGAGTTGAGTTCACCCGAATTCAATTCCGATTTTTTCCTCGAGCACACTTCCTCATGGCTTCTCGTCTCTCGAATGCACCAAGTTCATTGGCTCCCTTTCAATATCATCATTCTCACTTGCTACGTCTTACGCTCGACTTCTTATATTCCTAAGTTCTTATATACTTAGACACAATATATCAAAACATACAAAATTTAACTTAACTCCCCTTATCAACATCAAAACTAACCTAACATGGTTACAGACGACCTTCCTCTACACAGAAACTCTTGGAGGCTAGTAGGGCTACTCTTGGACTAACAAGAAGGCAATTGTTGAACGACACCTTTTATTATATCTTCCTTTCGGTTTTATGCTTTGGTCTGAGATGGGCCAGGGCTCTCTATTGGGCTGGACCATTTTGGCCGAATTGCCCACTACCTCATCAAGTGGATTCCCATCCCATCGGTCAATCAAAATGCATGACTTTAACCTTCTGCTTTAGGTTGGGGCTCACTACGGTCAGATTCTTTACTATATATAGGAAGTCAACGATGTGAGAGGCAAGTGATCTGATAGATTCTTTGGCTACGATTACTAAATTATTATCGTTCACAGTGAGATTCCATTCTAGATCTTGATAAGGCGGCTTCGACATGGATCTTTAAAAAAAAAACCAATAATTAATATAGGCAGCGAAAAAATAATTCATACGAATACAATATACACATTTTTACTACTCTATCATATAGAATAATTATATTTATTGTATGAATAAAACAATCCCAACATTAACTTAACTTTAATAGATCTTAATGTGATCAGAACGTCCACGTCTCTACAGTATGAACACAAACAAATCCTTTGTTCGTCGCATGAACTCAATATTCGGAGAAGCACCAACTACGTTGTGCTATCAATAACCACAAGTGGTATTCAGCCAAAAACAAGAGGAAGAAGAAAATAAAAGTCATGCACGAAGAGCAAAATCTTTCTACACTCATCAAATAAATACCAAAGGTTTTTACCTTTTAGTCTCCCTTTTTATGAAAACTCCATTAATCTCTATTCATGAGTATTAATCGTGGGTTGGATGTTAATATATTAAATTAATCATTAATCCAATAAGTCATTAATTCAATAAGCCAATAGTCTAACTCATTAATCTAATAAGTCTAATCCGAATGAATTCGAATCTAATCCAAATTCATTTAGATTAACCCACTAATCTTAATGTCATAATATTTTTGTCAAACTAGAATAAACTTATCTCTAAATCAACATATTTTCTATGTATGTGACCCAATAAATTCTTGTAACATTGGTAACATTTCTAATATAACATTTTAAATGCATAAGTAATGTGTGACATCTAGCAATGTATCATTGTTACCAAAGTGACGAGAATATCGAGATTCGACTTAACTTTTCTGTGTCTATTATATTGTATAACTTGGTCATTCTATCCTTGATATCTAGATTGATTAATGAGGCATGAATCATGTTATCCTCTTATCAATTTTTGTATTTTTTGATCTCCAAGTAGACTCATTTAACTAAATGAGTTCAATATCCCATATTAACTTATTTGAACATTATTATATATTTTAGTAGTCCTACTTAATCAAGGGGTCCACAGATATCACTTTTGTCATATGAAAGGGATATATCTCATTTACATTACTCACATCCCTCCGCATAACTTATTACATACCCAGTGATCAATTTTATAGCCCACCTTGTTACAAAAGACGTTTAACAATACTAAAATACACAACTCCTTATGTAGGGAACCGTAGTGACTTCAGATCTAAGGACTATTCATACCAATAATCACTATGAGAATGCTTATAATACTCATATAATGATCTATACTATGACGAATCAATTCACTATATATTCTTTAATATATACCAATATATCAATTTGATATTTGATATCCATGACTTGTGAGATTAAGTTATTAATTGACCACATGTTAATCTCAATACATTAATATTATACTTGTATATTAATACTTAATTAGGAATAGTTAAAAGTAATGTTCTATATATATCTATAGCCTCCCACTGTCAATTCATCAATTGATATGCTATACACTAAAACCTACTATCTTAGGACATTATTATACTTATTCATTTGACACATATATGAAGTAAATATAATAATCATTAGCTTTTATTAATGAAATATGATACAAAGTTTCCTTGTCAATCATCTCATAATTGACTATAAGAACTAATACTAACATATAGAACTTAGCAAGTCGAGTCCATTTGTCAAGTTAGATGAGTCAATCGGCAAGTAAGACCGAGTGGATCGACAATTCAAAGGGGTTCATGAGAGAGACAAGACAAGTAGGGATGACAATTTCACCCGAACCCGATGGAGGATCCGACCCGAATGGAGGAGGGTATGGAGGGACTATCAATACCCGATACCCGACCCGAATATCCGATTAAATAATATATATACATATATTAAAGAAAATTTTCTTTTTCTAAAATCAACTTACTATTTTTTGTTAATATTAGTAGAAGATTATATAGATATTTAATCTATTTTTTAATTATATATATATATATATATTTTAATAGAATGTTAATTTTAATATGTTTTTTTTTTAATGATAATAGTTAGATAGAAAGAAGAAAAATTATACGTATAGAAGATATCCGATCATTTAATGGCTATGGGTATACCCATAGGATATCCTATACCCGATGGGTATGAGTACAAAGGATATAGAATCCGACCCAAAGCCGACCCATTGCCATCCCTAGTCTATTTTAGATATTTGAATATCAGATTCACTCCACTGTAATTGATATGTAACCTTTTATTTCGGCAAATCAGCAAACACAAAGAAGTAGCAGAAAACTTGCTTTAGCAGAGGAACGCAGTAAAATTAACTTGCAAGGTCAGAAAAACAAAATCACACGATCGAGAGCTAAAAAAGGAGGAAATCAGACCTTGGAGGTTGTTGTCGAGCCACTTCGACTGCTTCGTCCTGACGTGCCCCGCCCACCACCATGAGTAAGCATTGCTGGCAGCTCTCTGCAACATCCTCAACTCCGATCACCCTCTCGAGTCACTTTCTTCTGCGCAACAAGGATCGAATCAACAAAGGATCGGAGAAGAAGAAGATGATGGTGATAATGTATGCCTGCGCGATCAGTTAAAAAAAAGGAAAAAAAAAGGGGGGGGATTTGTAACTGACGAGGGAGAGGCGAAGATATCATCATCCAAAATGCTTGAAGATTCCGTTTCTTCGCCCGAAGTGGAAGGGGGGATCGAGGAGCAATCAATCGCCAGTTCGCATCGCACGTCTAGAATTTCGTTGTCGCTCCCGAGAATTCTTCGTCCTTGAAATTAAAAAAGTTGTCGTGCTCGCCACTAAATCTTTAAAAGGTGGTTACCGTTTCAAAGACTTTTGATGTCACAAGCTACAATTAGAAGGGTAATTATTATTGTACAATAATTTTATTATTTTATTGGTGCATAACTATGAAGACAGTACCATACATTAATATTTATATTTTATTATGATATCTTCTGTAAAAGCATCCGCAACCATAAATATTTGGAGGGAATATTTTTTTAAATATCTTTAATATCAAATATCGTCATTGCAAGGGAATATTATAGAAGAGGTTTAAAATAACTGTATTTCTCTCTCTTTATTTTTTTAACAAAATAAAAAAAAATATTTAATAGTTAAATTTGAAATATTTAATAGTGGGGTATTTAATAGGGGCATAAATATTTAGTTTATTGTATATTTAATTATAAGATTTGGAATATTTAAGGAATGAGATATTTAATTGATTATATAGATATGAGAACTATAAATATTTAGGAGAAATATTTGATCTTATTATGGATGCTCTAAATAATAATCAAAATATACATTACTATATTGGGGTTTGATACGATGTTCAATCCCTGTGTTCGACTCTAGTGGCCCGATGAATGTGTGAGGTGTTCGAAAGTGATCCGGACGCCTGGAAGTCTGAGTGTGTTAGTCATACACAGAGTAATTGATGCAAGAGAATTCGTAGATTTTTATTATTATTTTTAGTAATTTTCACCTTTTTGGTATTTAAGGTATTTTTAGTATTTTAGGTAGTTTTGGTAAAATGTGTTTTTAGTATTTTAGGCATTTTGTTAATTTATGTCTTTTTTATATTTTGAGTTCGTTTAAAATTTATAATATTGTGAATCGGTTAATAATTATTTTTTTAGAATTTCTTTTATTTCTTTAGTTGATAGAACTTATAGTTTATATATTAGGATTTCTTTCTTTTATTTAGAGCTTATGGTTTATAGTCTATAAACACATGTATATCTGTTTGAGGAGCAGTTGTCTATTCTTAATAAAAAATTTCTTTTAATGGTTTCTCTTCTTGATCTTCTTTTCAATTCCGTCTTTTTACTAGTCAACAAGACAATTGTTATCATATCCGACATCAATTGGTATCAGAGCGGATCATATCCGATGAAAGATCATCGTAGTCATAGTCGCGGTAAGCAAATTCTGATGAAGGAAGCCAAGCACCATGAAAGATGGTTGAGGAATAATGATTTATATAGAGACAAGTCATAGATTTATCTTGGCGCTTGGCAGAAATGGTACAAATTCATGAAAATCATGAGACACGTGATCAAGAGGATCAACATAGAGACCTCGGATTTCAAGTTGATCTACTTGAATTTTATGATACGTCAAAGATAGAAAATTTTATTAATTGGATCAACAAAGTGGAGTGACTTTCCAACTATAAGCAAATTCTAAATCAAATGAAGGTGAAGTTGATTACCATCAGACTCAAGGGTCGAACATCAGTACGGTGGGAAGCACTTGCGGCACTCATGAGATAGACATAACAAAATCAATATTAAGGATGGAGAGAAGATAAAGAAAAAGATGAAATGTCACTTTCTTATTTTTGAGTGCACTCAAACTTCGTTCCAATGATGATTAGATTTTGTCATGGACAACGATAGCTTTAATGCTTAAGATGACCTTAGCAGCAGTTCAAATCTTCTGTCCCAAAAATTTGTTTGTCCCTCTGTCCCACACAGATAATGACATGGTTGCACAGTGTTTCTCGTGAGAAACACGTGACGCAGACGAACAAGTTACTTTCGCCGAAAACCTCTTCTGCCAAAACCTCTTCGCGACTTGTCCCTCTCTGTGCCCTAACCTTCCTCCCTCCCACGGTCCCGCTGTCCCTCCGAAGCCCCGCCGGTGTGAAATCTCGGCGTCTTCCAAGTGTCGACGGCAATAGGAAGCACCCTCGAGGCGCCGCCCTTCAACTTCTAGTCTATCTCTATGCCCTAACCCTTCCTCACTCCCACGGCTCCCCTGCCCCTCCGAAGCCCCGCCGATGCGAAATCCCGGTGTCTTCCAATTGTTGACGGCAACAGTGATCCCAACAAGGCGCCGCCCTTCTCCTTCCCACCTTCGATGCGACTCCTTTATCCCACCTTTGACAAGAGCAGGTAGCACCCCACCCCACCTTCGAGGGGAGAAGACAGCACCATCGACGGCCTCTAGCTTCGTCTCCGCCTTTCCTGTTCGAAGATCTTGCTTCGTCTCCGCCTTTCAGGTATGATTGTTCTAGCAAATTCAAATGTATTGCCAATTTGCACAGAAACATGATCTGTAATTTCTGTGCCAATTTGCACTTCAACAAATGCTTCTGAGTGGCCTCCATGTAGGAAAATAAGTTCTGATCATGCAGCAGGTTGTCAATATAATCACATTTCAATCTGCTCAAAACTGGCTTCTTGTTTTTCATATAGTTGGTGAGAAAGCAACATAAATATATTTAAGAGCAAAGGTATTTTTTCTGAGATTGTGTCTAGAGAAGGGTCTCAAAATTATGTAGAGAGATTCTGATTTGAGATTTGAACTTCTGATACTATATATATATCATACACACTTCTCTTTAATTGATAATTTAGATCTTGTCTGTGTTGCTTGAAAAAAAATGAGTCCATGCCATTTTTTAAAATTCTCAAGGGTTTACTACAAACAGAGATATTGATAGGAGACAAAAATGTGGTCTGTTCTATGCCATTAGAACATAGAAAGAGCTTAATATGAGATTTTTATTTTGTTTGATTGAGTGGCAACATACAAATAGTTTGTTTATACATTTTTATACATCCTTTCCTATAGACTATAGCTTCTAGGAGACAAAAATTTGACGCTATTGTTGAGGATGTACAGGTTTTTGTTTTTCATATCCATGCAATGTAAAATTCTCTGAAAAAATGTTGATTTTAGAAACACAAAATTCTCTGTTCACTGAATGGACTAGTTGAGCTCACTGAAAACACTAGCATGCTTACCATAATGAGGTACATCATTATAAGTTGCACATAAATTAGAAGATATTTTTTCCTTTACTTTGAAGATTCAATTTGTCTAATTTCGGACTCTGATGGGGTTCTCTTAATTAGCTCTAATTTGGTTGAATTTATTTTTTATGTTGTTGTTGAATGGCATCATCAAGTAACAGTAGCATCGACCATACCAAATTTAAAAATGTACAATGCAGGTACTGCGGACTAAGAGCATTGGTGCTAGTCTCTAGATCAATCAACAACTCAGGAAGACTATATTATGGATGTAAGCAACATGGATGGTTAAAGTGGGTGAGGTCTGATACTAGACTCAATGAAGACACTGGTGATATACATTCAAGGATGTTGCCAAGAGTGGAGCTGAGGGTAGGAAGTGAATAAATTGCTTATCATGGACACAATATAAGAAATTGGAATGTACCGCTTATCGCCTGGATATTAGTGATAGTGGACTTATTTCTTTTGGCTGTATATTTGTTTTGTTTGTTAGTTGGTTTGGTTTAGTAGTAATGTGACAAAAAAAATATAATTATAGATGATATTGACATGTACTTTTTTTTTTGTTTATGGATGGATATTAGTGATGTATTCTTGAGTGAGCTTCGTATGTCAACAAATGATGTTATGATATTATCTTTGCTTATCCATGTCTAAATCGGTACTTGTTCTCATTATAGTATTGTATTTTCTAAACTTGTTTTGTTTGAGTGGGTTTTCCTTCGCCTATAGTAATATGTTGCCACTCAATATAACGATGGCAAGTTGTGATTGCCAAGGATATCAATGTATGCAAAATATAGGGTAAACGTTTTCAAGTGCTA
>JBBMJZ010000137.1:20964092-20980388 GCA_037833815.1 Zingiber zerumbet
CAGACAGAAGATCGTATGGCGGAAGCTTCCACTGTCGCTTCAGAGATATGCTCGGCTCGTTAAGGTATTGTGTCAGGAACACTTTACTGACACGTCTTTTTAGAGAAAGCTTTGGGAAGCGTGCATGCGTACTACAGGAGCTCTATATAAAGAGAGGTTCAAGATCTAACGGAGGTATGCACGCATTATTGTTGCTGCTACTATTTACTTGCTTTTTTACTCCACTGCTTCCACATCGCCGGTGGCTGATTTGAGTGTCAGAGGGCCAATGCTAGGGACCCCTTACTTGGCTCAGCACTGACATAGTTGTGGTTGCATGTCCGAGTGGAGTTTACGCGCAGTCAGCAGGAGCGCCACATTCCTAGCATCCGTCGCCTTGACTTTCGGACAGGATTATATATAATCCAACCTCTAAATTCTAAAATCTTAAACCCTAAATCCATATAATATACCTCATGAGTATCTAAGATTATTAATCTTGAACACTATCAACCAAGAGGCAAGCTTGAACCCTAGAGGAAAAATCTTATTGACTTAAACTCATTATAACTCAACTCCTAAATCCTAAAATTTTAAACCTTAAATATATATAATATATCTCAAAAAATAAATAAATAAAAAAATAAAGAATTGAGGTGCCTGGATTTGATCAGGCGCCTTAATGATATTGAAAAAAAAAGTAAAATCCCAAGGTGCCTCCAATACATTAAAGGTGCTTTGGATGCACATGAATCCACAATAACGGGTTCGCAATATATATATATATATATATAAGCACCTCGTGAACCCCTAGTATTATTTTTTATAAAAAAAATCATTTTCTTTAGCCTAAATATTTTACCCTAAACCCTAATAAAAATTAAAATGGATAACACTAGGTGCTCATGGATAGATGTGTAACATAACATTTTCGTGTATATGTGTGTGTCTATATATATATATATATGAGCAAACTTGTAAAATTTTATTCTCTATTCAAGTAAGTTTGTGACGCTGAGATGTTACTAATGCTACTATAGTATTGTTCTACCAAAGTAAGACTTGATCACCTTTCCAGTTAACTCAAGATTACAATATCCATTTTCTTTGATTTTATAAAATTGATTTGAGTATTTCAAGGTTTTTTCGTAATAATTATTTTCAAAGTTTAGTTTGTTCATTTATACTTGATATCTTCAAGTATATTGCATAGAAGTTTAAATTCTTCTTCTATTTGAGTTTTGTTTGTTCTAATAACTTCTTTGATTTGAAGTAATACAATTTTGGACTGAAGTACAAAATTTCTAGGTTTATTTTCTTCAATAAATTTTAAAAGGTTTAAGATCTCTTTTTTCATAGGGATACTAAGTAGATTAAGTTGGCTAAACCTTATGTTTAAAGAATCTTGTGATTTTTTTAAGAAGTCTATATTTTATCTTAAGTCACTTACAATCTGTGTTTGTTATGTAAAATTATTGGTTACTTGTTCCAATATGTGATGACTTTGCTTTTGCTGCGATGCTATATAACTACCTAAACTAATAAGTCTGTAATAGTGTTAAGTGTAGGTTTTCATCATGTAAACAGTGGTTGAATGTTTTAGATCTAATATAACAATTATGTATAAGTTAATCTAAAGTTATGATCTTGCTAGATGGGGATTATAAAGTTAGTTCTAAATAGTCTATTTTCTAAAAGTATTGAAACACAGTAGTTATTGAAGTTATTCATTTGTGGTCCATAGATTCTTAAGGCTGTGATATTAATATTTTATAAGGGTGTATTTGGTTTTGTATTTGTGGAGATTTTACTGTAGTTGGAGAGACTATGTGGGGTTGTATTTGGTTTTGTGTTTGTGGAGATTTTGTTGTAGTTGGAGAGACTAGGTCAATTGAAAGAATGCCTTGTTCTTTAACCTAATATTGACTTCCAATGAACCTTACATACAAAGAATCTCACAGTTGAACCATTGTCATGACTATTTTCAGGTTTTTGTTGTCCACCTATCTTACTTAGCTTGCAAAGGTCTTATTTGGCTAACAGACTATTTATTCTTTATATGGTTACTATTCACACTGAACTTACTTAGAAAATGACTGAGGAAGGTTTTTAGGGTTAAAAAGCCCTTCATGATCTAGAAAGACTTTTAAGCTACCATATTATTGTGAAAACCAAGCCATTAAGAGGTATTACCGAAGAAACTATAACAAGAAAATTACAGTAAGAAAATTTCATAAGCAGAAAGACTTGAAAGAAACATACTTAAACATTTACAGAAAACTAGAACACCTTGCACACTTGTAAGAAAACTCGAACCGTACACACACACTTATACACTAACTCTTTTCTTCATCTCTCTCCTTGTTATGCTTCAAGTCTAAAGTGGTATTTATATGGAGTTTTCTTACTTTGCTTCTTCATGAAGTAGTTGAGCAGAGGATAAGGTTTCTATTTAGAAAGTTGGGTAGAGAATAAAGTAAGATGAATGGAAAATAAAGTTGTCTGGGGAATAAAATAGGATTAAAGTGTCCGCTGAGTTCTTTATGACTGACGTTTTATGTTGTAGTGATGTCATGGCTTACATTTCTTCATTAATTATAGTGATGTCATGACTTACATGTCTTCTAGGGCTCCATCATATTATGAAAATTATGTTCCCCAACATTGTCTAAGGATGGGGCTTGCGAGTTGGTAGCTCTGGCTTGAGCATCTAAGTAGGTTGTAGCAAATTTCGTTAAGTTGACTAGTTTCTTGTCAATCTACTGATCTGTCTTTTTCTTGTAGTGTTGGTATAGTGTTTTATGTTGAGTAGTGAAGTTGAAAGGGAAAATGTTAGTGCTCATGTCTTAGGGTCAGTAGATTTTCTTCGTATATGTTTCTCTGGCTAAGAGATACTCTGAGGGATTATCATGTATGTCTCATAGGCAATTACTACCTTGGACTGAAGCACACTAATGTTTCAGTTAGTCTACTGGTTCACTAAATGTTGCCTATTTAAGATCTAGATCAGAAAAATACTCATCAATGTCTAGTTGAAGACTATTTATTTCATGGACATCTAGTCTAATTAAATGTCTAGTTGTTCAATCTTTAAATCTAACCATTCCATCCTCGGGGCCATGTTGTCGCGGTAGGACATCCAGGTTGTCGCGGTAGGACATCCAGGTTGTCTCCCAGGTACCCGCGGTTAGAACCCTAGCTACGACGTATTTGCAGAAATTTTTCCTCTAGATGGGGGGGGGGGCGTGATCAAAAGGATGCTGGGCTTCTGGGTTGGCCGCTGCGTGCGCTTCCCGATTTACCCTGGTGGCCGGTGGGAAACTTCTGTGGAGCCGGTCACCCCAGAGATAGTCAATGAGGCTAACTGAGATTATCATTTTTTAAATCTAACCATTCCAGTGGAGAACTCTCAAATGTACAGATTACAAAATTCTCTTCTTCAAGGGCCTAAGCTACAATATTGTCAGTGTTTTTGAAAAGTCTTTGACAGAATCTAAGGTGGTGTTTGGTTCACTCCTAAGAATCGGAATGAAAATAGGTATCATAGTATTATGGAATGAGAATGTGTATGAGCTTGGGTATCATTATTAAAAATAATATTTGATTAGTTGAATATTTTCAATCTGAATAAACCTAAATATTTTTTTTACCCTTAGTGAAAAAATTAGATGTGAGAGAAAAGTATGATAAGAGAGAATGATGAGAGAGAAAGTATAATGGTAAAAAAATGAAGAGAGGGAAACTGTGGTGAGAGAGAGCATGATGGGAGAGAGAGCGTGAAAGGAGAGATTGAGGAGAGCAAAAGTATGATGAGAGGGAAAGTGTAATAAGAGAAAATGAGAAGAGATTGAGGAGAGAGAAAGTATGATGAGAGAGAAAGTGTGATGGAAAAAATGAAGAGAGGGAAAGTGTGATGAGAGAAAATGAGAAGAGAGAGTATGGTAGGAGAGATTGAGGAGAGAGAAAGTATGATGAGAGAGAATGTGATAAAAAATGAGGAGAGAGTGTGTAATGGGAGAGAAAGTATGATGAAAGAGAATGAAGAGAGAGAAAAAAAGGAGAGAGAGTGCGTGATGGGAGAGAATATAGGGAGAAAATAGTAGAGATTGTGTGATGAGAGAGAATAAGAAGAGATAAAGTATGTTGAGAGAAAAGTATGATGAGAGAATGAGGAGAGAGAAAGTATGATGAGAGAGAACAAGGAGAGAGAAAGTGAAATGAAAGAAAAATTGAACAAATTTATTAAAGATATTTTTATCCAAAACTTAATTTTCATTTCCATTCCTATCAAAAACCCAAGGGATGAGGTCGGTTTCATTAATACCCAAGTTTTTGGGTTTCATTCCAAAATCTTGATTCCATTCCCATCAACCAAATACAAGGTTTGGGAATAAATCTATTCCCTCACTCCTAAACCCCTAAACCAAACACCACCTAAGTGTATGTATCATCTTGAGTTATATATTCCCCTATAGCTATGCATTCAGCTTCAGTAGTGTTGCTTTCTACTACATCAACTGACTAAACTTTGACCTAATAATTGACAGCTACCACTTATGTTTTTTCTATTTAGTTTACACTCAATATAGCCCGAGTCAGAATATCCTATTATGTCAAAATTGGTGATTCTAGGGACTAAATTCCTACATTTAGAGTCCCTTTAATATACCTAAGTATTTTTTTACAATACTTGGATATGATTCTTTTGCACATGTTTGATACCTACAATATATCTATTGCAAATAATATGTCAGGTTAGCTTGCAGTTAAGTAAAGTAGACTGGCTGCCTATTGTACTCTTAAAATATTTTAAACTCACCTTCTGGATCATTGTCAATTTTTACATTTATTATGATGTATTAATTTCTTTAGAATTTTCTATTTTAAATTTCTTAATTAACTCCTTAGCATATTTGTTTTGATAAATATAATTGCCTTCTTTAGTTTATTTTATTGGTAAGCCTATAAAGAAGTTAAGTTCACCCACTAGGATCATTTCATATTCATCCTCCATTAATTTAATGATTTCTTTTAAAAATCTTGTATTGGTTGAATAACAAATTATATCATCTACATATATTTGTGCTATAAATATATCTTTTTCTAAGGATTTAACAAATAGAGTAGAATCAATGTTGTCCTTGGTTGAACCCTTTAGAAATTAGGTAGATTGATAATCTTTCATACCCTGCTCAGGGTGCTTATTTTAATCCGTACAATGTCTTTTTTAGTCTAAAGACATGATTTAGGTGATTTAGATCTTCAAATACTGGTGGTTGACTTACATAGACTTCTTTTTTAATAAATCTATTAAGAAATGCAGACTTTATATCCATTTGATATAACTTAAATCCTTTATGTGCTGCATAAGCTAGTAACCTCCTAATGGACTCAAGTCTAGCTACTGGTGCATAGGTTTTATCATAGTCATGCCCTTCAAGTTGATTGAATCCTTTAGCTACCAATCGGACTTTATTCCTAACAATTTCTTCTTTATCATCTACTTTGTTTCTAAAGACTCAATGTCAATAATTGATTTATTTTCCTGCAATTGGTTTCATTCAAATTGTGCTAGTTCTTGCATTGTTATTATCCAATCGGGGTCAGGTAAGACTTCTTCTATAAATTTAGGTTCAATCTTGGATATTAGGGCTATTTGACTTAAGTTTTTATATGGCGATCGAGTTTTGACTCCTAGAGTTAGATCACTCAAAATTTGATCAGTTGGGTGATTGGTTCTTATTCTGGATGTTCCTATTTCAGAATTAACAATTGGTTTATCTGTTTCATTTATGTTAGGTTTAGGTCTAGGTTCGTCATCTTCTAAGTTTATATCATTTTGTTCATTGGTAATATTGTTAGGTTGGTTACTTTCCTCATCAAAGATAATATTAGTTGTTTCTTCAACTTTCTAGGTGTTTTTATTAAAGACTCTTTAGGCCTTACTAAATGTGGAATAACGTAGAAATTTTTTAATTGTTGACCTAGATGTAAATTTTCCTAAGTATTCTTTAGTATTCATTAATATATGAACTTTACATCCAGATACCTTTAGGTAATTTAAATTGAGTATTTTATTATAATAAATTTCATAAGGAGTTTTATTATAAAATTATTAATTAAAATTTTATTTTGAATATAACATGCCGTGTTTATAGCTTCAGTCTAAAATTGGTTGGGTAGGTTATATTAATTTAGCATTGATCTAGCTGCTTCTTGTAATGCTCTATTTTTCCTTTCAGCTATTCCATTTTGTTGAGGAGTCCTGGGGTATGAAAATTCATGATGGTACCCATTTGTTTAGCAGAATTTAGTAAACATATGCTTTTCAAACTCTCCCCCTTGGTCACTCCTTATTCTCTTAATTTTAATATATATATTTTTTTCATTTTCTATTAATTTATAGAAATTATTAAAATTTTCAAATGTTTCATTGTTAGTGTTTAAAAATTTTACCCAGGTGAATTTTGAGTGGTCATCGATTTTTACTAAGTAATACTATTTTTTGCCTAATGACTTAGCCCCGTGTGAATCAAACAAGTCTAAGTGTAGAAGTTCAAGTATTGAATTGGTTTGATTTACATTAGTTGATTTATGAGTTGATTTGGTCTGTTTTCCTTGTTGATTAATGCTTGATTTTGATTAATGTTTGAGTTTGATTAATGTTTGATTTAATGTTAAATTAAAATTGGATTAATTTAAAAATTAATTATGTTAGTTTAATCAAATTAAATTTAACCTTAGCATCCCACCCATTTCTAAGTTTTAAAATAGGAACCTTATAGGTATTGTGAGATAATTATTAATTTTATATTTATTAATTGAATTTGAAATCTAAGGATTGATTGATATTTGAGTTAGATTCAGGTTTAACCGTCGGTCTTCTTGGGTATCGGAACAACGACCACTTTTAGACAACTTGTTTAGGAAATTGTATATTTAATTTTCCGGTTGAAAAGCCTTGGTTTAACTAGTCTAGGATGTGGTGAGGTAGCTTCAGTTAGTTTTACATAGCTAAGTAGACAAAATAGGGTACACCTTATCTTACTTGACTCGCAGACCAAACTTTTCTAATGTACTATTACTTGCCCTACCGTAGTACTAGGTTGAGCAAGTTTTAATCAAGCTTAAGTTTTTATCTAACCATTCTAATTTAAGCACGAAATAAAACTAAGCTTGCATATTAAAGCAGTAAATCAAGCAATCAATCAAGTTTATCTAATTATAAAAATAATTGTTTTATTGGCTCCTCTTGAATGATAACCTCGATATGTTCTATTTAGGTAATGAATTTGATCCTGAGGGATCTAATATTGATTTGGTTCAATTTGATTAGTCAAGTTTGATTTAGGGACCTATGCTTGGATTTGGTTTCTATTTCTATTTACTATTGATAAATATGATTTGAAACATGAATTAGCTTTATATCCTAGTCCGAATTGATTGTATATGATCTTTTGTTTTCCCAGAATCAAATCCTGATTTTTGGAACCCGTAGTGAACCGTTTCAATGTATTCTTGAGTTCCTTCAGTTGAGATTTTAGAGTAGAATTTTCTTCCTCAAGTTGTTGAACTTTAGTTGAAATTCCACTTTAAACTTGGTTAGTAAAGGAACTTAGGTTAGTCACTTCCTTAAGGGTTGTTACCTCATTTTGGAGTGACTTGACAAGGACATTATATTTGGCTAACTTTCGAATCAAACAATTAATTAAATTGTATAAACATTCTATTGAGGAGAGTGTACCTCATTTTTTGGATCGTCTGAAATGGATACGGATCCATGGCTTCTCTCGGACTTGGTTTCGGATTCGGATCCGATTTCGAACTGGGACTCGGTTTCGTCCACTTGTTCCTATGCTGGTTGTGCCTGAAAGCGTGCTTGAGCTGGTTGTTCTTCTTTTGAGTCTTCTTATGACGATTCGTCCCATGTAGCCTTTCGAGCTTTCTTTCTCCTTTGTTTTTTGTCTTCTTTTAGGTTTGGACATGCCGACTTGAAGTGTCTTTTTTTATTGCAGTCGTAACAAATCTGACTTGCCTTTTGGAGTTTGACTTGGTTCTGTTTGACTTCCTTTGGCCTTTGTTTGGATTATCTTCTTGATTTTGTGTTTGGTAAATCCTTTCTTTTTGTATAGTTTCCAAACTAGATTTACTAGTTCGGCGGTGATCTCGTCGTCTTCAAAATCCGACTTGTCTGCGGATTCGGTTTCGTGTTGATACTTGGGCTTCAACTTTTTGTTTGTGATTTTTCCTGTAAACAATGCAATACCTTTTTATGTCGGATTGACGTTAGACTGTTCGTGCAATTCAAATTCTAAAAAAGTTCAGCTAATCTAATTAATGAATGATCTTTAGAAACTTTGTATCTACTATAGATGCTCAAAGTATTATTTGAAAAGGCGTTTAGGGTATACCTTATAATATCGAGGTTCTCCATTTTTTATTCCGATCAAGTGGAGTCCGTTGAGCAGATCTTGGATATGAGCATGTAGTTAGTTTGCCGATTCTCTTTCCTGTATTTTAATATGATATAATTTTTTAAAATCAAATCCTTTTGCTTACTTTTGTGTTAGAGGTACCTTCATGCAGCTCGATCAATTACTCCCATAGTTCCTTGGCGTTGTTGAAAGGACCAACTCAGTTTAGCTCCTCTTTGGTCAAACTGCATTGGAAAGTCCGAGTGACCTTTGCATCTGCCTTGATTTTCTTTTTTTGTTGGTTTATCCCATTTGTCGCAGGCAAGAGGAGGTACTCCATGTTTTGGTGGGGAGTGTGAATCTTGTTTGGAGCATGATTCACATCTCCACTTGGGTCTTGAGATGTACTCCATTCAACCCTTCTAGTTACTGAAATCCTCGCATGAGAAAAGAGGTGAGAAAAGAGGCGTTCGTACAATATTGTAGCCTTCTTAATCGGTCATTTAAAATCTCGCACACAAAAGAAACAATCGAAAATATTCCAAGACTTTGTCTTGAGTTTAGTAGTGTGTGAAGAGGAAAAAAATTAGCTCAAGTGATGTTGCACCACCTTGGAGTACCGAAAAATTCAAAAAAGGGCAGCCCGGTATTCGAAGCTCCCACCATGCGGGTCCCGGGGAAGGATTTATTGTACGCAACCTTACCTTGCTTTTTAGCAAGAGGCTGTTTCCAGGATTCGAACTCAGGACGCCAAAGCTCCTCTTCTACTAAAAATTTCGAATAAAAAAAATATTAGAAGATGTGAATGCACCAATTCTGATTAATTACTAAAATCTGAAAAAGTTGCTCTTATGGTGGTTGTGCCAATTCAGAGTATCCCTGTTCTTATACCAATTATAGGGCCGAAGAAATGCGTTGGGCGATGAATATTGCTCGTGGTTTTTCATGTTTTTCATAAAAACTCGGAGTAAAAAAATGCACAGTGGAATAACAGAAAGAAAATAGACACAATTGATTTTATGTTGTTTGGAATTTGTGATGACTCCTACTCTAAACCCGCGATCGTCTATTGCTTTTCGTTGAACAATTCACTATTAGTTCGAAGATTTACAAAATATGAAGATACAACTATTTTGCGTAAATTGAAATATATCGACAAAAATAAATTTTTGGTATAGAGTGCAGTTGTCGGAGCAACATCTTAGTGTCATAATCGAAAGTTGGAGTACGCGACGAGCATTTAAGCTTTTGAACTTGATTGGAATTGTTGTTTTGAAGCACTCATCGACCCTCCTTATAAAGGTGAATCCAAGCACCTCTATGCATTTGAGGCGCCTCAATCAAAGCTTATCTGATCCTTAGTCGTCCTCGTCCAGGTGCCTCAATTGAGGTGCCTCGGTTGTTGAAGTGGTGAGCTCTTAGCGTTGCTCCCCTTGGTTGTCTCTATCCTATCCCAGGTGTTTCAATCCCTTTGAGGGAGGCGCTTGGATCTGATGTGCCCTGACCAATCAGAAGTTGCCACCTCACCCTGCTCCGCGCTCTGAGGTGATAGCGGTTCTTGAATCCCTTTCAGGCGCCTATATAGGCCTGAGGCACTTGGATAAGCTTTTCCAGGCTTAGTTAATTCTGCAACACAGAGTTAGCACAAACAAATATATAATATGAAATAATGTAAATTAATCGTCTCGGACTGTCTTGACTTTTGGATTTCACTCTCACTTCTCTAAGGAGAATTTACCTTTATCAAACACCTGTTTGCACTTTTGCTTAGCCTCTAATCTTGACGTCTGGGACTTCCGCTAGACGTACAATCCTCGATTCACCTAGACTTTCGCCTGGTGTACGCCATCCCCAGGATTTCCGCCCGATGTCCTTGATCAGCCAAGTCTTCTGCCTAGTCCACTCCACCAGGACTTCGTGCCCAATCTACCAGGACTTCGCCCAATCCCTTGACTAGAATTTCATTGCCTTTCCTCAACTATGACTTGCCTGTAGACTCAGGTAAGCTTATTAGATAATAACAACCCTTAACTTTGAACCTTTGCCAATATCCAAAGGTTCGATTTACTAATGCTTTCAACACCAATAGGCAACTTAACGTAACTCTCCTTTTTATTCAGGCATAGGATAAACCATGGTGGAGTAGTTCACCATGGGCGGAGTTGTTGCCATAGAAAATACAAATAATATAATTTGCTTCTTATCTCTACATAGCCCTAAACAATCTCCATAAATGAATTCTTGTTCAATGCCACGATACAACTCATAAGACCTTGATCAATCATATGACCCTAAGCCTAAATATGTATAAAGTATATCAAGGTCTGATGCTTTCCAGGTAACATGAGAGTCACACAAAGTGTTTTCTATCGAGGGAACCTATACCCCCAAGATAAGGAGGGTCTCCAATTAATTAACATGAGAATTATAGGGATCCATGCCTTAAGAATAAGGGTGACACCTTCCAAGTAATTCGAGAATCATAGGATCCACATCCTAAGAATAATGGTCAATGTTCGCCAAGTACCATGAGAATGGCAGGAAACATACCAGGAATAATCATGCCAACGTGCTAAGGTGGCACGATGACTCAAAGGATTTATGACTTAGGACTTGAAAGCTTTCATTTTTTCCTTCAAAAACTAATAGGGCAATATGACCATTTTTGGGAAAAATGTCCCATTGACCTCGCCACAATCCATTGAAATTGTTGCTTCTGCATGATAGGAAGCAATTTTTCTTAGGAAAAAATACAAGGGCGCCCAAACTAAGCAAATCATCAAAAGACTTCCCTACTAGATATTTTATCTCGAGAATCCCTTTCCGTGCTATTGTAGCAGCTACGACTAGTTACTATAATGTGTAGAAGCTATTGGGTAGTTGCTACAACGTGTAACACTTATATAATATTATTGTAGTTTGTAGAAGCTACTTAGTGACTTTTGCATGTTGGAGCAACTATCTAATAGTTGCTACCACGATTTTCAAGTGATTTTATTCAATTTAACATAATTTTAATGAAGTTTAAATAATTTTGGCGAAGTTCGTAAAGAGTATTTTTATATAATAGTGTTTAGAGTTTATGACGTAAGGTTTAAGATTTTAGTGAAATAGTTAATTTTTCACGTTGTAACAACTACCGAGTGACTTCTACACGGTGGCTAAATTCTAAATTCTAAATTCTAAACACTTAAATAGTTGATTTTTCACGTTATACTAGCTACCATGTAGCTTCTACATGTTATGGCTAAATCCTAAATTTTAAAATCTTTAACTCTAAATTTTAAACTTTGAATACTATTATATTAAAATATTTGAAACCAACTTGGTCAAAATTATTTAAGCTTCATCAAAATCACTTTAAATTAATGAAAATCATTTTAACTAGCTACTTAATATCTTTTACAAGTTGTAGTAGTTATAGAATAACTTTTACATATTGTAGCAGTTAGTTATAGTTACTACAATAACTCTAGAAATAAGGAACAACGTTGTTGCAACTACCGAGCAGCTGCTACACGTAGGGTTGTAAATGAAGCGAACGTTCATGAACAAACTTGATGTTCGGCTTGGTAAGAGCTTTTTTATGTTTGTTCAATATACATAAGATCAATTAAATAAACAAACTTAATAACTCGTTAAACTAAACGAACAAGCTTGTGCACACATGTGTTCGACTCGTTAAGCTTCGTGAATAATGTTCGTGAATAACATTCGTTGTGATTCATGAACAACGTTCGTGAACATGTTCATCAATGAAACTCTTATCAACATAATAAATAAACAAAAAACTTTCAAAATGAACAAATATATTTGTATTATCAAACTCAATAGCCAACCAAATAAGCTTAAAATATAAAAGTTTCAAATAATCAAATAAACTTGAATTGAGAGCTCGATAACATCTAAACGAACTAAATCCCAAGTCAAACTTGAACCAAGTTCAAGTTGATAAAAAAGAAATCAAGCTAAGTATGAACAATCATTTCAACGACTTGGTTCATTTTAGGTTCGGCTCGGTTACCTTATCAAACAGCTCGGATTGTCTCGCCTACAACAATAGCTACACGTTGTAGTCACTATCGAATAGCTGCTATACATTGTAGCAACTATCAATAGGGTATTTTGGAGATAAAACATCTGATGGGGTGTCCTTTTGATTGATTTATTCTTTTTTTAAAAGGGGCGCCTTTTTGATGATTTGTATAATTTAGGGCGCTCTTTTGAATTTTGCCAATTTTCTTCCCTGGATACATCCTATTGTCCTATTGACCCTTGTATTTATTGACCAAGATCAAGGGAAGTGTCACTACTCTAAGCTTCCCCAAATCCTTCCATTTGAAGGGATGCCGCCATTTGCAGGAAAAGGAGAGGAGTTTGATGCAGGGAAGGGATGGCTTGGGAGGAATAGCAAATCCTAGAGAAGAGGAAGGTAGCGGTTGGCCAGTATGAGATGTACTTTTGATTTCTCTTCCTATCCACAACAAAGAAAATAGAGGCGTTCAACCTCTTTTTGTCCAATTATAATAATAACTTAAGTGGAAAAAATCTCACTCATGAGCTTGCAACCCGACCTCTCCATTTGACATTGAAATAAACTAGATCAAGGCTAAATTTGACCCATTTTTCTCTGTAACACATCCCCCAATAAATTTATTCTATACTACATGAAATTTATTAACACAAACTAAAATTCTCCAAAAGCTTCTATAAATTGCAGAGTTAATTCTTACTATTTATAGTGTCCAACTATTTCACAGACAAATCACAAGTATTTAAATTTGAAAAAAAAATTCAAGTATATTCATTGAAAATTTGCTTTCCAAATTTAATCATTTGCAACAAGATGAGGACAGGACATAAATCTCACATATTTTACTCCTCCTAAGTGGCTTCAAATTCCGAATGATGTCACCACATGAATTTTACTAATTTCATTGTGTTTTTTTTGGAGTTGGTGCTTTTTCCATTCAAAGTATGTATAGGTTGCTCAATATAAGAGACATCAAACTGAAATCGTACTGGCAAACTCTTCAAACATGCTTTGGACGTGGCACATACTTTGGAGCATCAATAGATGAAATACATCATGCACGTCAACCGAAGGAGGCAATATGAGTCAATAGTTCACTGAGCCAACATCCTCTAAAAACTACATGAGCCAATTTCCCCTTGAGTCCAAACCACTTCACACCATTAGAAAAGAAAATATGAAGGAACACATGATTATCCTCAACAAACTCTAGCTCCGATGCCTACTACCACGAACCTTTTATTGTCTCTTTGAACCATCAACGTGTGCCTAAACACATACCAATTTTTCTTCTTTCTGTACTGGTTGCAGTCACCGACCACATCCCAAAGTACTAGGATCTGCAAGCTCTCTATATTATAATTCAGAAGGTGCCATCTGAATAATAGATGAATTATAAGTCGTTTTTATAGGCAAACTCCACTAAGTACAAGTGATCTTTGCATCTGCTCCAAACTCCAAAGCACAAGCCTGCTCGAGATCCTCCAAGATCTGAACAGTCCTCTCACATTCACTTTTGCTTTCACTGACCATCAGGTTAAGGAGGGGTGGCACTGCTAAACTTCAATTATATCCAAAGCTCTTCTTGAAAAGATCAAAACTAGATCGAATTGAAACAGAATATGATTTGTTTTTGGTATAGTTGTATCTCAACTAAACTAGTTCCAAATTAACCCAATCTTGAGTCAAAAGAAAATTAACTTAAAACGGAAATTGTAAGCATCAAAAGCAATGACAAAAGGATTCAATTGAACTGATTTTTCGTCAATTTAAAATAGAACTGCTACATAAATCAATTAGTTGCATAATAATTTCTATAATCAGGGGCATTTTAAATATTACATAAAAACTCGGGACATCCTTTTGTAGGCATTGAACAAGGAATGAAAGTGTTTTAAGAGTTTGAGTTTTCATGAGTGCAAGTTCGCAGCACACAGTATGAAGGAATATAATTATTGGTATCTCATCAGTATGATTTTGCATAACTTGAGCATCTGAAGTGTCCTTGTGTAGATTTTTGAAGTTTGTAGCAAAGATCTACGAGCAACCAATATGTGTGGTCAGCTTTGTGTTGAATTATGAAGTTGGAAATCCAATCATCTCAGAAGCATGAGAAAGATCCCTAATCTACAATCTCGCAGCATGAGAGAAAAAAATCATAGCATGAGAAAAAAATCATTAAAGATGCTCACCAGAGTAGAGCTGATTGCTTGTCAAAGAAGGGCAAGCAATTGGACATCAATCTTCTCTAACAGCTTTATTTGACTTGGAAATCTTAAGTCTTTGTTAAGTGTTCTAGTCAAAGTTGACCTACGAACCAGATTTTAGATGATACTTGCAGTCTCTCAGACTTAGGGGAGAGCTAGTTCCACATCTTAGGATGTTTTTGAAAGAGAAGCTTGAGGAAGAGACTCTGATTCCACAAATTTTAGGAGTTGAAGAAGATATTGTAGGGACAACTAACAAATCCATATCCAAAGAAAAATTGGCGAGTAAATGAATAAAGCTCACAGGGGCTGAGGAGAAGCTCACTTTGAATGAAGCAACTTCCAGGAAGGATGCAGTGACAGGAGGGGATTAAGTGGCACAAGTTTGGCAGTAGGAACAAATAGTGTGAATCTTTGGAACCGAGTGTGGCGATTTGTGACTCAAAGAGAATGTGTTATGTGAGTTAGCAGATCTCCTCAGGGTCGAGTATGTGTTTGGGGATCTATAGGTGAGGACACAATGTGATAACAAGAAGACGCCAGACGAGGAAATGTTGAGTGTGGAGTCACATCGATACAATAACATGTCCGCTTTGTTCTCGATTTGTGTCTAGATTCAGCACGACAGAGCAATGACGACGAAGATCATGCTTAGTCAAGATGATGGAGATGATGATACTTGCGACTTTAATATCATGGGAAATTATTAGGGTTGATTTACTCATCTACCTATGTGCATATGCTATCTTATTTCATTTTATAGTTACATCCTTGCATTATTACAATATGACATCTAAGTCCTCAACAAATATTAAACTTGTTGTAGTCAGTGCCAATCAATGATAAGATCAGTAAGCTTACTCCTTTTATATTAGAGGTGTTGTAGATAGTGTGCCACTGCGTGCCCACCCTTACCACCTCTCCAATGTCAAGAAGAGGCAATGCAGATACTTTATGCATTATATAATTCTTATCATAAGAGAGTGATATACACTTGGCTATGGTTTGTCTTGTAGGCTTTAATTGACTTTGCTTGCTCTATCCTTTGTATCTTCACTTATAGACTTTCTAAGCAAGTACCAAAATGAATAAATTGTTTGTGAACAAGGCTGATACTCACTCAAAGCTTGTTTATATTCATTTGAGATAATATATCTATATCTATATATATATTTACATGCTTGAACATTAGTGACTTCAACACATTAATGTTCATGAACAAAGCTCATGAATAGTTTATGAAAAACTAGAAAATACATTTCTTCAAAATTTTGAAAGGTAGGAAGAGGGTATGTGATTGCATAGGTAGATTTTAAGAAGGTGTTTATCCCCTTGAGTTAGAATTATCATTGAAACTCTTGAACCAACAAATACTCCAAGCATGGCAAGCAATTTTATAATGGATTCAATAATCACACTTTCTCTTTAGGTCCTTTGAAGTGGAGAAGCAACCCATGAATATATGATATCCAAGGGAAAATCTTGATTTCAATCTCTATTTTTTACCCTTATCCTGGTTTGGTTGCCAAGATGTCCATTTCATTTATAGACATAGTTTATTGACTTGGAGATTCCTTTGAGATATTAAAGTTATTGACATAGCTTCTCAATAGAATTGTTGGATTTTGCATAAATAGATCAACCATGCCAATTGAAAATGAAG
>JBBMJZ010000137.1:21002873-21017107 GCA_037833815.1 Zingiber zerumbet
ATTATATATTTATATAAAATTATAATATTCTTATTAAAATTTATAATTTTATTCTAATAAATAAATTTAATATATTTGTCAATATTTTTCATAAGTATAGTATAAAATCTATAAATTCTATATTAAAATTATTATTTTTTTAATGTAAAAGTTGATTTATGAATTTAACGAACATGTTCACGAGCTAACGAACTGAATATTACGACACTTGAGTTTGATTTATTTATCTTAATAAGTCTAATTAAACGAACTTAAATAAGTTGTTATCAAATCAAGTTTTGAATAATTAAATTGTTATCAAATCGAGTTTCGAATAAATGACAATGACTTAGTTCAATTTGCACCCCTATCCTGATACTAAAAGTGAGACTTCCATTAAAAGTTAAAACGGCATGACAGATTGATTTTTTTTTTTTCTTCCCTTCTTATAAGGCATATATTGACAATGTAATCAAATAGAGCTCTCTCCATGTTTATGCTGATGAAGACTTTGTGCCCTTTTAAAACATTTTATATTTTAAATTATTCTTTTGTCACGTTTGGTTCTCATCGCTGTTTTTTTTTTTCTGCTTAATTAGTATTATTATTATTATTCGATAATTCATTTTCACTGCTGGGATGGAAAATGTACAGCTACACTCTGACCATGATCCAGAACCGTTCGATGCCCATCGGACGTTCGTTAACGTGCCACAACGGATGCGGGGTCTCAGATTACGACCGCGTCGACGTCCGGGAGAACCCAACCGTGATCGACCGGGCCGATCGCAGTGCCCTGCTCGAGCCGGTTCAGCAAGCACGCCGACGTGTCCAGCGTCGGAATGAAGTAGCTTCCCTGGACCCCTGGGAGCGGCGGATCTTCGGCTCGGTTCTCCTCCGCACCGCCACCGGCTGAGGCGCCGGTCAACTGGTGGACCAGATGGCGGAAATTGGCCGGGTCGGCGGCGATGTAGGTGGTCGGCAAGAGCTTGCACGGCCGGGACTTGCGCTTCTTCCCGATCTGCGCGAAGGGAGGGTCCAGGAGGTGGGGCAGCGGGGCGACGTCGATGGGGAGCGGGAGGAGGAAGGGGGAGGAGGTGTCGAAGGAGAGGAAATCCGGCGATGGTACGGCGACGGAGGAGGAGGGGCCGGAGCAGAGCGACATCCAGAGGGCACGGGTGAGGGCGTCGTTCTCGCGGGCAAAGGCGGCCTCGGAGATGGAGCCGTTGGTCCATGGGCGGAGCTCCTCGGCCATCGCTGCGGTTGGTGGCTGCTTCTCTGGTGGCGGCTTCTCGATTGAGGACAAGGAGCAAGCGTTTTAAAGAGGAGCCACACGGACATCATCAATAACATTTTGTTTTACTAAATTCTAAATATAATTAAAAATATATTATAAAATCACACTCTATTGATATTTTTAATTACAAAAATTGATTATTTTAAATTAACTTCCACGCACAGACTCAAACATGACTTTGTATTTCGACGTATTTTTTTATATTATTTTTTTTAATTGATTCCGCTCTTCTTATTACTTTTGGCAAGATCAAAGTTTTTTTTAAACCTATTAGTGGATATTTAAAAAATAATAATCAGAATTTAATTATCACACATTGTATATTTATGGTGATTAAATTATACGTGAAGTTTAGCGTGACGCCAAAAGTTATCGCGCTTCTTGTATTTGTTCGATGGTCGGAATATAAGACTGGATTAGGATTTGGAAACTGGATTAAACTGCCAATGCATGGCAGCGGTTTTTGACTTGGGAACAATGAGTTTAGCATGTCATCAACGTGAGAAATGCACACTCGTTTGACTTTTTTAGCCCGCGCTTTAAGGGTCAGACAAGGGTCAATGTACTTGGGTTGGGGGTGTCTCTTAACGACCTACAAACTAAACGAAAGTTGATTGACGGGTACAAGCTCCCTTCTGGCCTTCTGTCTTCTACTCGGCCTAAAGGAATCTTTGCATGCCTTCGTTATCTTTTGTGAGATCAATGCACTATAAAAAATTCCATTTATTTAAGACCGTCCTTTGGTCGGTAAGACCGGACACAAAATTAGAATTCTAACTCTAATGACTTTGATATATATTTTTATCTCTAATTTTTAATCGAGCTAATCCACTTATATAAATTTTTCATAGGCGAAAATTGAATTATTTTGATCCTAAAGGATTGACAGAAAAAAAATGTTAATTTTTAGATATGAGATATTCACGGTAAAATGCTAAAGTTCTATGGGTATAATTGTCCTAGATAAAGTTGATCAATTTACTTAAGCTTAAATTTTAATATTTAATAATATATAGATATTATAGATATAATTGTCTATTAAGAAAAATATTGGTGCAAGTAAAAGAGTAGTCAAGTAGGTCAAGGATACTTAATTGGGAAAGTCTTAACTAAAGGTTAGATAAGGACAATACCAACGAGATGATTGAGATAATTGATAGAAAAAGAAAATTCAAATGGGTCAAAGGTTGATCAAATATATGGTGTTTGGAAGTCCAAGTGGGTCATGGAGGACTAAACACTTGGCACGAGGAAAAAAGTTCAAGTGGATCAAAGAATTGACCGAATACTTGGAGGAGAAGTTCCAGCAGCTCAAGGATGACCGGATGCTAGGCCATGAGAAGTCCCAACAGGTCATGGTAGACCGGATGTTGGGCAAGAAACCCTAGGACTCGAGTTTAGGAACTAGGGTTGCCAAATTGATAAACAATTGATTTAGCAAAACTTAAGTGATTAAGCTTCAGCTTAATTGCTTATGCTCAAAATCATGATTATAGAAGTGACCTGAATCGCTTAAGCTAAGCGATTCAGAATTGTTGGATCGAGACACATATGAGGTTCTGTAGACCTATCAACGGGTAATGCATTGAATACCTTTTCCAGAACTGTCGGAAGAGGGGATCGAGTACAATAAAAGAATAAGAAAAGTGTAACCGCTACACTTAGTCACTTTTCTTTATGCAAAAATTAAGTAAAATATTAAAAGTTTGTTACCCAATACCTTCAAAGATGATCGGATCAGACTCGGTGTTGGATGACTCCTCAGCAGTAGTCGGGCACAACAACGTCGTAGAAGAGTAGCAACAAGAAGTCGGAGCACTCAGAACATCGAATGAACGCATAGAAACTTATAGTAGAAGTGTGTTTGAGTTCTTGGTCGAGAACCTCTTTTATTGAGTGTTGAAGGCACCTTCCATAGAACTGAAAGCGCCTTCAACCCCTAAGCTTCTTATCATTGTCGAAGTCTTCTGCATTATTCGACTAAAGATGCTTTCCAAGCTCCGAAGGCACCTTCCATAGCCCTGCTTAAGGCATCTTCTATCGCCTGAAAGGCGCCTCAGGCATTATTCACCGAGACATTATTTTGTGCAATTTGATCTTGTAAGTTTATGTTAGTCAAAAATAAATAATAACCTACAAAACAAAGTTAGTATAATAAACATAATATTAAATAATAATTAGATAATGTCTCCCCAAGAACAGGATTTAGTCAGGGTCTCAATTTAAGTTTTTGAAATTGACTTAAATTGGACTAACACCTACTGTCCTTTCAACCGGGACGCGTCCTCATTGAGTCATTTTCCTCCAGTGACTTACCTCCACTTACCAAATGTCAAGTTACCTCCTTGACGTCCAATCTGATCCGCTAAGTCCTCCTACAAGATTCGCATATCCGGACTTCGCCAATCAAGAATCGAACATCCCGACCTCCTACCAGAATCGCACATCAGGACTTCAACCCATCGGGAATCGAACATCCTGACCTCTTGCTAGAATCTCACATCTAGACTTCCTACCTAGTGTCTGTTTCTCTTGACCCGTCAAATTAGTCAACGTAACCTTGCATACTCGGTAACAAGGTTAGATCAATAATACATCTAACTTTAATCCACTTGTCATTCATAAAAACTTAGGTTTGATCATTGGTGCTAAATGCACCAACAAGGATAGCTTAAGTGATCATATTATTCACTTATGACCTTTTCTGTAAGGAAACAGAAAGAGTGGTAAGCAATTAAGTAGGATAGCTTAATCGCTTATGACCTTTCTTGTGATTGAGCAAAAGGGAGCGGAATCGATCAGGCTAATTGATTCCGCCCCTCTTAAGCGATTAGGGTAACACTTAGGTTAAAAAATATAGCAGTTCTGAGCAAGTTGCAGAGGCGGTAATCGCTTAAGGAGAATCTTAAGCGATTTAAGGCGATTGAAGAGCCCTAGAAAAGGGTTGACACGGGCACTATTTCTTATCTCTCTCGCTCACAATTTCTCAACAACACTCAATGCCAGTTCTTGGGAGTTCTTATAGCTTAGTGATGTTGCATTTCCTTCTATCAAGATACATATTTGAGAAACAAGAAGAGATCAAGCTAATATTTCATTGTTGTAATTTCGTGTAAGATTTCATTGTATTTGTTCTTGTTCTTCTTGGTATATTTTATGTTGTGAGCGTGCACGAGGTTTTTCTACCTCAGGATTATTTCTGAGAATGAGTGTTTTCATAGTGTAGATATATACACTATATGGATCATTAGATTAGTCATCTCAAGAAGATGGATACCAAGTAAATTCTCATGTTAGCATTGGAGAGTTCTTCACTTCAAGTATTCCGCTACAACTTATCTTCTTCAAAGTGAGAGAATTTATTCACCCCCTCTAGCTCTCCTTGGTCCTAACAAGTGGTATTAGAGCGAGACCGTTCTTCACCGGACTCATCACCTAAAAGGGCAATGAGCTAGAGGAAGAAGAAGAAGTTGAAGCCCTAAAGTCAACAAGTTAAAGATTTCATCTAGAGAGCTCAACTTCAAGATGGATTTCTGAGATGGACTCAGATTTGGTATTCGAGCACCTCCACCATTCATATCGTCAAGCTTCAATCTTTAGAAATCAAGGATAAAAAATTTCTTCATAATGGAGATAGAGCAATGGTTTATTCTAATGGAAGGATTTGAAGCTCCAAGTGATAGCAAATGCAAACTCATCAAGAGAAGTAAATGGAGCGAGGAACAAATTCAAAGATGCGAAGCAAATGAGAAGATAACTAAAATTTTGGTTAATTTATTGCCATACACTATTTTGTACAAAATTGAATACTATCAAGATGCAAAGGAACTATGGAGCAAATTGGTGAAGCTCTATGAAGAACCATCCTCTATGGAATGCAAAGACGAAGGCAAAGAGGGAAACTCTTTGTTTCATGTGCATAAGGATTCAGAGGTTGAGAGATGTCCAATATTCGAGAAGGAAATTGAAGAGGTATCCACCTCAAGAATTGAGGAGAAGTGTAGATCATTGATGTCGGATCAAGAAGAAGCCTTAATTTTTAGAGATGATAAGGAGGAAGATGGTGCCACCTCTACAAGTCAAGAAGGATCAAATGGAGGATCATGTGTCACTCATACAAGCAAAGGTATAACAATTACAAGTTGTAAAAATAAAAATCATATTATCTATTTTGAGTGTAGGGAAAGAAGTCAGTACAAGAGTAAGTGTCCTAATTTGGTCAAAAAGAAGATCCTAGTGGCACCTAGGGCGGAGGAAAAATCAAAGGAGGTCGACCCCGTGGGGCAAGGAGCACATTGTGTGCTTCTCATGTAATCAAAAGGAATTCTATCAAAATCAATGTCCAAAAGGGAGGAGATCGACCAAGAGCTAAGAAGGAAGCTCAATTCAAGGGGAGCTCTTAAGAGCAAACCTAAGGTATCATTTATTGATACAATTCCTTTAAGTAATGATAAAAAGCATGTTAGAAATAATTTTTATCATTTTAATGCTATTTATCATGAAAATAGGAAGCATGATAGGATTAAGAAAAAATATATAACATATCATGCAAGAACTAACTTACCTAAGGATAGTAAAAAATGATTAGGCAAGAAATCTAAGAAAAATCGATATATGCCTAAAAGGAAAAATTGTTAAAAGATAAATGAAAAATCTAAGTTTGAGGATTTATGGAAGAGAAATCTAATCTTGAGGTCAAGACTTGGAAAATTAAAGAGGACCCTTAGAGAAATGACAAATGAAGAAAAAAGGTTTAAGAGCAAAAACCTAGGTCAAAATAAACAAGATTCATCCAACAATTGTAGAGGTTTGAGATACAAATCTAAAGCTAAGAAGGATGTTTCTTCGTACCATAAAGTTCCATATAGTTATGGAACTAGCCCTAGGTCTAGGAGTCAAGTCAAAGTTACAAGGAAAGTTATCCCTAGAGTTAACTTTGAGGAAACTAGTGTAACTAAGGCTTCTAAGAGGCTTAGGAGAGTCATTAGGAAAGTGTCTAGGGAAGTTATCCCTAGTGAGTATTTAGAACACCTAAAGAGCATCAATTGATTTTGGGTTCCTAAGAGTGCGTTCTCTAGACCCTAAATGAGTTTAGAGGATGTCAACCCTAATTGGAAGGGTAGTTAATGATAAGCAATGATTAGATATATTATTTTTTGGGTTGATATGTGTTCTCTATACATTTGCATGCTTTAATTTACAATTTTTATCATGTTTACAAAGCAAGGTCCGTTATGAGTTTAATGATGGATTTTCTCTTAATTCATGATTTATTCCTCATAATTTGAATTTGGTCTTGTAGGATGTTGAAATTGATACATGATTTGATTGAAGTTAAGCCAATTCAAGAGGAATCAACCCAATCCAAAAGAAGTCTTCATCCAACCAAGTAAAGGAGCCCAAGACCCTACTTGGCTTCAATCTGATTCTAACTGATGTCAAGGAGCGAACCTATTGAGCTTAACCTAAGTTTAATCCTCCCACCGAAACCCTACTTCTCCACTAGACTGGACCCAAGTCAGACCCCAAAAACCTAAACCGAACCCAGTATAATCTAGCATGATGAACAGGGGCTTACAATTCTGCTCATCGTGTCGTTTCTTTGACGCGCGATCGCAACAACCCATCCGTCCTACTAGATATGCATCTCGTTCATCTTCATCAGCGTTGATGTCCTCAGTAATCGGCGATCAACTTTCGATCATCTAGAACCACCGACGAGTGTTCTCTTCGGCGTAATTCTGTTTCTGCGATTTCTGCTTCCACCATCGATCAGAGGCATTCTTTCGAGCTAGTGGATCCTCTACACACCAGTAAACATTAGCAGCATTCCTCTGGTGAAACCGTGCCTTTTTCAAATATATCCATCATCCACATCCCCCATCGGAGTAGTGATTCTAGTTTTAGAAATCCTTGTATCGTCAGTTGACAACTTCAGATTGCGTGAGCTTATCAGAGGGTTTCTTTGGTGTTCTGAGCGATTCTAGGTCTGAGCTTAGAGCTAAAAATTTCTTCTCCAACACCAGTTGGAGTGTTCTTTGCGGTTCCTTGTGTGACGACAAGGAGAAGAGGAATTGAACTATGATTTGGGTGTAGGGATGTTTAGATTTCTTTTTGTATTTATTCTTTAGTTTATGGAATTTTGTTTATACAATTTCAATTATGCAATTTATAGTTTCGTAGCTTCAACTCTAAAATTCAATTCTTCACAAATTCTGTTATGCATAGCAACATTCATTTTTCGCAATTTTAGTTTCTAAAATTCCATTCTTGAAATTTTACTTTCCGTTAATCATCTAGGTTTTTTGTCAATTAAATAAGTTAGTTTAATAGGTCAAGCATTTCTCAGTTTTGTCTAATTAGAATTAGTGTTAAAGGTTTAGTTGCATTTGATTCACAGCTTAGTTTCATTTCAAATTTCTGTACTTTATGATTTCTGCACTTGGTTTTGCTGTAATTTGATTTATGCAATTCTGATTTTCTGAAATTGTTTCTTTTCTTAGTTTAGAATTTAGTTACATTTAATTAGTTAAATCAAGTTTAGCTTAGCTCCATGTAGTTTAGGTTTTGTTTCTTAAGTTGCCAATAGTTTAATTCCATGAATGATTAGTTAAGCTAGTTGTCAATTATCATGTTGCTTAATTACTTGCTTGCTCAGGTTTAATTTCTATGTTAGAACAAATTTTATTTTATTACAATAGATTTTGTTAGTTTGCCATTCAATTTCCAATCTAGGGTTTAATCTCAAAGTCAAACCCCCAATTCTACAAGAAAACCCCAAAAATAATTTTAAATCTAAAATCAACACTCTACTATTAGTTTCCTCGTGAGATTTAACTGGGACCTTATGCTATATTATTTCTCTGTGTAGTTGAGGGTTTTCAAACATCATATCGATTCGGGAGGAGTTCATTTGTGACATAAAAAAAAGAACCCACTAGTTAACCTAACCATGAAAAAGTTAGCATCTTAGGGCATTTTCAAGGTGTTGTGATACTTTGAAAATAAAAATTTTATTTTTACTCTTGAAAAGTAAATGTGTCAATTAAAATATTTGAGGAATTGAGCTTAATTAAATTGACACAACTAGGATAGAAGGTAAAATGTGCTAAATAGGGATTAATTGGGATTTTGACTCATTTAATGAAAAAGGTGGCTTTTAGGTCAAATTATATTTAACTTAGCAGAAATAAGTTAAGGACAAAACTTAGATAAAAATCTAGGTATTCTTATTATGCTAAATTATTATGCTTTATTTGCCCTATCACATACCATGATATCATGACATCATATTTGATATTAATATTTCATTATGAAAAATATCATGATATTTTTAATACATCTTATACATACATCATTCCATTTATGATATATTTATATTTCATTTTTTGGAAAGTATGTACGTGATGTGTACCATGATTATTTTCATGTATTATTTTAATTTCTTATAATTAAGGATAATGATATTAATTATCAAATGGCATCATAGGTGGATTATCAAAATTTAAAATACCTATTTAGAAATACATGATTCCTTAGATATGGGAAAACCAATATCTACATCTCACAAGGAGTATAAGTTGACTTGTATATGTTTTGATGCATATAGATACAAGTGAGATGTTAGAAGAATGAACAAATTCAAGATGTTGATTTAGTGCATCTATTTTTGTTTTAATTTCATCAAAACATATATATTATGTGTTATCTAATCATGGGGAAAGTAAGTGTACAAGTCATACGCATTTAGCCCAAAGATCATGGTTGAAAATTGGTTTTAAAAAATAATTTCAAAAATATTTTAGAAAACTTTGGTAAAGACTATTTGTTGATAGCAATCACCATTGAATAGTTAGATACGAACTTAAGAGAAACATTAAAGATGCATCTAGATACAAGTGAGATGTTAGGAGGATGAACAAATTCAAAATGTTGATTTAATACATCTATTTGAGTTTTAGTTTCATTAAAACATATAGATTATATGTTATCCAATCATGGGGAAAGTAAGTGTACAAGTCATGTGCATTTAACCCAAAGATCATAGTTGAAAATTAGTTTTAAAATATGATTTCAAAAATATTTTAGAAAACCTTGGTGAAGACTATTTATTGATTTCAATCATCATTGAATAGTAAGACACAAACTTAAAAGAAACATTAAAGTTTTCAATGATTTCTAATTGCATGTCAATCTTTAAAAAAGAATTGTATTTTCTTAGAAAAATATTTTTCCATGATTATATGACATAAATAATATCTACATAAATTTTTATAAATTTTTGAATTTTGTAGAATTATTGGGGTATTTCTGAAATTCGGACAGAAGAAAACTTGTACATCAAAAATGGTAAATGACTAAGAGCTTTCCTTAATCGCTTATGAAGTGACTTAATTGATTAGAACTTCGTGCTAATCTCTTAAGACATGGCTTAAGTGATTAGAAGTTGTCTCTAAGTGCTTGAGGCCTGATTTAAACGATTGATTAATGAAAGCAATCACTTAATGTTTTGATTTCAACTTAAGTAAGCTTATTTAAGTTGATTTGAGCCACATTTAGTCAAAGATAACTATTCCTAATCCTATAAAGTGCTTAAAGAAGCATTTAAGGGTATTTTTCTTAATGGGAATAAGAAAGGAATGGTTCAAGGGGATTAATTTGGAGTTTAAGGCAAGGTTTAATTTTTAAGATTGTAATTTTAACCTCATACCTTAAAAATTTCAGATTTTCTAAAGGTTTAGAAACTCCAAAATCATTGTTAGTATAATGGTAGAAGTTTAGAGTATATTTTGAGGGGAGGATCTCCTTAATTAAACACATGAATTGAAAATTGAAAATTGAAAGTAAATGCTCTAAGATGAGCATTGGATGATGGATAAATGTTTAAGAATGAGCATTGAAGGTGAATGAAGGGTATGAAGCCATCATTGTAATATTGTGCACAACAAGTGAGGTTGTGATCAACACATGAGATAAATCTTGGGAGAATATTTTTTATGTGTGCTAAAGGGGGAGAATGTAGGGTTTAAGTTAAGAAATTCTCCATATTCTAGGGGGGATGTGAAACTCTTATATTCAGGGGAAGAATATAGAAAACCCTCATTCATGCTTTGGCATGAAGAAGAAGTTGAGACTATTGACTGAGCCTAACTTAAATATATTATCAAACATCAAAAAAGGAGAGATTGTTGGTGCAATTGTCCCTGGATTAAAGTTGACCAGTTTGACTTAAGTTTGAATTTGATGTTTAATAATATATTGAGATTGCAGGTGCAATTGTTCATTAGGGAGAATGTTGGTGCAAGTCTCCTCTAGTCAAAGGTTGACTAGTTTAAAGTGAGAGAGTAGTCAAGTAAGTCAACATTGACTGGATACTTGACTGGGAAAGTCCTAACTGTAGGTTAAGCAAGGACAAGACCAACGCGATGGTTAACAGAATAAGAAAATCCAAGTGAGTCAAAGATTGACTGGATACTTGGAGTTTGGAAGTTCAAATGGGTCATGGAGGATCAGACACTTGGCACGAGAAGAAAAGTCCAAGTGAGTCAAAGGATTGACCGAACACTTGGTGGAGAAATCCAGTAGGTCAAGGGTGACCGGATGCTATGCAATGAAGAGTCCCAATAGGTTACAGTTGGCTATATATTAGGTAAGGAATCCTAGGACTCGAGTTTAGGAGCTAGGCTTACCAAATTGATTGGGATAATCGATTTGACATAGCTTCAGCGATTAAGCTGGAGCTTAATGACTTAATGCTCAAAATCGCGATTATAGAAGTGACCTGAATCGCTTAAGCTAAGTGATTCAGGATGACTTAAGCGATTATCCTGATCACTTAAGGCTTTTTTTTTTGTAAGGAAACAGAAAGGGTGGTAAACGATTAAGTAGAGTAGCTTAATCACTTACGACGTTTCTCGTGATTGAGTAGAAGGGAGTGAAATCGATCAGGCTAATCGATTTCGCCCCTCTTAAGCGACTGGAGTAATCTCTTAGGTTCAAAAATATGACCGTTCTGAGCAGGTTGCAGAGGTGGTAATCGCTTAAGGAGAATCTTAAGAAATTTAAGGCGGTCAAAGAGCCCTAGAAAAGGGTTGGCGTGGACACTATTTCTTATCTCTCTCTCACAGTTTCTCAACAACACTCAACGCCAGTTCTTGGGAGTTTTTGGAGCTTAGTGTTGTTATATTTCCTTCTATCAAGAAGCAGATTCAAGCAACAAGAAGAGAGCAAGATAAGATTTCATTGTTGTAATCTCGTGTAAGATTTTATTGTATTTATTCTTACTCTTCTTGGCGTTTTTCATGTTGTGAGCATGTACAAGGCTTTTCCGCCTCCGGATTATTTCTGAGAATGAGTATTTTCATAGTGTAGATGTGTGTACTGTATGGATTATTGGATTAGTCATCTCAAGGAGGTGAATACTAAATAAATTCTCGTATTAATATTGGAGAGTTCTTCACTTTAAATATTTTATTATAACTCATCTTTATCAAAACAAGAGAAACTATTCATCTCCCCTCTAGATTTCCACGATCCTAACAAGTTCGAATATCAATAATATAAATAATTTACAAGTTGACTTGTGTACATATACTCTGATTAGAAGAGAAGCTTTAGAAGCTTATATTATTAACTTTCAGCTATTTAATAATATGAAAGGAATGGAAGACACTTGAAATATCTGTGGTAAAGCATTCATATTATAATTCAATTGACTATTTGTTGTAATTGACTAAGTTATTTCAAAGACTAGACAATGAGAATTCCCATGCTAATCTACCTAATCATGATTAAAATTTATCTTGGAGAGGCCGTCAATTTCAGTTTTGACGGTTAATAATCATGATTAAAATTGAAATTTACATATATGCATGGTTTGTAATTAGCATGTGATACTCATACGTTGATTAACATGGATAATAAGGACAAAAATAAAAATATATATATATACAAAAAGTCGTTCAACATATGTCCCTACTAAATTTATCCTTTTAGTTCCCTTATAATTTGATTTATTCATTAAAAAAAAATTAAATTGATAGTCCAATCAGTGCATCTCTAAGTAATCTATTAAAATTATTATATATTTTCTACCTTGTCTAAATTTATAATAAATAATAATATGCATTGTCATATTCCGAAGGAGTCCCTATTTAATAAACAAATATTATCTCTCTTCTTATGACAATATATAAAACTCAGATACATTACCACTTAGCTGTACAAGCATAATAATCTACAACTCACAAGGCTGGAATCAAAACAACAACAGCTTATACAACACATGCCACACAAAACTGAAAATCAACAGACTACATGCTGACATGACTTACATTACAATAAAACCTAAAAACGAATAAAAGTGGTCACAAGACTCAAAACTATAAATAAGACAACTTATTACAATACCAAGTTTGAATACAAAGTACAAATAACACAGTGCAAAATAGCAGAAAAAATTGCTCCCGGATGTGACGTGGGACTGACAGCCAGGATCCTCAAAGCAACTCCTTAAACATCTACCTGTTACCTGAGGAAAAGTAAAACATACATAGGGGTGATGAGTCAAGGTGACTTAGCGGGTAAGAGACAAATGATAGTATATGAACAAATGTGTAAGAAGATCAAAGTATACAATCTCAGTAGGGAAATAAGAACATGATCATATATGACATAATAAGTGCACATACCAATACCGATCTAACACACATAGTATAATGATTAGTAAATCACTAGAGATCAGTAATATACCTGCTCATAATACCTGAGTAATATATATGACAACATATACATGTATGATAAATGAACATGCATGAATAATGACAAGATTACAAACATATGCAACATGCATCTATAACATAAGTAATTTACTCAATTGTAAATAATGCAATGATGAGCAAAGTCAGGTAATGATCAACATGGCTACCACAAAGCCTAAGCTTGTGTCAGTACATATAACAGTAATAAATCATTATATGTGGGAGCAACGTTTCACGACAAGCAATACATTATACGTGGGAGGAACGCTCCACCACAAGTAATATATCATATGTGGGAGCAACGCTCCACCACAAGCGATACAAATGAACAAGACATTTAGCTATCTAGTTATGGACTGTAGTGTATCACTCTACCACAGATAGGGTTGTAAACGAGCCGAGCTGAGTCGAATAATAAGAGGTTCGAGCTCGGGCTCGGTTTATTATCCCTAAGCTCGAGCTCGTCTCAAGTTTGATTTGGGCTTTAGTTCTTAAGCTCGAGTTCGACTCATAATAAAATTAAATAGCTCGAGTCCCGCTTGAGGTTGGTTCAGAAAAAGGTCGTTCAAAAATTAAACAAGCTTAGTTCGAGCTCATTTAAGATAATTAGCTATAATAATTAATAATATATTATTATATTTATTATTTATGTGATATATATATATATATATAAGCCTCTTAACGAACATATTCGTCACCCTCTTAATGAACACGTTCGCGGGCCTCTAAGCGAACATGTTCGCGACCTCACAAACAAAATACTATTAAAATCGAGCTCGGCTCGATAATGTTTTCGAGCTCGAAATAAGGATCAAGCTTGACTCATTAACTTAATCGAACGAACTTGAATGAACCTTTCTTCAAGCCGAGACTCGAATAACTCACGAGCGGCTTGACTCGTTTACACCCTTAACCACAGATCACCATGGGCAGTCTGAAATGTCAAAGTCCCTGTCTGTGGGAGATCACTCTACTACAGATCATTGTGAGCAGACAAGAAGCAGCTATGTAGCTGCGGACTGTGAGAGATCTCTCTACTATATATCACTGTGGGCACCTAGGGTATAACAACCTAAGGATTGTTAGAGTGTATACTAAAAGCCTAGCTTTTGTATAAGCATTTATTTAGAAATAAAGGATCACAATGGTCAAATACCTACATTTATATGCTAAGTGTAGTTGTTCAATTAATTTATATT
>JBBMJZ010000137.1:21021171-21047106 GCA_037833815.1 Zingiber zerumbet
TGTGCCAATAAAAAAATAGAAAAAAATAAAATAAGAAAGTAAAAGCATTTCTCACGGAAAAAAAAAAGATAAACTCAACTAGTCCCGGGATGACCGGCCCGGTCACACAGAATTTTTCCATCGACTACCGGGATAAATCGGGAAGTGCCCACGGTGGCCATCCCAGAAGTCTAATATCCTATGGTTGCACACTCTATTTAGCAGAAAAATTTATATAAATTTATTATAACTAAGGATTAAATTATGGATAGCTAGGTGACAACATGTATAGAAATATTTCTCATGAATCTCATAGTCTAATGTAATTTAATTAAATTAATCGTTTCATTTTGAGTGAATTTTTGTTAGACGCATTGAATATTGTAGATAGTCAGTGATACATTACTTTTTATAAAATGATTAGGCTAAAAAAAAGTACATTTAAAGTTTTTTTTAATTATGTATTACTTTTAGATTTATTTAGGGTCAAAGTATATTACTTTAATTTTACATTTGATGACTTATAATAAAGTAAAAAATCAAGGAATATATTATGATTTAGCCTAAGAGATAATCACATCAATTATTGACATATTTGCTAGTGAATTTATTGTGTATTAAGAAAAATTTAGTAGTCGAGAATATAAAAACAAAGGATTGAGGATTAATTCATACTAAAAATATCTTCTAACAAACAAAAGAGAGAAAATTCTTCCTTTTATTTCATAGAAGGATCTACACTTAATCTTCAAGTGTTTTTAGGTCATTAAATAAATTTATAATTTATCTAATTGGAGTATCCTACTTAACATAGATTTGGTGGGTTATAGTTGGTAATAGTAGTTGAATGAAAAATAAACAATTCAATCATATGTCCATTAAAACACAAAAGTTGGTTAGGAGTACTGGTTAAAATTGAATTGAATATAATTAGATTAAATGGAGTTTTAAAAAAAAAAACATTGTTTTTAGAAGTTGAACCAACTCCAAAAGGCATAATTAACTTCAACAACAAGTCTATATTTTATTTATTAATTTGGAGAACTGTCATAAATTTTTAGTTGGCTTTCAACTTACTTTATTTTTGAGGTGTCCCTTCCACTTGATCATTTTGTCATCAAGGATGTAATTGTTTACGTCTTTGTGGTATTACATGTGCATGTTAGTTGGATCATGCTTAGATTGCCCTCTAGTAAGACCTTCCTTATCTTGTCGGAAAGGTTTTAAGAGTGCACACTTGAAAAACATGAAGAACATCGTTGTTGAAGGGAAGGTGAAGCTTGGAGGGAACCTTTTCCACCATCTCGGTGATCTTGAATAACCCTTTCATTTCTTATCCTTTGGTGGTTATTTACCTAGCTTTATGAGGATCCCGTTGTCCAACTTGAAACTCCATGGATCATCTATTTTCAATAGTCCATTGCTTTCTCCTTTTAACACCCTTACGCCATAACGATACATTCGACATGTTTATGCCATCCTTTAGCCATTTTGAAATCTGTATTGCTCACACTTGCATGTCATGAAACTTGTAAAGAAAATTAACCATGATCGAGCCTTTCTTGCTCAATGTTTGTTTCAAAGATCATGTCTTTTAACTTCCCTAGCTTATCCTTCCCTTGTTGTCTTAGGTGTGTCTTCCACATTCTCTCCTATGAAAATGGATCTAAACTATCATTTTACAATAAGCAATGAGGTAAGTCTCTACACACTCAACTAAGGATTGTTTACGGTGAAATCTCTCCTCTCAAAGGTGATAAAAAATGTAGACTAGGGGAGTAGATTACCATAAGTATGAGTTGAAAACCTTCAACTTTTTTCAGGCCTTGGAGACATTTAGTACTTGATTATAAAATATTTGAAACATATCTTGTGCAATCTTTAGTGCATAGAGTACTCTAAATAGCTCTATGTTAGCTGTTTCCCCTCAACCAAATCATCCAATCGATTGAAGCAACAAATATAGTCATTGGAAGCAAACAACTTTAAGATAAACTAATAAATAAATTGACTCATCTAATCTGTAATTGACTAAATTTCTATTTAAACAATAATTGTTTAATTAAAAACATTCTATTTATCTAATGTTTATAATGTCAATTGATTGATATGCTCCAACTGATTAGACAATTCTTAGTTGATTGAATCCTAAATGGTCATACCTTCACTTGGCTTACCACCACCATAATTCTATCCAAAGGCATGAGACCAAGTTTGTCAATAAACTATGACTTAGAACATCAATCCACCAATTGAACTAAACATAATTCGATCTCATTGAGTCAACAAGCTCTATCAACTCCATATGAACTCTATATGCAATATTCCAACTCCTTGGGCACTTGATGAACATATCAAAAAATCAGAAACAAAAATATCTAATTTAAATCACATTGCCAATACATCAAAATAACGCGGTTGAATCGTTAGAATACTTTTAGAATATATTTTAAATTTTAAAATAATTAAAATATCCTTTTATATCTCTCAATTTGTGTTACTTCATTTCTCAACTATAAATATCATTATTGTAACTAATGAAAATAAATTAAATGAGACATGTGTTGTTATATGATTGCTATACAATTAGACCAATCGATGATATTGGAAAAGGCTTAAAAACTAAAATTAAGATTATTTTGATAACTTTAAGGTTCCAAAATATATTTTAGAAATGAAATAATTTTGGATGGTAAATGTAAGTTTCCCTCAAAATGCTTTTCTATTCTTAGGTTGTGAGCTACTTGAGGGTCATCAATGCACCATTCATGATCTTCATACGTTCTCTCGAGATGGTGCGGTGATTGAGAAATGAGATATTACCATATGAGATCTTGAGATCGAAATTCGGCACATCCAAACATGTTATCCCCATGCTTTGGCTACCACTAAAGGTTAATAGTCATCCATGATTACCTCCATTATATTGGTCTAGAGATTGATCAATGGAGACGCTGAAAATGAATAAATCATCTTTTATCACATTACCATCGATAAACATGATTGGGACATAGATATACTAGTGCTTTTCTCTGTCTTATCCATCAATTCACTAAGATGTGGTGGACCATGCCACTGCCAAATCTTCTAATTTCTAGTGAGCCCCATCCACTAATGCTCTCCAAATCAACGCAACCTTTGTCCTCCCTTTAGCACAAAGGAATTAGATCCATAGTTATCCTTTCCATGAAATTTATATCAATAATAATGTTTAAAGTGTTAAATTTTATTTTAGTCCATTGCCATGATGTATTGTCGTCTCTCTCAATTAGTAAGCAATTAGGTTAGTTAACAAAATCTTGAGATATAATCTCAATGATATTGATATAGGTGGCAAAGGGTGAACCTTTCAAGAACTAGACCATACACTTGATAGCTGAAGAGTAAAAACTAAGGTCTCATCTCTAGAAGAGATTGAATGCTCAAATTATTATGGAGTGGACTAATTAGGTGAAACTTTTGGAAAAGGAGAAGAAATAATAATTTTTCCCATACTCCAACTTTGATTCGAAAGAGAAAAGTAATTTCATAGTGTTTGATATTTTATAACACGATAAGTCAAACTTATTTATCCTCTATTACATAAAAATAATATATAATGTTTCAAATATTTATCTCTTTCTTTCTCTACAATTAATTTCTTATTATTTTCAATATATAAAATATGAAAAAGTAAGGAATTTAATTTGATATTTTCTTTCGAAAGTAAATGCATTAATTGAGTTTCTTAAAAATTATTTAAAAAAAAAATAAAATAACTCTCTTTGTAGAACATAGGAAGCATATGAAACTGATACTATGGACCATTATGAAAAATGTCTGAGTAGTCTTTTTTTCATGATTAAATGTAAAATTAATGCTACATTTAGCCTGATCCGAGGAATTTTCAGTAAATGTAGTGTGCACTTAGCTTCAATGTTTAACAATCCAATGCTTAACAAATTCATATGATCATTTTGTATTTGATATCCAAGAGACATACTGTTCTGGCTCATCATTGATCAACTGTTGATTCGAACATTCCTCTAATCTATTAGTGTAATGGTTTCATCAATTTCAACATTAGTCGACTAATTATTACCATCAATCGACTATAATTTAATCAGTCAAGTTCCACTGTCAAATTATGAATAATTTTAGTTTACTCAGACAATGACATTAGTCGACTGATATACTATATTAATCGACTATTATGATCAGTCTAATTTTCTAGTCGAGTTTTGAAGTTTTTTACACGTTGTAGTGACATCAATTGACCAGCCAAATCCATCGCTCAAGGTTACTATAGTAATATTGTAGTAAAATTGTAGCAATCACTTTTTTTAGGTTTTGAGATTTTTGCGTCCCTTAATCGATCGATACACCATATTAGTCAACTATAATACTCTTGTTTCAGCCTTACCAAAGTCGATTTCTCATCTTGTCCAGTATCCAATTGATCTCATCCTACCAGAACTTTTTTTTTTTGCCTGACATAGGACTAAAGGAATTTAGATATTTCCACAATGGTATGATATTATCTACTTTCAACTTAAACCCTCATGGTTTTATTTTTAGGATTTACTCAAAAAGTCTCATAATAATAGAGATATTTTTCCTTTATAAATTCATGAATTTTCCTGTGTGTCTTGAATATGAGATTTTGTTTGCAATCTTACAACCCCAATATTTATGCCTTATGTCAACTCCCTGTCAAATATCAGATCAATCATGACTCACTTGGACTTTTATCTTGTCAACTCTATATTGGACTTCTAATCACCAAATGTTCGGTCAATCGTGATCTACTTGAGCTTTCCATCTCATGTCAACTACATGCTTGACAGTTGGACTTCCGCCCGCCAAGTATCGACTGTAATCCACTTGGACTTTTCATATTTTATTAAGTATCTAATCAACTTTAACATATTTAACTTTTACATCGATAACTTAATATATTAATTGACTATCAAATATTCGATCAATCTTGAACTTTTCACTTTGATTTACTAATATTTAATTATACATTGAAACCCCAATTCAAATCCATTCAAATTTGATCAACTTAGTCAAGCATTGACCAGGGCCAGTGGCACCAAAACATTCTGCCTATTACCATTGCAACATAGCTATTGATTCTTAGGAACGTCTCTTACCATTGCAACATAGCTGTTGATTCTTAGGATGTAGGTTCATTAATGGATTTATGCTATTGATTCTTGGTCAGTTGTTCAAAAGTGAAGAAGTCATGGCGGACGAATACCTTGAACGTAGTTTCGAGTGTGTATAAATTATGCTCTAAAATTATTAGATGAACTAAAGAGAATATTATTTATCTCAGAATTAATTTAGTAAAACTCGGATACTTGAATTAAAAAAATATTTATGAAGAAGTGGAAGAAGACGACATACCAAAGCAACCATATTAAACTTAATAAAATTAAGATGCAGAGAATCATTCAGTGGTTGAAGTTGTTAGAGGGTTGCTATTGGCTTTGTAGTTGATATAACAACTCAACACAAATCATTTTTCTGAAGCCCCACAATAATGGTAATGGTAACGACAATGGTAAAGGATGTGAATGTGGGGAGGAGACTTTGCTTAGAGAGTGGAAATACTGATGGAACTTTTGGCCTTTGCGTGGGCTATGTATCATCACATTCACATGGAAACTAAAGGAACAAGACAAAAGTGTAGATCAAAATCAGAGATATCGAAAAGGATAGAAGATTATGTTGTGGAGTGGAATGCGACCAGAGCCATAAGGCCTTGTTGTATCACTGAAGCCAATGCTTCAGGGGTTTTGTATAATTTAGAGGATCATGCAGATCGATAGAAGGGGTGGACATCGATCACGTCGCTTCCTCCTTTCATTGTGTTATTTCTATTAGAATATTAGAAGCAGTGGAATAATAAAATAATAAAGGAAAGAACAAAGAGACAGAGGACTTTTACTTAGTTCCTAATCCCAAGGGTTAGTACATCTAAGGTCACGCACTCAGCACAAGTCCGCTATGCATACCTTCTTTCCAAAAGTTTTGTAGATTTTATACAAACACAAATAAGAATAAAGCAACAACGTATAATAATTAATACAAATAAAGTTTTGTCGATCGGTCCAGAAGTCCTGAGTGTCGCAACACTACTCCTGGAGTTCCCCGTCATAGAGCTTTTTCTGTAGATTCAAACACATAGTAGGAGAACAGAATATGGAATTGTTGTTCTGAACCTCGAGCCTCCATCTCCTTTTTATAGACTTTTTTCGATCGACCTAACACTGATCCGATCAACTGATCCATAGCTTATCTAAATTTGTTCTCACCTTATCTGATCGACACTTATCTGGATCAAACCTTATCTTCATCCATATCATAAAGTCGAACTTGATCTTTTGTCACATCAATTTCCATGTCAACTTGTCATGCTAACATTTTTGACAACTCAGCAATCTAGTCAACTAACCCCAGTCAGTTGACCAAATCAATTTTTCGATCGAATGAACCAAGCCACATCACCGACTTGGGTTCAGACCCTACACCCAATCAGCCAAACCTAGTTGGTTGGCCATAATGATTTTTTTAGTCAACCTAGTCGGTCCGGTCGACCAGCCAGATGGTCGATTGGACCGGTTTGGGTCTAATTCAACCCAGATCAAGTTCGATTCACTCTGGACTTGGTCGAGCTTCATTCGGTTACATTTGTCTGCTCTTCATTTTTCTTCCAACTCCAAGTTCCTGCAAAATAGTGTGCAAAACAAGCAAGCAAAAAAACAAGTCTTATCCTATAAGTCTACTTGACTAATTAGGCTTACCTTTTACTTGAAGTTTACTCCTCTAAAACTTCTCACCCCCTAAAATTAATTCCCTTAGGATTTTTTGTCCCCGGGTATGGTGCCGCGGTAGGACATCTAGGTTGTCACGCAGACACCCGCGGTTCGAACCCCAGCTACGACGTATTTGCATGAATTTTTCCTCCAAATAGGGGTGTAATCAAAGGATGCTGGGCATCCTGAGCTTCTGGACTGGCCGTCGCATGCGCTTCCCGATTTACTCTGGTGGTCGGTGGGAAACTTCCATGGGGTCGGGCCGGTCACCCCCAGGGATAGTCAATGAGGCTAACTGGGATTATCATTTTTGTCCCCTTAGGATTTTTCATTTGCTAAGCATCCAGTCACTTTGATTTATTTGGACTTGCCACTTGTTAGACATCTGATCATCCTTAACCTGCCTGGGTTTTCCACTTTCTAAACATTTGATCACCCTTGACCTACTTAGACTTGTCACTTGTTAGACACCCATTAATCCTTGACCTATCTAGACTTTCCCTTTGTAGACATCCGATCATTCTTAACCTACACAGACTTTACTCTTACAAGTCATCCGATCAATCTTAACCTGATTAGACTTTCCCTTTGTTAGTTATCCAGTCAACCTTGATCTGACTAGACTTTCCCTTTACTAGTCATCCAATCAACTTTAACCTGACTAGATTTCTCACTTCCAAATTGTTGGAACCCCAAGATTATTTTGGTGTGATCAACAAGTTAAGTTAGGTCATGTGGTATTTTAACATTGTGTTTAAGTGTGCAGGAGCTTAGGAGCACAGGGAGTCGAGTGAAAGACGCAGCTAGCGAAAATGACGACACGGGAGCGAGCCGACGAGCTCGGTGTGTCTGAGGGATGAGGCGCTGCGGAAGAGTACACCGGCGGACGAGAATGAAGCGTGCGGTGGTTCCGAAGGATGAGAAGCCGGAGCGGAAGATTGATCAGGGAGCAAGAGACACAGCTAGCAAGAAGGTTGGCACAAGGTGCAACCGAGGGACGAAGACTGTGGATGAGTACGCTGGTGGACGAGAAGGAAGCACAAGGCGATTCCGAGGGACGAGAAGCTGGAGCGGAAGCTTGCTCGAGAAGACCGGTACTTGGGTTCGGGTGAGCCCTCTTCTGGATGGCAGAGATTACCCAAGCAAGCAGATCCGGAGCAGAAGAACTGAACCGAGGCAGGACTGAACCGGAGAAGAGGTCTCGGATGAAAAGTCAACTTCTGTTGACTTTGGGCTCCGGGGCGCCCTGAATGATTCCGGGCGCCCGGAATGCTTCCGGGCGCTCGGACCTGAGTTTTGACCATGATCAAGTTTTGACTTAATCTGAACATTGGGGGGATAAAGTTTATCCCCCCCAGGGCACCTGGAACCCTTCGGGGCATCCTGACCAAGGCTATAAATATAGCCTTGGTCCAGAAGCTTTTCAACGAATTCGAGTAATTCATTTCCAACGCCTGTGTGCTGTAATTTAGAGTTAAGCTTCTGTTTTCTGCGCTTCAACGTTGTAAGAGACTTCTCCACCTAAAGGAGTATTTAGTGCTTCAACTTCCTTGGATTAACAACCATATCGGCTGTAACCAAGTCAAATTTGGTGCCTCATTTTTTATGATTTACTTTCTGCTTATCATTTATGCAAGTGTTAGTTTAAGAGTTCGAGAATGGTTGTTTTATTTTGCAGGACTATTGATTACCCCCTTCTAGCCGACCGCAACTGTCCCACAATCCTGACATACATATTTTCGACCATAGGAGTAGATATAACCCATGGTACGTCTAGTTCCCTTAGTGCATATGACGAGTTTGGTCAGTGTCAGCTAGTTTTAGTGCATATAGACATCACTGCTCAGGGGGTTCAAGCCTGGAGAGTTGGGCCACAGTCAGCCGTACTAGTCGAGGGCGGTGATGATTTTCCACACATTATTCCAGCCGAGGGAGAGGAGTGGCCAGAGTTTATGGCTGAGGAGCTCCTTGGATGTCCTCTAACTCTAACCCAGCCCTTGACTTCGACCTAGCTCTCGACATCACTATTTGTCGAGGATCGACTCGCTCGACTTAAGGAGTCCTCTACGCAGCTACGGTAGTCAATCTCGGATGAATTCAACACACTCCGAGGGGAGATGACCACTGGATTTACTTCTCTCTGAGATGATATGACTATCAGATTTGAGCATATTCTTAAGGCTTTGCGAGCACCTGAGCGACCCCTACCACGACCACCTGCTGATGATGATCAGACCTGATCATATTACATACACTATTATGCATTGTATATTGTTTGACTTACTATCTTCAGTCAGCTTTCTTGCTTTCAGTCTTGTAGGGAAATAGGTTACTAAACACGCAAATGCGCAGCAGAAAAACCTATTTCCTCTAGAAGATCTATGCGAAGGGAAACATAATATTATGCTAAGTTAGATTTAAAGACATGATAGAGGTATACCTTTGAAGCGTGCTCACGATATCCCGACAGCTCAGATCACAACACGATCAATTGTTCGCGCCTCTACGGTATCCACACGAGCAAGCCTTGTCTTCGATTGCCTCACAAACAAAGCAAGATGGAGATCAAAATACCTAAGGTTGTGCTAGCAAACTCAACTAGGAGTTTCGGCCAAGAAGGGAAAGGAGGAAGAAGAAGAATGCCAAGGGTCTCAATTCATGAAAAACTTATCAAAAATATCATCCAAATGATATTTATAGCCATCCCATGGAATACCAAGAGTCTCCACCCTTTCATCTTCTAATCCAATGGCTCAAAATCAACCATTCAATCCAATGGTTGAATTTTGACCATTCAACTTCCTTGGTGAACTCAAGTTCACCCAATGAGTCTAACCCATTGATTCCCATGTAATTGGACTCAATCCAACAATTGGATCTATTTGAGTCTAACTCAATGAGTCTAATTCGGATTACACTTAATCCAATGAGTGGGTTCATTCGAGTCTAACTCAATGATTAATCTAAAAAGCCTAATTATCTCATGATTGGCTCTTAGGGCTAATTACTATCAAGTCTAGTTGTTAAATTAGGAATGTGTTTCATACACTAGGACCACTAATTTCAAAATTATTTTCAAATAATTTACAAATTCTAAGATAAAATTGTTCTTACATTTTCTCAAAATTTCCTTATTCTTATAATTTTCAAAATCAATTTTAGCCTTAGCCTATATCAAATCCATAGAAAGCATATTCCTTTAGATTTAGGATTTGAGCATCTCACCAATACATTAGGGCTACCTTGTTTATGTATTGCCAAACTTAGAAAGGGATGAGATGCATATGCAGATTGCTGGACTTAAGATGCTTACATCAGTGCATCAACATAAGTCTGAGGGTTAAATACCAAAATTATAGTGATCAGGTTAAGTAATCCATTTTAGTCAAACACTAACTAGATAAAAAGACTTAACCTAACTAACCAAGTGAATACTGCTATTTTCTGATAGTTAATTAATAACTATCGGTTAGACAGTTAAGGACTCTTTATAGTTAATTAGATTATTTTGAACTAATCTTAGGTTCAGGGGAGAATTGATTTTCAAGTTTTTCTAAAAATTATTTTCAAATCAAACTTATGCTTTTCATAAATCCACCTTTGAAAATATGTTTTGGAAAACTCTGTTAGTCCTCAATTCATAAGTTTTGAAAAATAAATTTGACAACTATTTTAATTTTTTATAAACTACTTTAAACCATCTTTTTGAAAAATATTTTTAAAAAGGCTTTACATCACTTACTATTTTAAATTTTATTCTCGAGTTTTGTTGCAAAACCTAGCATTTTCAAAATTTTATTTTTGAAAAACTTATGTTTTTTCCTCATAGTTCTTTTAAGCATCTACAAAGTTTTTTAAAGTAGATTTTGAAAATTATTCGTAGCCTTGTGAAAATCCTGATATAAGTGTTGTAACAATTTTTGACAAATATCTTTAAAAATCAATTTGAAACCATTATTATTTTGAAAATTATTCTTTCCATGTTTGAAATTGCTTATGTTCTTGTAAAATCCTTATTATTTTCAAAGCTTCTTACAAATCGGTTCTATACTTAAGGGTTTTTTCTAAAACAGTTTGTAAAGATAATAGTTTTTGAAACTATTGTGAAAGCCTTATGATAATAAAAGTTTTTTTTTAACTCCCCTAAGTAATCCTAGAACTTATCCTGTTATCAATTTTTTTTACTTAGTTTTTTTTTGTTGTCTATTCATGTTTTTGATGAATGACAAAGGGGGAGGGTTGGGGATTAAGTTAGCAAACACCGAAATTTGAATAACTAATACCGAAATTTGAATAACTAATACCGAAATTTGAATAATTTAAAATATTATTTGTCTATTGAATAACTTAAACATCATTTATCTATTTATGCTTGCATTTTTTTTCCTAACTTAACCCAGATTGTCATTACATTAAAAAGGAGAAGATTATTAGTGCAGTTTACTCTAACGGTCTAACTCAGGTTTTGATAAATGACAAGTAAGTTAAGTTAGGTTTTGTTGTGATCTGACCACTTGATTAAGTGTGCAAGTAGGTCGATGAGCTGACGAGATATTTGGCAGAAAATCTAGCTAGGTTAACGAGCCGACCGGATAGCTGTTACGAAATCCAGATATGTCGATGGGTTGACCGAATATCTGGCGAGAAGTCCAGCTAGGTCAATGGACCGACCGGATAGCTGGCATGAAGTCTAGACAGGTCGACGGACTAACTGGATGTCTAGCAAATTGGTAAGTCAATGTAAGTCACCGGAGGAGAGTGACCTTGTGAGGGCGCATCCTAGTTGAGGGACAGTAGGCGTCGGTCCAGTTTATGTTTATTTAGGATCCCTAAATTGAGACCTTGACTAGTTCCTAGTCTTGGGAGGTTAAGAACTAATTACTACTATTTATTATTAATTATTATTGTCATAATATTTGTTCTGCAGGTTATTTGGACTAACATTGTATTGCAGGAAGGCACTTTCTACATGATAAATTTTTGACTTCACAACGGATGAGTGCCGAGCTATTCGGGATCAAGTTTCACAGGTTAGAGGTGCCTTCCATGCCTTATATAAGGCAGACTCGAGAAGACATTCACACAACACTGATATACGAGCTACCACGCATCCTTTTGAGCTTCCGACTACCCCAGGCTTTTGCTACAACTCTGCTGTGAAGCTGCTACGCTCGACAACTGCTCTGAGAACTTCCGATCGTGGCCGGTAGACCGACACCGACACACGAGTGCTCCTACTTCTATTTCTAAAGTGTCGTTAACATTTCATTTGTGTATTTGATTACTGCAAAAGGACAAGTGCAGTGTGTTGCACTTGTTCGAACTTTCTTTATACTCGATTTCCTCTTCTAGAGGTACTGGAAGAGACCTTTAGTAGATTACCCGACGATAGGTCCGTGAGACCTGAGTCTTGGAGTAAGAGTCGCCGAATGCTCCGAATCAAATAAACCGCCTGTGTCTTTTTAATTTCGATTTCATACATACTTTCCGCTGCGCGTACTTGTGATTTTAAAATTGACAAAATGAGTTTTTGAAAACCACGTGATTCATCCCCCCTCCTCACGTATGATCAATCCAACACAGACTTCTCGTAGCCCAATAGATTCATCGTTTTAAAATGTGTTATACGAATTCTGTTTAAATCCTAAAAAAATTCTTAGAAAATTATGTAAGGTAATTTCTCAAATATCACTTATTATTTAATTAGCGTGTCTCATATTCTCCCATACTAATAAAAATTTGGTATTTAAATTTACTATTCAAACTAAAAGATCCTTTTACTTTTTAGTTACTTAACGGTCAGCTATAAGTTAATTCTATGATTTATTTCTTTTTATATAATTTAGAAATAAATTATAAAAAATATTTGGGATAAATATAATTATCTTTTACAACGACGTTTGAAATTGAAATTTACATATATATGCATGGTTTGTAATTAGCATGTACGTGGATTAACATTTAAAATAAAAGTGGCATAAAGAGCACATTATGATATTTAGAAGGAAATTATGTTTTTTTAGGACAAAAATTAAAAGACTACCGAAAGCGTTCAAATATCCCACATGGTGTTTTCTACTAAATTTATCCTTTTAATCCATTACAATTTGATTTTTTTCATTAACAAAGTCCTCTTTCATACTGGTGAATTGAAAATTTCTAATTTACCTCTATTTTATAGATAATCTTAAAATTGATCGTGTGAAGCCGGGTGACATGTTCCATCTTACTATATATTTTTTACCTTATCTACATTTGTAAGGGATCCTTGAATTGAAGGTTAATATATGCTAAGATCTATTTATTATTTGATTTTTAAAAAAAAAAAAAATTCTGCTGCTTTCAAAGAATGGAACGTGTGGGTGAGTATTACAACACCCATCCATATTAATTGTAATATTTATATTTTAATATCAATATGGATAGTGCCTATTAATTTTAGAATATTTTTTTTTCTAACTCACGTGTCAACCTTAGACCCATTTTAAAATGAATTGATAAAATTTTAATTTAATTCATTTAAATTATTTAATAGGATAACACACGTTTCCTTAACTCCATAAATTATTATGAGTAATGAGATGCTGAAGGAAAAAAACTCAAGGAAAACCTCAAGGATAGACACATAAAGTCATGACCCATCATTTCACTTTTTATGGACCCCATTACTTTATGTGTCTATCCTTGAAGTTTTCATTGAGATTTTTTCCTTTCGTAAATCATTTCTCAATTATTATATGTCGTTTTTTTGCCGATTTAAATCATTTTAGAAGGGTACAGTAGTGTTATTAATCCAAACTAATTTAAATTCACAAAATCAATTTAATATAATTATATACATATACATATTTTTAAATTTTTATAAATAGTGACATATATTATTTCGAATTCAAATTCGATGGCCACGTGCCATGTTCGAGGATGGCCACGTGTGCGCCAAGCTACTCGATTTAAGATGATCTCCGCCGCATGCTGACCGAGTAGAAGGCGGTGGACACGACTACACTTCTGCTGGTAATCGCCACCTCAACCTCTTCTTCCTCCCAATCCGGCAATCGCTTCTCGATTCATCTCCTCTCCTCTGCGTGTCATCGCCCTCTGCTAAGATCCACTTTCACGATCTTCTCCATTCCAAATCAATCGAGAAAACCCTTGCAGAAACCTCGGCTCAGAGCTTCTTCTCTATCTCTGAGGCCGTGGGATTGGAAGTTTTTTTAGTACGATTCTCGACATTTGGATAGCAACGCCAGGTAGTCTTGATCCCTCTGTGCTCGTGTTTCTCGATCGTTGGCTGAAATGCATTTGTTATCCTGACACTGAACATTCTGGGCGATAACTTTGCAGATAGTATTGTTATGGTTCTTCATTGTGCATGTTCTTGATCGTTGATCGATATCAAAATCGGCATTTGCGTTGCCTTTTCTTAGTTTTTTTATTCTTCTAAAGGGCATATGAACACAGAGAAACTTGTTTTATCGTTTAGAAGGTTGGGATAGTTGGATAATATATTGCTTTGTTTGTATGAACTTTGTTAATAATTTGGTCTCAGCAACTCGAAAAAATAAATTAAAATTATCTTTGTGTTATGCTCTGCTCGATTAACTATACTCGTTAATCGCTAATAAAAACAAAACAAAATTTCTATTCGCACCTCATCTACTCGCGAACCGCCCTTCCCGTTACTGTTTTTCTTCCTCCTCACCCTCAATGATTCTCGGCGGGGAAGCTGGCCCGAAAGCTGCCTTCCCACCTTGCAAAGGCCGCGAGCAGTAAGTGTATCATTCCCTTTTATTTAATTTCCTATGACATAGAATGCAGGTTTCTATCATAATTCTTCTATTTTCTTTAAGTAGCACTGCGACTTTAGGAGCAGAGCTCTGACTACAAGAGATTTGTTTTTCCTCTTGTTGTTCAATTCACGTCTTGGTAAACTACATTTGAATGGAGAAGCAATTAATTTTGCTAGCTGGCAGTGCCCAATTTTAGTAGTAATTTGGTGTCAAGCCTCTCAGGCTTATGGGTAGCATCTTTTCCAAGGGGTTCAGAATTTAATTGTGATCTATCATTCTCATTGTAATTCCCTAAAACACTTGTTTTATTTGAATCCAGAAGCAATGTTAATTGAAATTTGCTAGCTGCCAGCGCCTACTTTGAGTAGTGTTTTTGGTGTCAACACACTCAGTCTCCTAGGTAGGATCCTTTCCTCCTGCTTGAAGGGTGATTTGGGTTCCAAGTGTAGGCCATGGCTGTCAGAGAATATGATTAGAGTATTATTATCTTGTATCAAGTCGTCAACGCAGTAGAGAAACTGTGCTTATGGTAGCTATATGAGATTGCAGGGTGTCATGACCGTGTTTTGTGAACCTTGTACCCATTGCATGGATAAAGTTTTAATGGGGAAGCTTTACGTTAGATTCGAGGATAGGTCATGGCTGGGTCGTGCACATCCTCTTTAGCGTGAGGATGAAGCGGGTCCTAACATCATAGGTCAGGACTCGTATTTGAATTTGGAGTGAAGCGAGTTAATGGTACAATGTGTTGTGGTAAGGTAACTACACCTATTTACTTAATGTACAGTGTGTTGCACCTATCATGGAGACTTGGACATCGAAGAGACGGAGAAAGACTTATGTTGAGTTTTGAGGTGAGCTTGGTGTTAAGCTTTAGTTGTTACGAGTAAGCTTGACTTGTCCAATTCATTTAATCAATACGATCCACTAGAGATTGTAACGTCAGGATGATGTTAGTACAATGATGAAAGTTCAGTTAAGGCAAGTTTGACCGGTTAAGATGGTGTGACCTTCTGGATGTATTTGTGGTTATGCATAGGGATTGAATCGTGCATATGTGCTAGAAGATTGATACCGTCTTACAAAGTGAATGAAGTGATATTATGAATCCTTGTACTATGATTTGAATTAAAGGTTGTAAGGTGTTTAATGATGTTTAGGATCAAAAATAAGTTGAGTATTATATAGTTAATTCAATCGGGATGTTAAGTCCCATATTGACCCAATTATAGTGTGTTGGGTAAATTTTGGTTGAAACTGTAACTTGGAAACTCTTTTTAACCTTTTTGTTCTTTACCTAGCGTTTTTAATTAATTCTAATTTGGATTTCTTATGCATGTTATATCTATTTATCTTAGATTCCTTCGCACGTATATATGTTGTATCTATTTATCATGCTTAGGGAGAGAGAGATATTTTGGCCAAATGGCGGAAGTGACTCTACTGGGTCGATATGGGTTGCATTCCCTTTTGATTGTAGAGTTTCTCTACTTAGATGTTGGCATATAGATTCATGCTAGAGTTTAATACTGATGTAATGATGGATAAACTTAAGAGAGTGTAATGCATTTATCTTATTTCTTTTATTTTTGACAATCCTTGTTCTTTGTTATCTTATGGGAGGCTCTCCTTTTAATGTTACAATTCTTATATTCATCCTTAGATTACCTTAAGGTGAGTCATCAAGCATACTATTGCTATCGTTGCTCATGGATATCACTACTATTAGAATTGGAGTTTTGTGCAATGCTTTAATTTTCTTTCACTTTTGTTGTTTATTTACTATCATTCATTTTTTATTTTATATGAAATAACTTGTTATAGATTTGTTTATTTATTTATTCTGCTTATAGTTCTTAGGATTCATATTGTGACGTTTCTTTTATTATGCTTGTGTTATTATCATTTCTGCCTATTGATGATACTATATGAAGATATGTTGCGAGCACTATCTAGTGTCTCTCTAACATTTTCCAACAATCGGCACCTAGCATGCCTTTGAAACTATGCACAGCGAAGAAAAGCTTATTTGAGGTGTGACACTTTGACCAATGGATAATCTGAAATGATTGTTTTTGGAATTCTCTAGGTTGGACATCTGCTTGCAATGGCTCATTCTAAAGCATCTTCTCAACCCACTTGTTCAAGTCAGCACTGCTCAGATTGGGCTAGAATTTATTTGAAGTATTGTCTTTGCAGTGCAAAAGATGGTGTAGCTATATTTCTTGGAACTGTCAGTATCATCAGTTGGGGAGTTGCAGAAGTTCCTCAAATCCTTACAAATTTCCGTGAAAAATCTACTAAAGGTCTTTCAGTCGCATTCCTGATGACATGGGTTGTCGGGTAAAGTTTTTTTTTCCCTTCCCCTTTTCAGTGTAATATGTTATTTACTTCTAATGTACTTTTTGTTTTCAGTACAATATCTGATTTACTTCATGCATATTCTTTTTTTTTTGTATCCATTTAGCAAACTCAGCATTATACAAATGTTTTATTTGCACTTTCTCAAAACTGGAAAATTTTTTGGCGTGCTCTCTCTCTCTCTCTCTCTCTCTCTCTCTCATGGTCTTATTTTCCATTCTCAATTCACTTGTGTAATGGGGTTGCCGCTATTGTAGCATTTCGTAATGTTTGGATTTGTACAATCCAGTTGGGTAAGGATACTTGTTGATTTACTTCCTTTTCAGTGTAATATCTAATTTACTTATCATGCATATTTAATTCTTTTTATTTGTTATCAATTCAGCAAACTTGAAGACGGGCAATTTTTTATTCAAATTTTATCAATCCCGGATACTTTTTTTTGGGCTGTGTGTGTGTGAGAGAGAGATTGGACCCCATTTAGCTTTACCGGCTCTTGTTTTTCATGCTTACTGCAGTCTAGCATATAGGAGTATCACTTGTTATGGGATTGCTACTGATGTAGCATTTCCTTGTGTTTGGATTAATCCGATCTAGTGGGATAATGATATGTATTTACCATGATAATCTACACCTGAAAGAACAAAAAATTGTGCTACTCAGTTTTACAAGTATTGTACCAAAATTATATGGAAGTAATGGAACTCAACTTATGTGCATATAACCTATCTCAAATGATGAACAACTGTTTTACGAAAAAAAGTTGTGGGCCAAAAAAAAGAGGATCACTTTCTTTCTTTTAATGAATCCTTCTGCATTTCAAATTAGAGAAAAACCACAATTTTGACTAAAAGAACAAATTAGTAGTTTCCTAATTTGTCTGTTTAATTCAATACTAAGCACTGCTAAAGGTTAGGCCCTTCATAATTCACAGTTTGGTATTGTTACAGCAGTATGTTCTGTAGATGTCATCTTGGCTTACAAAATGTAAATAAGGGTTAAACATGTTGAAGCACAGCCAATATTATGATTTGAACTGTTGTGCAGCATGGCCAATTTTTGTCATGGCTCTGTCATCATTGTGTCATTTGGAATATAGGCACTAGAATTTTTGCAATGCCCTTTCATGTTTTCTTCCTTGTAGGTTTATCAGGGATTTATGTTTTTGCAGGGATCTGCTTAACCTCATTGGCTGCATTCTGGAACCTGCTACTGTAAGTCTATTTTACCATATTTATGCAACTTTTAAGTATTATTTTTAGGGAGTTATACCTTGTTCATTTTTGTTTGCTATTCAATTCAGGCCTTTGTTAGAAAATCTGTTTGTCTAGATTCTGGGGCTTTACTTACGAGTCAGTATTTGATAAAATCTCACCTTATAATCAATTCAACTTATTTGCCTTGTATGCAGTGCTTCATTTATAGTCATATGCATAAACATTAGTATGTTCTCTAAATCGGCCTCTGTATATGGTGCTCCTTTTTAAAGTTCAACCCTAGGTCATATCTTTAAGAATAGGCTAAATGTGTCACGAAGGTTCAAACGTATGTTTTTAGATTTTTGAGTGTTCCCCATGTAAGATCATGACAACTTCTTAATACAATTTACCTTTATATATATATAAAAAAGAATAGGCTAAATGTGAAAAAGCCTTTTCCTTTATCAAGATTTAATTTAATTGAATCACAAATAATCATTAAAAGGAAATATAAAGAGATTCCTTAAAAAATGCTATCTGTCTAAAGAAAAGTGTTAGAATCTTGGATTTGATTGTATTTTCAAGTCAATTATGTGCCAGCATTTCAAATCATTCTTATGAATTTCATATTAATTGACCTTCATCTCAGTTAAAACTTAAAACTCAATTTTATAGTATGTGGTTGCATAAAGTATATGCATAAATAATGGTGACTTGATTGCAAACCACTTCCATGTGCCTTTTTAAACTGGTATAACTTTCGATCGTATAAATGTTTAATTCTTCTTATGTCCGTCTCTATGCTTCTATTTTTCTCTATTTCTATGTTATGCATAGTCTAAAGTCTAAACAAAATGGTAACTGTTGCTCCAATTATTTTACCCTAGCGCCTCTTCTATGGACCAAGCTCTTCAGCATCCATATGCTGTTGGTTCAATGTCTTTTGAGTCCTTGTTCTATTTTCCTTCCAAACAGGTTAGAAGCACAAACATCACAAGCTAAAACATTATTTATCTAATTATCAGCATGCAAACTATGACAAAAGGTTTCCTGTAGCCTTCACCTTCTACATGATTGTGCCCCCTCTCACAGGGTTAACCTTCTTGTTTTCTGACATGTGACATCTAGTTTCAATGTGGGCACATTCTTAGATTTTGGTTTCTGGAAAAGCCGACCATATCATGAACTTAGATTTTGGTCTAACTAGCAAGGTGGTGGATTAGGGTTTAAAAAAGATCCTTGTATTTGGAAGTTAAAAAGAGTTCTCAATTCAAAATTTTGACAATATCATAGTATTGGTATGAACAAATATTAATTTCGGTTTAATTTCAAACATTAGTTAATGTAAATACTATTAAGTCAATGTTAAAAAGATCGAGATCATCCATAGGAACAATGAGTAAACATAAGATCCTAACTTAATTATGGTCTTTACTAATTAGAATATGGTTATCTAGGCAAATTTAGTTTTTAGGATGATAAGGCGTTGAGGGTAGGATCACAATTTTGACATCTAGGTTAGCGTTTACTCATAGTTACTTCTTACCATATATTATGTCATTTAAAAAGGTATACGCTGCTTTAGCAGCCCCATATATAATGTCATTTAAAATTTGATGAAAGTACGTAGGTTTTCAAAATGGCTTATCTTTACTCTTGTTCTTACAGTTGCCAACGCAGTTCTACGTGGCATTGGTGAGATTACCAACTTTTTTTTTAGAATATCCATTTCATATTGCTTATATTGCTGATTAATTGGTATTCCAGCTGTACACAGCTACCACAGTGATTTTGACAGGACAGACTATATATTATGGCCATACTGATCGGAAGCATAAATCCAACAAAAATATTATCTCCAGTAAGGTAAGACATCAACCTTCTGTTCAAACATCCATCAAATAGGATAGTAATTTGATAAATTTTGTGTTTCTGTAAGATGCTTCCATATTTTTGTGCTTAGTTTTATCTAATATCATAGTCTGTCCTCGGATAACACCGAGCAAAGTTAGATCAAGATGATTAAGAAACTTGGTCTGATACACCTTGCTTGAGGTCTCAATCTACATGGCGATAAATATTGCTTTGTCATTCTTCGCTACTGCAACTTGCTACAATAATGTCAGAGCAATACATATACAATTAATTGCATAAACGCCGATATTTCTTGAAACTTTGGCAAAGGATTGATTACCAAAAATGCTAGTTGGAATATAACAATATGATAATATAAGGAAGAAAGGTAAAAGGATTACATGATAATTTAAGGAAGAAAGGTAAAAGCATAAAACCCAAAAATACCTCATGCCTATCTATATCTAAGATGTGCTAAACTCTATTCTAACACCCATCTAAACTCTCAAGTGTAAACTCATGCGTGACACAATTAAGTTGGGCGAATCACCTAAAATCGTCTTAAAGGGTTCGCTTTAGCACAAAGCTAAGACTATTAGCCCAAGGGGTCACTTTGGTGAATATTGGAACTTTGTAGTCTCTCGCTAAAGTTGGTAGGCTAAATGGTTGGAAACTATAATGGTAAACATGATCTCCTAGTAGATGTTCGTGGTTCTAATAATCTTAGGCACATAGTATCTCACAATGATACACATAACGTTCTTATGAAATAGGTATTAGCAACTTTAATTGCAACAAGTCTATGATATCTCAATTTGTGCTATCTCCAATCAGGTATTACCTAACTTCTATACATCCATAAAACTTCATGTGGTTTTAAGGCAGGTATTGACCAATACCATAACCCCCACATGCCACGTCATCAATGCACGGAGGGCACTTTTGTAATCATTTGCCTAAAAGCTCCTCAAATAAGTCTTAGCATGCATGGAAGACACTCTTCATACCCTAACCACCCATGTCTCTCACCATTTGGATGTCTAGTGTGACATGATAGTACGAGTACTGATCATACCATTATATCAATCTCTAATGATGAATCACCGATTAAGCATTTGTAAATTGAATTTATCAAATATTGGAAAAAATCTTAATGTGTCTGGGGTTATTATGGACGAGGCATTAGCACTGGGACTTAGCTACCACCAATGAGTGACACTGTGCAAATCAAGCCTAAAGGTTAGTCATTGTAACAACCTTTAGTAAGGAACCACATCAAACTTCCCAGACAAACACCATTTAATTCTCTGAATCAATGGACACAACTAAGGAAAAATCAAGAAAACAACATCATTTATAGCATAAACACTTGTCAGTTGGCAACATGACTGTTGTTCCAAATTGGGAAGTGGAGCTCCGGTTCAGGTTGGTCTGCTCATGTTCCAGGAGGAAGGATATTCCTGCTGTTTGTTCATGAATGAGGGGTAAGACAAGCAGAACCAGTCAAGAAGAAGAAACATTCTCCTCACTGTTGAGAAGGGGAGTTCATCTGCTGCTAGACTGAGCACTTCAGGTTTCTTGTCTTCTTCTGGGGCTCAGGTTAGGGTCAGGGTAAGTCACTCGGTTGCCAAAGGAAAGGAACATTAGCATTAGCAGAAGATAGGATACATCATCCCACTGTTCTGCTTGCTTTTGATGAGGAAGGATAATGCTGGAGCTTGTGGGGAGGAGTTGGTTTGCGAGTCATGAAGGAGAAGAGAAGTCACTGCTGGAAAGAGAATTTGCAAGGCCGAAAAAAATGAGGGGATGGGACTTGGGCACAAAAGGAATAGGAGTCGGCTAGGTCTCCACCTACTAACCATTTTAAAACCCAATTCTCCACCAAACCAAACTAGAACCAACTTGATTCACCTTCTGTTCAGCTCAATTATAGCTAATCTAACTCCTATTAGAATTTATTTTGATTAAGATCAAGACAAACTCAATTTGATTCCCACCTAACCACAACCATAAGGAGCCAATCAAACCTCAAGTTGAACAGCAAACAAATCAAACAGCCCAGCCCCATACTTATTGGTTCCATATTAAATCAATTGGATCTACCTCGGTCCATTAATCCTTAATTAGCCACAATCATGAATGGTTGCTAACTCAAGTACAAACAAACCTCCTAATTAAACATTGAGGATATAGTGCGATTCATTTTGAAAACTAAAAATTTACATATTTAGCTTAATTGCAGACCCAAAATTTTTGTCAGGAAAATGAAAACCTTTTAGGAGATGCAAAGAAAAGCAATGTTGGTGGTTACAAAGGAAATACGGCAAGTCTTTCTGAGGAGAGGAACACACAAAGTTCACCAATTCCGGTTACTGGACCATCAAGTCCTAGTGATTCCAATGGAAGAAACTTCTATTTTGTGTAAGTTCCTTATCTTCTATCTTTTTTCTTATATGAAGCTTTTCACATTGCCAGACAATCCTTTGAACTATGGCGTTTGTAAATCACTACTTCAAAAATTTTTCTACTATGACAGTAAGTCAACTATTTCTTGTGTTTCATATTTTTTTGTGTGACAAACCTTAGTTTGGTTAACTAAATCAGTTATATACAAATAACCTGATGTCCTATTAAGAATTTCTGATGGGTTAGAATGATTGCGTTAAGCCGATAATATATGAGGTATAGAATTTTCATTCATAAATGTAATTTCAGATCCAGTCAACAACTCTGCAAAATCTTTTCTTATAGATACTCTATTGAATTTCAGCAGTGTAGTATGATAAACTGTCCATCAAAGTAAATGGCTAGATGGATACCTTATGTTTCAAACTGTGTCGTTGTCCTTTCGCTTGCCAAAAAAAAATAGAATTGATTTTTAATTGTCATTCTCCGTTTCATGTGGCAGAAAAATCTCACAGTTGATTTTTATTCAGTACAAGGAATCTTGTCAGTTGAATTTGGAGATTGTGGGTTTGCATTATTTGAACAGGCAACAACACAGAGATTATTAGATAATTAACTTTGCTAAAATTCAAATCTTCAAGTTGTGGTGCTTATTTTTTCAGATCTATTATGAATCCCTGAATTTTTGTTGCATGTGATGGTGTGTACTCTATGCACTACTAGTGGCTCCATGTTTTATTAGTTTTAGAAGGTTACCACTCTAATGATGCCAGGTCAGCTCGATCTTTATCAAAGAGCCCTGTGCCTATTTTTGGCACTTGGTTGGCATATTCCCATGAGGATGGAAGATCACATCACCTCAATGATGGCCATCATGATCAGCAGTTTGCAGCAACAGAGCCTTTACTTTCATCTCAGTCTGCTCCAACCAAATTTAGTACTAAAAATATGCTTTCTGTGGTAAGCATAAAAGAGCTGCTTGAGAACCTTGTTTTGTACAGCCTGAGAGTACAAGTTCCATTCACCAAATCATTCTTCATATTCAGGTACCTTCAACTGGTCTTTTGATTTGCATTTGTGTTTACCATCTTTGCTTTCATGATAATACTGAACCACATGGGATGGTTGTACAAGTTGGCCGCAAGTTGTTACAGGTAATTCTTAATTGGTAGATAGATAACTATTACTGGACTGATGTTTCTGATTCCCACATGCATTTGAAGTCTTTTAGTTCTTAAAGATTACTACTGGATGAATTGATCATTAGCTATAAGACTTGTCATAGAATGAGCTTCAAGGTAATGAAGCTAGTGGAGCAGGCACCTTGCTAGGTTGGATGATGGCAGCTATTTATGTGGGGGGAAGGCTTCCTCAGATTTGCTTAAATGTGAGAGTTGCATGCATATTTTTATGAAGTATTCTGCAATCTTTCCTTTTGCCTTTATCTCATAGTAAAAGAACTAGGGAGTAGGAGAGACGGTGAAATTTAGCTACATTCTTGTCATCAACATGAATTTTCTGACTCGTTGTTGTACCCTGCAGATTAGAAGGGGCAATGTCCAGGCAAGTTTAACTCAGGCATACACGTTTGCAACCTAATAAATTACCATAAGTGCTGGGTGTCAATATTCCTTCAAATGCTTGGATCACTCGGTTATTCTTTATGTTACATATACTCATGTCCTTTTTTATTTGGGTTTTCTCTTGATGCAGGGTCTCAATCCGTTGATGTTTATATTTGCATTGGTTGGAAATATAACCTATGTGGGAAGGTACGATTCTCTTATTGAATGTTTTAGTAGCATATGCATGTCTCATTGAATCTAAATATTTGGTGAAGTGGTTTTGGTCTTGCATTGGTACTCGTAGGCTAGGGTTTTATCACAAGTTACATAAATACTATGCAAGTGTTTTCTCATCAATAAACTAAATGTACTAAAATAATTTTTATCCACAAGATTCTCATCAACAAACAAAATGTAAGGTTTTCTGAAGAGGTAATCGCTAAGGGTGGTGACAGCCGCCCTCATCCATCTATTTTCCTTTCCTTCCCATTAGAAATCTTTCCTGCAGCAAAGCCTCCCCTTATCCAATCTCATGCCATGAGCTCTAATCAAACTCCATCCACTAAAAATTTGCTCATCTACATCACACTTGAATTCTGACAACCACCTTAACCACTTCCATACAACTAGTATGCATTGCTCCCATACATGGAAATCATTGTACGACCACCTCCCAAAATTCTCACCATTAAGCACTGCTTTTTCCTCCACTCACTACCTGATCTCATGTTTTCAATTGCCATCATGCTTGTGTCACCACGAAAGCCTATTTTTATCTCTCTTCCTTGTTTTGCGTCACACAGTACGTCCAGATCAGTGTCTGCATGGGACTGCAATTGGATTGTCCTCAGAGCTAGGTAATAGCTGGATTGACAATGTCTGTGTTCTCGTGACTTCTGTAACTAGAGCTAAGATCAAGCCTCTAGATTGTTTTGTGGCTGCTAGCAAAGTAGCTCCTCCATGGATGAGCAGGCCAAGGTCATCCATTTGTTAGATCTTCCCATGGCCCATGGCTGGTTTTTCTTGCCACATGGTTCTACTAGTCTAGGGAGATTCATCATCTGAACTTGCCTGCATCTCCTTCCCTTCACCCTAGCACAATTGGTGACCTTGCTGTTCTCCGCTATCAGTCTCTTGCACTAGTTTGGGAGCAAGACAGACTTGGGGATGGGATATGGTTGACTTCTCCTTTAGGCATCCTCCTCTAGAGGATACCTCAAACCAATCTCTCTCTGTTATAAATCTTCCAACTCTCTAATAAGGGCAACAGGAAATTTCTTCCTATTTCCTCTGCACCTCATCAGCATTTGACCACCTCTTCTTCTCCCTTTTTTTGTTCGACAAATTTTTGTTTTGTTTTGTTTGGTTTGTTTACTGTATTTGTGCTGTCTAAACTTCAATGAAGACTTCAACTAGGAAACATTATCTTTTCCTTTTATTAAGACTAACAAATGGTTTTGTAGTGCTATTTCTTTTTTCTTGTTCCTCAAGGTATTGTGTGATGTTGTATGCCAACTTAGGGAGAATCCCACTCTAGAGATTAGATCCTGAGATATTTTTTCATCAGTGTATTACTGTCTTTTCTCTCTTTATCCTCTCTTCAGATGCATTTGATTTGAGGTCAAAGATAATGTTGGTTGTGTGTTAATATAATCTCAAAGGGATCCTTGGTTACATCCTTTGTTAACTTAAGTGTTAAAAGTAAAAGAACTATTAAGCATTAGGTATAGTGGGTTTCCTCCCACACTGGTAGTTCTAGATTCCGGTTTTATCACGAGTCCTATAAGTGCTTCTTGTAACGACCCGGCCCCTCGGCCCCTTGGGTGGCCCAACTGGCGACCTCATATGTCGTCAACCGACGACCCTCGGGCGTGTACCGTTACTCACAAGGTATTTCCACTCCTGGCCAGTGGATTTTTGCCTTCCCCAGGATTCGAACTCTAGACCTCCAGGATAAGTAATAGAGTTTATGAATCCT
>JBBMJZ010000137.1:21084795-21102863 GCA_037833815.1 Zingiber zerumbet
GGGTTTACCCCACCATGCGCCTATGGCCTGTGTACCTGCATGAACCTCCCTCTATATCCGTGGGGCCGACACTAGGGAGGTCGCTGAGGTAGCAGATCTACCTTTTTTTTATAGATGATTTCACGTGTTTTGGTTATGTCTACCTGATCTCACACAAGTCTAAGGCACTAGAGTGCTTCAAAAGGTTTATTAGCGAGGTAGAAAATCAGCTAGACATGAGAGTGAAAACTCTCAGAACCGATCAGGAGCAAAAGTATCTATCTGAACAGTTTAGAGAGCTCTGTTTCGAAGAAGGCATTACAAGACAGCTGATTATTCCTACTACTTCTCAGCAGAATGGAGTTGCCGAGAGAAGGAATATGACTCTATTAGAAATGGTGAGGTCCATGATGGCACATGCCAATTTACCAATCTCTCATTGGGGGGATGTGTTATTGACTGCAGTCTATGTCCTTAATTGTGTTCCAACAAAGTCAATGGTTAGTACCCCATACAAACTTTGGACAAGGAGGTTGCCTGTCCTTAGCCATCTTAGGCCATGGGGTTGTGCTGCGTATGTTAGAGATTCCTCACACAAGTACGATAAGTTAGGCCCACGAGAAAAGAAGTGTATCTTCATCGGATACTCTGAACACTCCAAAGGATATGTGTTTCTAGGATAACATACGACTGACACAATAACTAAAATTGAATCTCGTGATGTCATGTTTCTTGAGAATGATTTTCCTAAGAGAGGAGAAATCGATAGATACTACACCGTTCTATGAGATGGGTGAGCCTAGTGGTACAGTCGAGCCCAATAGCGAGATTCAAGACCCGGTTAAGGATCTTAGTTCTAGTGGGAGTGATCTATCTGAAGGTGGGGAGGCTCTCTCTCTCCTCGTAGGAGTGGTCGGGGAAATATATCTGGTTGTCATTTCTCGATTGAAAATGAGATTCTCATTGTGACTCCAGAGGATGATGATGAACCAAGGACCTTTGGAGTGGTTCTTAAGGGTTATGAAAAAGTCCAATGGTTAATGTCTATGCAAGATGAAATAGAATCAATGAAAGTCAACAAGGTCTGAGACTTAGTTGACTTAGCTAAGGGTAGAAAGGCCATTGGGAACAAGTGGGTTCTCAAAATCAAGAGGAAGGTCGATGGATCGATCGAGAGATATGAAACTCGTCTAGTAGCCAAGGGTTACACACAAACAAAGGGTATTGACTACGAGGAGACTTTCTTCCCAGTAGTCAAGTTTACATTGATCTGTTTACTTTTAGCGATTGTCGCTAGTTTAGATCTAGAGTTACAACAGATGGACGTTAAGACCGCTTTCCTTAATGGAAGTTTGGACGAGGAGATTTACATGGAACAATCCTTTGGGTTCATTTTAGTAGATCAAGAAGATAAGGTTTATCGACTTCAAAAGTCGATATATGGCCTAAAGCAATCATCCAAGCGGTGGCACATAAGATTTCACAAGGAGGTAATATATTATGGTTTTACAAGGGTCAAGGAGGATCATTGTGTCTATTTAAAAAGGTTAGATGACTCTTTTATGATTCTGTCATTATATGTGTATGACATAATGTTAGCTGGGAATAACATTGAGTATCTTATAACTATTAAAACATGGTTGTCATCTAGCTTCAACATGAAAGGCATGAGTGAAGCTGAGTTCATCCTTGGAGTAAAGATCTAGAGGGATTGCTCGAGAAGAGTGTTGGCTCTTTCACAAGAGACCTACATTAAGAAAATTCTTGAGCGCTTTGGAATGAGTGATAGTAATCTCATTGATATTCCAATCGCTAAAGGTGAAGGTCTAAGCTTGGATATGTGTCCTAAAACTCAAGTAGACATAAGGGAAATGAATAAAGTACCTTATTCCAGTGCAGTAGGAAGTCTAATGAACGCAATGCTATGTACACGATTGGATATATGTTATGCAGTTGCTTTGGTATGTAGATATCAAGCAAATCCTGGAAGGGCTCACTGGAGAGCAGTGAAAAGGATTTTTCGATATCTAAAAAAAACTACAAACTACTCTCTATGTTATGGAGGATGTGATTTGCGACTTATGGGATACTCAGGTGCCGATTGGGGAGGCAATTTGGATAAACACAAATCTACATAAGGTTTTTCTTTCTTGCTCAATGGCAGAGCCATTTGTTGGAGTAGTAAGAAACAAACATGTGTTGCTCTATCTACGATGGAGACTAAGTTCATGACTTGCTCATTAGCAGTTCAAGAGAGTGTTTGGCTTCGAAGACTATTAGATGACTTAGGGATTGTAGCGGATAGTGGGAGGCCAGTAATGATTTATTGTGATAATCAAGCCGCTATCGCTTACACATGAGACCCTAAGTTTCATAGTAGAACCAAACACATAGATACCAGATATCATTATGTGAGAGACATTATTGAGAAGAATGAAGTGACTATCAAGTACATTTCAACACACAGCATGGTTGTCGACCCTTTAACCAAACCTATTAGTAGAGACTCTTTTATGGGGCATAGACAGTCATTGGGTTTGTGTTCTTTATAACATGTCTTAGTTTGTATTAACTTGACTATAATGATGTTTAATGGTATATATAACTTCTTGTACATTGATTGGTCACACTTATATATATAATGTCTTTGTAATGCACTTGTTATATATATGTTCTGTGATATACAGATATGTCAGGCAGTCTAGGTCAACTCTATCACACGAGTGACCACCTCTAAGAGTGGAGATAAGGCAGTTTCTAGCTATAAGAGAGGTTTTGAGAGTAGCCCTGCTAGAGCTTAAGTCACCCTGATATGTGTTCAGGATAAGGTTATGTGTGACATGACTGATATGAGTGTAGTCACATCCATATTGCCTGTAAGAAGCCAAGTTTGAGATTTCAGATATCACATGCGAATTGTGATATTTTTGAGGTACTCTTTCAGAGATCTCTAGGTAGAGTCATATTGTAGACTGAGTCCTGTACTTGCACAATGTTATAGAAAACTGATATATGCCCTTTTAAGAGATGGAGGATTAATATTGTGGCACGTGTTTCATACCACGTGTGATATCACGATTGGTATAGTGGGAGTCATATTATAAGAGATAATAACTTTATATCCCTGAGCCCCACTGTGTGAGATCCGAAATCCTCTAGGTGGGATTTCTTGTGCCCTTATTACTTTTGACTTTTTCTTGATGTCATGATTCAATGATTGCTACTTTAGTCTGTTTAACGATGGCCCAAAAAATAAATTGGGGTCTGAGAGAAAGGTCTAAGAAAGCAGCTGATTTAAGATTGATATATTCAAGTTTAGGAAAAGAAAGACCAATTAACAATACATCATCATATAATATTCACCGACTAGTCTTTTATGTTTATCTATGCAGAGATTACATCATATTAGTGAATATAAAATCGAGTGTCATCTGGGGATTACTTTCGATGAGGAAAGTAGCTCGATGGATGTATTAAGTCTTGGATCTAGGGTATAGTGAGATTTTGTATCTTATGATACAATAATGACTGCTCAATCATCCTAACAGGTGCAATGAGTAGTTTTGTATGCAGGTGTACTCGCAAGTCACACGACGTTCAACCCTGTATGGAAGCCTAGTATGGTGATATGATGGGTCACATGAGTTGTGATCTAGTGATGAATTAATGCCCTTGTGTGCAAGTGGGGGATGTAAGTAACTTATGCCCACTAAGGGGCATTACTACATGTAAGTGACCTATGCCCACTAAGGGGCATTACTACATGTAACCTATGTGCACTAAGGGGAATTACTACATGTAAGTAACCTATGCCCACTAAGGGGTCTTACTACATGTAACATATGTCCACTGAGGGGGCATTACTACATGTAACCTATGTCCACCAAGGGGCATTACTACATGAAGGTTAGTAATTTCCTAATGTTAGTAACCCTCCATTCTTAAATACATACTTCTTGTGTGAAGTATGTGAGTGAAAGAAAAAAAGAAAGAAAAGGAGGGGAGTCTAAGCAAGAAGAGAGTGGTTGTCTCTATCTTGTTGAGAAGAACATAAGAAGGGTGTCATCACACATCATCAGGTTAAGGGTTGAAGTGTTGTGACATAACGTTGATAGTTCGAGATACGTGACTATCATATCGATTTCGAGCAGTCTGTGGCTAGAGTTCGCAACAATTTTGAAGATTTGCAGTGTCGGCGATTAGTGCATCACCAATCAATGTACAAGATTTAATTTCTACAAAGTAGAAGTAAATTATGTGTTTTACTTTTATACACATCCAACATTTCTAAAGAGGACTAAAAGGTTCTCTCGAGGTTGTGTGGTGGTTAAGGTATGAGGTGTTGCCACATTAGGTCATGAGGTCAAAACTCGGCGTGTCTGAGTATGTCTTTCCCCATATCTTAGCCACTGTACTAATAGTTAGTAGTCACTCATGATTTACCTCCTCTATGTTAACCTAAGGACGGATTGAAAGGGGCGTTAAGACAAACAAATCATCTTTTACCACACTAAAGAGGACTAAAAGAATCCTTAAAATGATACTAGAGAATACCTTAAAAAAAAAAAACAGAGCGACCAATAATTTTTGGATCTTAGAGAATATAATTCTGCCATGTTAAATGTGTTTAGGATATATTAACTAATTTGGAAGAGTTAAGCTACCCTTAGAAGTTGACACCCTATACTACTTAGTTTTACTGAAATTCCTAGAAAATAAATTTAAAATATTTTAAGTTTTCATTGAAATACTTAGCAAATGGATATCCACCAAGTTTTTAGTCAATCGAATTAGATGTGATTAACACTAGACTTCAATAAATATCATATTCCTATTTTAGAAAATCACATGCGAGAAAAATATTTTTTAAATTCTTTTGATGCATGATGAAACCTTGTATGATATGTGGGTTAGGTTTCAAGCATGATTAAGTTATGATTACGTCAATTTAGTTAAATTTATATCTTATTATGTGACATATTATTTAAGATTATCCATTCATAATTTGTATATTATTTGAATGCATCACATTTATTTACAAGTCAATTATTTAATTGTATCTTGCATTTTGTATGATGCAACAATTGATATTTTGACAATTGATATCAGTTGGGCATCATACTAAGATTAGATAAGCCCTCAATCAAATAAAATTTAAGATTATATATGTGTGTTAGATATTAGATGTGCCTATATGAGAATTAAATCCTAATTACATGAAAAATAAATCATGTCTCTTACCATCACATCAAACCCTACTTTAGATATACATTTGTAAATCTTACCTTAATTGGCATACGAATCCTAGTGTTTAAAAATACTAAAAGTTTTAGAATTTAAAGAGATTGTGGTGCAATATACCTTAAGTTTTGAATTTTGAGAGGTGGATTTCACAAACACCCCAATAATAATCGACTTTGAGACTTAACCTCTAAAAACTCATATTTATCATTGGAATAAAAAAATAATATTACTCATCCCAAACGACCTAGTATCATCGATCCTATAGTAAAATACAAACAAATAATTCACAAAAGACATTTTACCCTAATATAATAGTCTTTTATATGAGAATGTCCGATATCCAATAATGTATTTTATACCTATTAAAAATTAATCTCAAGATTTATTAAAATAAACAACTATATAAATACGAATTGTACCAACAAGTTCATATTTATGATTCATAATACCAGAGTTGGATTGATATTTTACAAATGACATTACACATGACCATCCGGTGTTTAAAGCTGCCAAAAAAATAAATTTCAATTTTCTTCAAGGATAATTCAAAGATAAGAATTGATGCTGCCGGTCGAACCAAGAGTCCTTAGCTAAAGCATGAAATCCTTGTTCTTTCCATGCAATATGGGCACGCCGAGTTATCGTGAGCGCTTCATCCACAAAAATACTTCAATTTTTTTCATAAAGATAAATGAATCTTCCACACATGGAGCAGGAAGATAACTTATAGAGTATAAAGAGCATTAGACACAAATCATAGACTCAAAAGGAATAGACAAACTGAATACAAAATTACAAAATGCCAATGCAGAATCAACTCATCTGCACATAACAAAAGTCTGACAATTTTCAATCAACAGCAAGTATCTTCTAATCCCACAAATGGCATGGTAAGAGTTTTCATAGGCAACTTCCTTCCTTGGAATGAACCACCAGCTTCTTATGCATATGCTTGGTTGTGATTAATGGCGTAAAAGTTACTCTTTAGAATATCCGTCAGATAGATTTGGTATTCACTTTCATCCGGGGCACAACCACATTGCATTTATTTTGCCCACGAACTACGTTCTTCAAAGTTTAACTGAACTTGATAAAATGTAAGCATTAGGAAAGAAATAAGCACAAAATGGTAAGCACTTGTCTCGGTCATTTTTTCCAAGTGGTTCGACATGCCGGCCTTCAGACTTTGATCAAGCCCTCTGAGAATGACAAGATATGTACAGTGTGATACTGATACCATTTACAGTCTACCAACTGTTTTTATACATGAGTTTATAGTTTGACCGGACACCTAAATTCTGGGAACCGGTCGCAAAAATGGCTTCAGGAGTAAACCACCAATCACATACAACCAGTGAAACATCAAGCAGCGCACCAAAAACCATAAAAGGAATATCAAAGAAATTGACTGTCTTCGGCGCCACCAAACAATCTCTGGAAATCAAGGATGGCCCCTGAACCAAGAGTCACTGACAAAACAGCAAATTGTAGATAATCTGAGCTTGAATTCTTTATTCTTCAACTCAGTCCAAAATCACTGAAGCAGGATCTTTTGTTTCTGAAGTAGCTTCAATGAAGTCTGCAATTCTTAGAACCATAACTGATTTGTACACTGCAAGCTCAGCATTCAACATCAAGATTTGAGCTCTACTTCGCAATTGGAGAGCAAACTCTGAAGCCCTTTTTGCAGCATTTTCTGCTTCATGAACTCTCCTCAAAGCCCCATCATGCACTGCATCCATGAGATAATGTACTAGTCATTTATTTAAAGCATAAAGGAATTAAGCTGGCAATGGCTTCAAAATTTCAAATGCAACTACATCCTTTTGCCATAACAAGAGAGTGCTGTATCTATAACTAAAAATATTAGCATTGTGAGGTTTGCGAGTATAATCAAAAAGTGAGGAGTCGAAGCATCAAACTTAACCCTTGAAGAACAAGTTTCAAAAGGATTGTGAGCCACCTGATAACACATGGCTTAGGGATAAGTTGTGGTTGTAAGGTTAATTTATAGAAATATATAGGGCCAAGCTTTCTCAAATTCTGTTATACTACAAAAAAGATTTATGATGAACGTAGCAACAGCAGCAGCAACAATGTGTTTGTGCATTTCACAAAATCCTACTAATCACAGTAATCACTAATTGTGAGAAATAAGCACCAAATAAAACTAACACCACATTCAGCAGTAGCAATAGCAATAGATCCATGATCATAAGACCTGGATTACCAAAAATATATATATATATAGCAAGAGATCCATATAACTAGAGTTATAATCCTCAGACATTAAGCTAGAATACAGAGTCTACTATCTCCATATTCAACATCATTAAACCTATCAAAGAGCAAAACAAAGTAGCAATATGCAAAAAAAAACCTTGTTCTAGAACCTCTGACTTTGTTTTTATTGTATGACTCCGTTTCCTCTTGAGTGATCTCTTTTTGCGGAGAACAGGCTTATGTATAAACTGTGCTGGCCTTAAAGGCTGACCCTGTACAAAATGCAGGTAACAAGAGATTTAGATAATAGCAATGCATCAAAATCATGTCCTTGAAGCAGTATGCAAGACTGTTAAACAGCAAAAAATACAATCTTACCAAAAACAGAAAAAATTAAGGGGAAAAAACAAGCAGTATATTTTTTATTAAGTGCCATAGCTTACTGCCTTCCGAAACATATTACTAATTTAGCATGTTCCACCAATCCAGAAATAGAATCCTTTTTATAAAAAAGACAAACAAATAATTCCCCATGCAACTTAAGTAAAATAGTGATGATCCAATTATTTCTCTTATAATCAAAACAGAAATTTAGCAATTGAGACAAATCTCTTCCAGCAACTAACATTTGGGCGGGATCAATTATTTCAAAATAAGAGACCATTACAAACATCAGAAATCATCAAAACTGTTGTAGTGCAATGAGAGAGAAGACTGCTGAAAACTATAAAGGCAAGAAACACACCAAAAAAAAAAACAAATGCACACAAATTAGTTGCCCAACAACAAAGTTCTGTAGAATAGTACATGGCCATGCTACACAATTTTGGAGGGCAAAATGTTCTGATTTTGAGTAATTCCAATGTGTACAAATGCACAATTATTCATGTCTATCTGCCAAACAGATAATTTAACCATGTTTATGTCAAACAATCAACCTAAAATCTCCGAGAACCCCTTATCATAATTCAATGGATTTCAAGGAACTATGTCAAAAACCATATTAAGGCTCAATCTCCCCGCCGGCCATGTCTGTGGATAGAGAATCCTCTTTGGCTCTTTCAAGAATCCAAATATTGATAATAATTAACAAGTAATTAAATATTTGATTTTAACTAGAAACAGACTTTCTCAAAAAGGTTTTAGTTTGACTATTTCTCTATTTTTAATATATTGTTTAAATTATGATATTGAATGGCTTGAACGAAGCAGAAGGTTGAGGTGACATGGGAACATTGCACTTGATGAAGGGAACTGAATGCTATTGGAATGTAATCATTGTAGGAATGAGTATTGCAGTGGTCTTTTTTGAATGAGAAATCATCTAGCTGGCACAAGACAAGAGGTAGAAGCTCGTTCAAAGGTTTTGAAGGGTGTAAAAAACAAGTTGATACAGATTTTGCATATTTTGTGTGACATGATTTTGCAGATTTTGTGTGACATGAGGAAGAGCAGGATCTTCTCAAGATTGCTTTGATGAATAAGACAATGCTACAACTTTGCTACAACTAAAGAGAAGATGGGACAATGGATTGTTTGTGCTGAAGGTAAGTTGGAAAAGCAAAGCAAATAACAATTAATCAAATTTTAAAGAAAAGAGACAGGATATTTGCAAATGCATTTATGGTACTGTCTTGTCGTTCAATTTAGTAAACAGCCCTCTATTTCTATAAATGTTGAAGTTTGTTGAAGAATATAATCAAGATTTGAAGCAACCTACTTATCATGAAGCAAGAGTAACATATTTGATAAGTCCCTTCGAGGCGGTGCGGTGGTTGAGGCATGGAGTGTTGCCACATGAGGTCTTGGGGTCGAAACTCGGTGTGCTCGAGCATGCTTTCCTCCATGCCTTGACCACTTGCACTAATGGCTAGTAGCCATCCATGATTTACCTCCTCCATGTTGGGCTAGGAACGAGTTGGTAGGGACGCTGAAGGCGAGTGAATCGCCTTTTTGCCACACAAGAGTAACATATTTGATCCTATCTTCAAAAGTATAAAATTGATTGAGCGGAGTAAGACAAGGTGCACTAATGTATCTGATGGATGGTTTGGTAGTAGAGGACACTCTCACCAATTTTATGGTTAATGGTCCAGTGGCACAGTGTTTCTAAAATCTATTATAATGTCAGATGCAATTAACAATGTAAAAGAAAACAGTTGAGTTACTTGATACATAAGTGTATGAAATAGGTGAAGAAAATTTTGTCCAAGTTCTAATGGATGATACATCTAACTACGTGGAAGCTAGACAATTATTAAAAGCAAAAAAGCACAAAGTTGTTTTGATCACCTAGTGTGATGCATTGTTCAGATTTAGTTCTTGCCGACATTGGTAAAATTCCTTTTTTAATGATAGTATCGCAAAAGACCTATAGAAGCAAGTCGTTATTTATAATAATACTTTAGTCCTCAATTTATGTAGATGATTTACTAAGGGAGGTGAATTGAAGAGGCTTACAGCCTATATATTTGTTATCACATATTTGACACTGAAAATGATGTTGGAGAAGAAATATGCAGTCAGATTCATGTTAGCTTCTGAAGCTCAGGTTACAAGTTATTTCACAATCAATTTGAAGGGAAGAAAGTACAAGTGTGATTCACAATTTTAGAAGTAGATGGAGTTTTGTTTGTGTGTGACTCCACTAGTGAAAGTGCATCATCTTATGGATGGTGATATGACATTAGTCATGGGCTATATTCACATAGCAATGGATAGATATAAGTATTGAATCACAAAAAGAAATTTAGAAGGATTGAGAGTAAATATCAAAGGATCTGAAAGATTATTAACACTGCAGGATTTACAACTTCATAGACCCTTGCATGCATGGGTTTATTGTCTTAACCCTCGGTATGAATTTAATTGAATGCTACTTCATAATTTTTATGGCACCATTAGAATTTTTGATACATAAGGTATAAGTATATACAACAATAACAACAACCAAGCCTTATCCCACTAGGTGGGGTCGGCTACATGATGTATAAGTATATAACTGGTTTAATATCAAAATTTTAGTTTCATTATGATTCAAACTTTCCTCTTGATGTAAAGGCTTAAATTAGCATCCTCAAGACAGTGCAGGTGAACTCAAAGAAGCAAGAGAGGCAAAGGGATATTTGACATGAAATATGGTGATAGCAACAAAAGCCAAAAAATAACCAAGCACAACAAATTATTTAAAGAAAGGTGTGAGAATAAATTATTTTATGATTTCTTATTTAGTTCGTTTCATACATCTTAATGATGAGAGAGCTATGGAGAGGTATGTTGTGAGCTATAAAGATTTGTTCTTTGTGTTCATAGCTTAACACGTACTTTTATAAGATGTGAAAGGAATTGGACCACACTCAAGTACATCGATTCTAAAATGAAACCATTTGGGATGACTAAATGCTTTTGTACTGGTAAAAAGTTTACCTTCAGCTAGAGTTAAGACCAAAAAAAAAAATACAAGAAGAAAAAGGAGATCCATCTGATCTGATTTGCTTGTCAATATGAATTTTATGATAAGTTGATTAAAGAAGTTAAAGAACCTTGTCTCTTGAACCTTGTCTCTTGAAGGATGTTTCATGGATGGATGTATAAGAATGCTTTAACATAGAGAGAGTGCACCATCAAAGAAAGGAAAGATGAGTACATCACTAAAATTATATTTAATTTAAAATTTTACTATTGTTTAATTCTTTATATTTATATTGCTTTCCCAATTATTCTAGGTCCAAGAAATTTGAATATAAATATTAAAATAAAAAAAATGAGAAAGTTAAATATTAAAATAAAGGTTAATCAGCTAGCTAGCAAACAAATATTTTAGTTTGTGGTTAAATCTGGTGTTAATCGATTGATAAGATATTGATGGTAGTTGCATTGGCAAATCAACTAATGTTTCTATTTGTGGCTGCATCAATTGGACCATCGACTGATCTGGGATCAATCTTGACTGATGACAACTTCTGACTAATGCAACACAAAGAAAAGCTAGAAAGAGTCGTTAATCTTCTAGAGCTGCACCACAACAATCTGATGACATAATAGCTATAATGTATCAGTCAACTAATAGTGGAATTTAGTCAACTGATCAACAATACAACAACAAGACAACAAAGGGCAGTTGAATATGTTTGAAACTTAAAGGGAAGAGATAATTTGGAGCTAAGGTTCACAACTTAAGTTCTTGTCCAATTAAGCTCTATTATTCCCTATCATTTTAAGCTCCATTATATTCGTCTTATAAGAGTTTATAAGAAGTTTCTTCACCTTTGGAAGTAGTCCAAAAAGGAGAAAAGTTAGTGGGGGCTTTCGAGAGAGTGATTCATTGAAGGGTCATAAGCTGTGAAATAAAAACGATGGTTCCGAAGCATGTATATGCATTGTGTTAGAGTTTGTATTCTTCCTTTATTTACTTCTACTGCATACTTTTGTTTAATTGACCTCACAAAGCTATTAGCAAGTGTTTAAGTGCTAATTACAGAAAGAATTGTCATTCACCTCTGCCCTTGACCCTTTAGCTTTTTGACCATTTATCACAAGGGTCCTAACATTAAGGACTATCTAACTATTATGTATGTCTTTACTAATTTTCAAGAAACAATAAAGAAAGATTTGGTTAGATTTGTCTGAGTTTGTTAAATTCAATTTAGTTTGATCAAAATTCAAACTATTCCATTCTTTTTTACTCGAGATTTGACAAATTTTGAACCATTTTAACCTTTGTTTTTTAGTGAAGTTAACTCATTCGTAATAAATTTCTTTGAATCTCTGCTATCTTTAAACTTAATGAAAGACCAGATCAACCTTTGTTGAACAACAATTCAGTATCAACCAATTTTGAGAACTATGAATTACACAGTTAATATTGGCTACAGAGGGTGACAACATCTTACCTAGGAAACCTTAATAAAAAATGTGAGGATTGAACGTCAAATTTTAAAGCAATTGCATATGATGATTGGCCTTGATATTACTAGCAGGCCCATGTAGGATGAAGATGAAGGATGGCTGGTCCACAATCCAACATTTAGCCAGTCAATAACATTTTTTTTTTGAAATTATGCTCAATTTAGACGTGTTTAACTGTTTGATTCATACTATTGTTGCTACTTGAATTTTGATATCATTAACAGAAAACAAAAGAATAACTCATGATACCATGTGTCACCCAAACCAACAAATCAGCACAGCAGACACCAAAACCATACTGGTGTGATCACAGACCAATAGGTTTACCACATCATAAATTCAAATCTTGATCAGGGACAGGTAGGACCAACAACCCTATTCTATTTCTTTGACATCATTTTACATTATCAAAAGAGACAAGAAATGCCAAAAAGTAAGAATAGAAAAATACCTGAAATTCTCTAACCAAAGCAGAATGATTTTTGCTTCTCTTTCTTGTCCAATAATCATAAATAGAAAGCAACCTCTCTCTCTTTCCAAAATGTTGATAATGATTTAGTGCCTTTTCTTTATCAAATACATCGTCCACATTTCTGTATGAATCCTTCTCCATTGCATAAATTATTTTCTCAAATTCATCGACTGAAATATCATTATCTGGACCAACATTTGCATGTTGAATACTTGAATTATGCTTGGTCAACCACTGCTCATCACCAGAATCCATATCATACCTAGCTACTTTGCTCGATATAGCTCGTTGTACTTCATCGTCCTCAATTTTGATATACACATCAGGTCGTGAAAAATTTGCATCCGAACCTTCCTCATAGCCAGAGACCTCCTCGAACACAGGCACTGGAATCATCCTAGACGAAGACTCTTGAAGGTTGCGCTCACAACACTCCATTTGCAATTCCTTGAATACAAGCCAATCCCACCTGTCCAAAAATTCAAGCTTCCACCTATAATCTCCAGCCCACATGTAAGCATGGGTGAACCGATTAACAACACATGGCCTTATGTCCAAAGATTTGTGAAGATACATTGCTTCACCCTGAAATTTAACTGCTATAGCCCATTCCTGAGAGCCTAATAACTCCAACATGACCTCAAAACCTTCTTCTCTCCAACACCTGTCAACATCAGTGACTAGGACATTTGCACGGCAATGCACAGAGTCTATGTTCTGCTTCACCTCTGCTAAAGCATATTTCAGTTCCTTATTCTGTTCCATGGGGCTCTTCTTGACAGATTTCCTGTGTCTCGGAACACTGAGTGGAGTAGAGGCATCACTCTCATCTATGAAACTGAGCAAGTCCTCAACACCGTGATCAGGTATTTCAATGGAGACAGGTTTCATAACTGCCTGGAGGCCTTCCTGTTTCCCTTCAAAGGTAGCACCACTGTCATTCAACTTGGACTGCTTTGAAAACTGTGGACCAGCTTGCATTCTCATTAAAGCCAAGTTCCCACTTCTAAGATACCTAGAGAAGCTTCTCTTCTTGCTATGCTTACTGAAACCTGACAATGTAATTGCATTTTGTGAACCTGATGTATAAGCATCATGATTAACATTTTTCTCAGGACTCTGAATGGCACTAGTCCCAGAGAATACAATTCCCAAAGAATCTTCTTTCGCATGAGCAATAGAATCATTTCCTTGACAAATAGCAGCAACAGAAGGGATAAGATGGGAGCACTTTAAATATCTCACAATGAAGTGAGGCAAATAAAGGGAACGTAGCAGCATACTGACATGCAAACTCCTAAAGAATGAGGCCAGTGCCAAATAGTCAAGCCAGATTATTGGTATAGACTGTCTAATATCATATATCCTACAAAGCCCACCAAAAAACCTGGGAGTTGTGAAAACAACATTCTGAAAGGGAAGAAAGTAACAATTAGAACATTTAAGGGCATAATATATAAGAATAATAAGTGAAAGTTTAGGGTAAAACTTACATCACATCGCCCCCTGAGAGGTAATATATGTACTCCTTGCTCAGAGAAAATACTAGCAAATGACCCAGAGAATATGAAGGCAACAAGTTCCACGAGTGGTGCAATAACTCCCCTCATCCATTTAAGCATGCAGATGATGAGCCTCGAAATCAAATGTGAATAATTGGCATGAGAGGATTCAACAATAAGCAAGAGCACCATAGGATCAGTGACGCCAGTGTGCAAGCTGTTTTCTCTAATGCCAACCTTCTTTGCAAAATTCTCTGCCAACGTTGAAATTCTCAACCCCCTTCTCAAAACCACTGGTTTCCTTGACGCCAGCCCAAAATCCACGCCAAAAATTGCTGCATTTTGCTCGATTGTTTGCGGCAAAGGCGTCACCTTTGATTTCTTCCTGTGTCGTTTAGGCACATACACAATTCCAAACCTTCTATTCATATAAGAAGGCACATCAGCGACAGAAGAAGATGATGATGCGGCACTATCTGAGAGTTGTCTCTGCCTCTTACGCTCATAAACAATTGCATACTTTTTGGCTTGCAAAGATTCAAGATTTTCCTCTGGATCATCTAACTTCTGTGACGCACTCTCAACAACAACAACACCATTAGTCATCCGTGCTTCCTGCTCCTCGCACTCAGCGGAAAATCCAAGGCGGTGCCTGTCCCCCTCTTCCACCTTCCCCCAAAGGAGCAAGGGCGTTCCGCCGCTGCCAAAATCCTCCTGCCACCCATCCGTGCTCTTGTTAACCGCAAGCCGCTTCCCAGATCGGAGGACCCTGGAGCCCCTGCGTCCGCTGGCATTGGCATCCGCCACTCCAGAGGATATTTTGGGAACGAACACCCTCGTCGATCGACGGGTCCCCACTGAGGGCATGGACGGAACCGGCGGAGCCGGCAAGGGAAACACCCGAGACCCGATCTCTGCCTCCGCTGCCCCGTACAACTTCCTCGGTGCAGCCCTATGGATCTCCGGCCACGTACGACGTTCCATCACTACCATCATCTGAACCGGCGTGAAACGCCTTCATCATCTAACAGGATCGCCCTTTCAAGTTGACATGGCGACCAGATTCAGAGTTTCACTCGATATCCCAGAGATTTTATACGAATCGCGATACGAGCAGCGACTTTTTGACTTCCCTCCCAAAATCAAGCCCCCCCAAAACAGGCCACACTGCCAAGTCTTGTATCGGCAGTTACAAGCGTTTCAGGTCGTCGGCGGAGGCAAGCTAGGGTTTCCTTCGCGGGATGGGAATGCTTCTTTTAATGACGTCCGCCGAGACACGGAGGCCATCTGATGGAGATCAGACGGTAAGGGTTTGGGGATCGGTGAGTGGGCTCCATTTACACGTCGGAGGTTTCTGAATCGACGGTGGATTTGTGGAGGAGGAACCGTTCCGGTGCGCCGCGAGACAGATTAGACTGCAACTTGTCTCACTGGCGATTGATCGAAATTTGAATCCCATTTTACGAGACTGGGTCGGATACCAAACCAAAGGTTGAATAGAGCGACCTAGATGCTGAAATGATGAGCCGGTCCAGACACGGAAGAAGAAGCGACCGGGAAAGGGACACGTGTCATTGGACTATACAACAAATGATATTTCCCGTTCATTGGTTTGCCTTCACATGGAGGCATACATTTTTGAGAAAAAAAAAATTTCAAAAGACGCCCGATTACTCATGCTTGCGGATGGAAGAGGACTCCCGATCAGGATTCCGATGGATGCCGTGATGGGAATGTTGGAAAAAAATTGAATGAAAATATGACGTGTGGGTTTCAGTCCCATAAAGAAAATGATTTTTTTATTGATTCGAAATAAAGAGGGGTGAAAATTCAAAGTCCAGATGATATCAACCTGAGGAGTCCTTTTATGAACCCATTGCTCGTAAAAATCGGTCAGGACACGATATATCCGCGTAAGGCAACTAGTTGGTCAGCATGCAAGTCATGGCTAAGGTCACCAGCTTGCCTGCAAGCCACGTGGCAAGCATGCATGCAAGCCATGTGGCAAGCATGCTTGCAAGCCACAATGTGCCTTGCTTGTTGGCAAGCATGCCTGCAAAGCCAACTTGTTGGCAAGAACAGACAAAGTTTATATAAGACCTTTGAGAGGAATAAAGAGGGAACAGAAAAGCTCAAGTGTGCTTTGTGTGAGAAGAGCACAAGTGAGCACGTGCTTCCCTTCCTCCTTGATTCCCCATAATTCCTTCCCTTCTGTTGTGCACTTCTTTTGCTCGACAGAAATAATGATAGCTTTCAGATATAGTTTAGATCGTCACGACAACTAGTGCTTGGTTGTACTCGTGATCTTGCCGTTTTCTCCTGGGAAACAGATGTCCACCTAATCCTCTGAGCACCGCGGAGGAGCCAAATCTATTTTAAGGAGACAACGCTTTGCTGGACTCGGCATCCACTCTGAGTTCGTGTTGCAGCTCTCAACATTCGCTCAGCAACTCTCAGCAGCAACTTGGCTCTGTTCGACAACTCACGGTGTCCGCGACTCACCTACTTGGCGTGTGGCTCGGCTCACTAGAGTCGAAAGTTTGAAATTATCTGCTCAAGCTTACTTGATTGTAAGTCCTTATACATCTGGTACGCACTCAAAAGTGTGAAACAGAGCTTTTGAGACGATCACACAAATTGTAACGGGTTTACACCCAACAAAACTTAAAACAGATTCGTTCTGTTATCATGGCGGTAGAAAATGTTGAGATGCAACAGGCTCAACATGTGCCGGCCTCCTCCGCCCCGATTGGGAATGTGCCAATCAATCATAGGGAAAAGCTAGAAAAGTTCACAGGAGAGAACTTTAAGCGGTGGCAGCAGAAGATGTTCTTCTACTTAACCACGCTAGGTCTGGCACGTATCTTAACCGAGGAAACTCCCAAGGTTGTTAAGAGTGTAGATGAGGTGAACGCCCTCATTTTGATCGACAAATGGAACGATTCTGAGTTCCTCTGTCGAAACTACATCCTCAACAATCTTACCGACTCACTGTATCTTGTGTATTGTGAGAAGAAAACGGCAAAGGAACTATGGGAATCTCTGGACAAGAAATATAAATCGGAGGATGCTGGGGCCAAAAAGTTTATTGTTGGTCGTTTCCTGGACTATCAGATGATCGACTCGAAGTCTGTAATCAGTCAAGTCCAGGAGCTTCAAGTACTCTTACAAGAAATTCACTCAGAAGGTATGACTCTGAGCGAAACCTTCCAAGTAGCAGCTATTATTGAAAAGCTACCAACTGGTTGGAAGGACTTTAAGAATTACCTGAAGCACAAGCGGAAGGAAATGAACCTGGAGGAACTTGTTGTTCGCCTTCGTATAGAAGAAGACAACAAGAGTTCGGAGAGGAAACTGTTTTCTCAGGCTACTGTAAAAGCCAATGTTGTTGAGCACGGACAAAGCTCAAAACGGAAGCATCCAAAATCTTCCACGACGCAACCCAAAGGACAAAACATGAAAAAGAAGTTCTTAGGGAAATGCTACAATTGTGATCGTATGGGTCACAAGGCTTCAGACTGTAAAAAGCCAAAGAAGAAAAAGCCTGAGGCCAACCTGGCAGGAGAACAGGATATGGACCTCTGCGCAGTGATCTCTGAGGTGAACTTGATAGGTTCCAATCCTCGACAATGGTGGATCGATACTGGAGCCACTAGACATGTGTGCTGCAACAAGGAGCTGCTCCACAACTTCGAAGAAGTCACTGGAGACAAACTGTTCATGGGGAACTCAGCAACCTC
>JBBMJZ010000137.1:21144296-21160304 GCA_037833815.1 Zingiber zerumbet
ACGTGCTCTATCTCCCAAACAGTCTTTTCAGTTTATTAAGATTATTTCTAAAGATTTAGTCAAATTAGAAAAAGGAAATGCTAAGTTAAAATTAAACTTAGCAAAAACATGTCCCTTAGAATTATTCAACAATTTAAAGTTAGAAATGAGAAATTGAAAATGCAAATAAAAAATTTAAAAGTACATGCATGTTTGAAACTAAATAACTTTCAAAAACCAAAATCTAGAAATTATGGTAGACTAAATTGACATATTAGACATCACTAGGGACAAATTAGGAAAGTTCCAAAAAGTTATGTACCTCCAAATTTCTAATTAACCTAGTATGAAAGAACCTATATTGGGTTCCTAAAGAATATTTGAATTGAAATTTCCGTTAGGCTTTCATAAAAGGAAATTAAATGTTTAATTCTTTAAGAGGCTTTGTCTAGAAAGCGGTTGATGATCCAATAACTAAGAAGGCCTAGTGTCTCGCCACAGCCTGGAAGCTAATTACTAAATTGAATATTTAATTGACAAACTGATAAGCATATCAAATTTATGCTTTCAATATTTGTCAATCATTTCAATTAATTTAGCAAAATTATAAATTTTTAACTTGTTTTCTTAAACTCAAACTTATTGTTAACCTTACTACAATTTAAGTACCCCAGTTTTTTTTTTATGTGATCAAAAGGGGAGGCTTAGGTACAAGTTTAGGGAGAGTTAAAATTTTTAAACTTTTTAATCAAATTTTGAACTATATTTTATCAGTCTGAATTTTGATAAATCAATTTGAATTATACTTGATATTGCAATTTCTTTTATTGCAATTTTATGCTTAAAATGTTTTGCAATTTCTTTTATTGCAACTTGTTCGTTATTACCCTAACTTGAACTTGAGTTGATGCACGTCAAAAAAAGGGGAGATTGTTGGACCCCGTGATTGTTTTAGTATGATCAACCAAGTTAAGTTAGGTCATGTTTTGTTTTGATCCTTGTGTCTAAGTGTGTAGGAGCTTAGGGGCACAAGAAGTCGAGCGAAAGACGTAGCTAGCGAGAAGGATGGCACAGGAAGGGAGTCGACGGGCTCGGTGCATCCGAGAGATGAAATGCTGCGGAAGAGTACACCGGTGAACGAGAAGAACGTACACGACGTTCGAGGGGCGAGAAGCCGGAGCGGAAGCCTGCTCGAGGAGAAGGCCGGAAATTGGGTTCGGGTGAGCCTTATTTTAGTCGGCAGCAATCACCCAGGCAATCGGAGCAGCAGAAGAGCGAAAGAAGCTGATGAAGATTGCCGGAGGCGCCCTCAACAAGGGTTGAAGGCGCCTCCGAGGCGCGCCCGCACCTCCGCCACCTTTCAGGCGGAAGGCGCCCTCCATGAGTATGGAAGGCGCATTCGGCCCGTCAAAGTAGCCGTTCGCAGTGGATAAATCTTTATCCACTGCGCCTCGCTGGAGGCACCCTCAAACTACGGATGAGATTTTCCAAGGGCTATAAAAAGACCCCTAGACCTAGGAAATAGGTATCAACTCTAGTTTCTAGTTCTCATTTCCTAGCACATTCCTGAGTTTTTGAAAAGTGTAATACGCTTCTCCGCCTACACAAAGGAGATCTTTTAGCGCTTTCCTTTACCTTGGATTAACAACCACCTACGTTGTAACCAATTAATTCCTTTGTATCTCTCTTTATTTATTAGTTGCTTAACATCATTTATATAAGTGTGCTACTAATCTGGGTTGAAGATCGAGGAAGGGTTTTATTTTTCTGTTTCAGGCAATTCAACCCCCCCCCCCCCCCTCCTTCTCTCTTGCCGGCCCCGCTGCGCCAACAAAGACAACCATAGTAAAGGATCATCTTCTTCATGTTGCAACAACATGAAGCTCTTTATCAAATTGCTAGCCTCCCCAAGCTTATATGTGTTGTCAACTGCTTCACAGACCTGGAAAGTATGCCATTAACCTTTTTCCGATCATTATCATGGTGGTCACTTCTGCAACAATATATCATTGCCAATTACACGTTCTCATTAATTCTTCCATGTAGGACAGATTACTTCCAAATAACGTTTGAAGCAATGCATGAAGAAACCCCCTTGCCCACATAGTGTTGACTAGTCCAGAGGATTGACATATGAAATCGCAGGTGGATAGGTTCGGCAAAATAAAATGTTTTATTCAACAATAAGAGATGAAATGGAAATTCTAAATTTTAAAGGGCATGTAGCTTGATACAGAGCATTTAGGGAAAAAAAACCTTTTTAGTTTTAAAAAATTCAAAATTGTAGAGCTATGAACTAAATATTAATGGACAGGCCTGATACTCAACAAAGTAAGAGCTTGTTTCCATTCGTTTAATACAAAAAGCTAAAAATAATTAAGCTTGAACATATTTTTAAGTTCAACAATAAATAACAACTCAAACTTACAAGATTGACTCGTTAATGTTCCTGAACAAACTTTTCTACTAGCTCATTACGGCTCACCTGCAATCTTATTTATTTAGCTTGTTTATATAAACATATACGAATATATTGTATATAAAAGAGTTGGGCTATCAATAATCAGCACACGTACAAAAGTTAGTGTAGCAGACATGAGGATCCTAAGATGGATTAGGGAACTTGCTTGAAAAATAACAACAATCATCAAAGCTTTTATCCCATTTGTGGGGTCAGCTATATAGATCGTCTAAAGTTATTGGGCTCAATCCCCTATTATATCCTCATCTATATTTAAATTAATTTTATCCTTTTTTATCGTTGCTAACCAAGTCTTCTTAGATCTCCCTCTTCCTCTATTAATGTCCGTATTTATCATAGTCTCATATTGCCTAATTGAGGCATTTATTAGACGTCTATATACATGTCCATTCCATTTAAAATGAACCTACTAGAAAAAGTAACAATAAAATAAAAAAATATTAATAGCTGAGAGAAAGTAGGTGCAACATAAATAGATGAACAAAATGAAAGGAAAAAAGCTAAATGACATTAACATGAAATCAAATGATTCACAATTTGCAATTTGAAGATGTGAATCTGAGTGTGAAAGGTGTAACGATAAAGGGATAAAGAAGCTGACAGAAAACATGAGTTAATATAGTAAAAAAAAAGGTTTAATTGATTTAGATATTACTAGTGATATAACCTTGCATAGATAATCAAATCTTAGTGGAGAGAGATAAGATGATCTTAATGGAGAGATAAGATGTCATAGCGCTAACTCTAAGCAATTGAGACGAACACAATTTGATAATGATAATGATGGTCACCATTTGTACTTGTTTGTATTTTAAGATTGTAAATAGTATATAAAATGTTAAAGCTAAAAACATGAATTAAACAAATACCATTTATCAAACTCTATAAACAAGTTATAATAAAGTTCAGCTCAACTCTCGTTTATAGCCCTAGCTTTAAAGGAGAAAGTAATGAATCAAAAGCATCAAATCTAGTTTGTATGTCATAACCAATTAGTGGTTAAACATAGTATTTAAAGTAAATGTTCATTGTTGATCTTATGCTTGATCATTTACTGGATCAAGCGCAATTACTTGAGGACCTACCCTACTAATAATCATATGGCCAGGTGCTGCATTTACGTCTATAGCCTTATACATATAGGCATAAAACGTAAAAAATCCAAATCTACAACACCTTTATATTCCCTTTGAAAGCAATTAAAGTTGGCAGCAATTGTTTACAAATGGAGGGAAAATGCAAAACAAACCAAATTCTATTACAAATCAATGCAACTAAATATGGACTATTAAGTTCATTGACAGATCTAACTTGGAAATTGATGAAAAGTTGTACATTTTTCCTTATTTTTTACATAAAAGGTACATCTTCTATCATAACGAAATGCACATACAGCCATTGTATTAAAGGCAGTCTATTTAACAATGTATGAAACTGCATATGCATATGCAATGTTTCACTGAACCATATATACTAGCTTTTGCATATGCAAGAATATAGTTGTGTCATCTTCACTTGAGTAACTAGAGACTCATCAACAAATAAATTGATTTAGCCTCAACTATTTAAGATAGACTGCAAAGATTATCCCATCATTGAACTCGATGCAACATTATATCTCTAGTAATATCCCAAAAATTCAACTAATAGAATAAGTATTATTGATCTAACTCAGCTTGACATCCCATTACATCTTGGAGGTCCATAAGAACTAAAAGATAAATATCACCATGTGTTTATTAAATCTTATTGCATATTTATTATTTGATATGGGAGATGTGTAACTTTTTGAGTATCGCTTACAGTTACTTTGATAATATCTTTATGAATATCACCATTATCAAACAATTTCTTATAATTGCCGCATATGTGTCCTTGTAATCACTTGCGTACAGCAAATGCACTATGCAATGGTCATATTGCATACCACCTACAAAGAATTTTTAAGAGCTTATACGTGATGCACATCAAGCAAAGGAAAATTCAAGAGTTAAATCAGTAAATATTGCTTACAAATTTTTTTTCCAGCAGGTATCAAGTATGCCCCAAGTTTAGTAGATTTTGGGGACCATATACAGCAATATTCTCATAATCAAGACCATAATCGTCCAAATAAATCAGAAGAAGCCACAGGGACACGTGAGCACTCAAATGCTACCACATCCCAAACCAAAACTAAACATATTTCGAGAATAAACCCTAGATGCCAGTGTAATACATTCCAAGTAAGATTATGTTATAGGAAATTATCGATTCACAAATCTCGTAGCTAAAAAAGACAAATTATGTAAGCGTAATGCATCACAGCCCCTTAGACCATTCCCAAAACAAAGGAGCTGAAAAGCAAAAGAGGCGTCATCAATCAAACACAAAAGCGTACCGCTGAAGGAGAATAAATCTCGACCGAACTAGGACACTGCCCGGCGAGATGGCGGAGGAAGGCGAGGTCCGATTCGGGGCAAATAGGCGCCGCCGAGGCCGCAGACGAGGAAAGAGAAACGGAGACGGAAAATAGGAAAAGAAGGCAGAGGAAGGGAAAGGGTAGAGACATGGGAAGAGGAGAGAAGAAGAGGGAAGAGAAGGAATCGATCGAGAGGAAGATCGGGAAGGAATAGCGCTCCTCTCGGCTTCGTCGCCCGCTGGATCGCTCTCGTCTCGGGGTTTTCGTCGTTGCTCAACAGCTGCTTTGATGTCCCCCTCCACCGACCGATTATTTTATAGTGGAATTTGACCGTGACGGTTCCCCCTAAAACAGATGCAAGGTCAATTTCATTTACGCCGTAAATATTTAAGATCGTGTTGTTGAGTACTGGACGAAAATAGAATAAGAAGTATAAGAAAATAGATAAATGAATAAATGTCAATTTTTAAGTAACTGAAAAAGGGAAGTAAGAAATTTGTTTTTATAGCAGTTGGATTTTATGTTGAACCAAATAAATTACGAAAGAGCACATTTAAAATGTGAAATTTTTAAAAGGCATATCTAATTTTTAAATTTGATAGAAGACATCTTTATTTTCATTTTTTCTCTCCCATCAATTATACTGTTTCGAAAGAATACATCATTTTGATGTTGAATTTAAAAGAATAGCAACTACGATCTTGCATTTTAAAAATTAACACCATTTTAGTACGGTATGAATTCTAAAATTAATATCTGATTTTTAAAAACCAATACTATAGTAATATTAATTTTTAAAAAGTACCTATTCAATATATCACAGTTGATGGGAAGGAAAAAATAAAAAATAAATACGCGAAATATGAAAGTTAAGTGTGTGTTTTAAAAATCCCTTGACTTTAAAGGGCTTTTAGATGAATAAATTAAAAGAAATAATTCTCAAATAAAATAAGTGTTGTAATAATTATTGGACAAAAATACAAAAAAAATATCCCTTCTATTTAAAAAATATGAAAAGAGTTGACTTATATTTAAAAATATCCTATCTGAACTTTGTCAAAAATTATTCCAATTTAAATAGACTTGGTCAAAGTTATTTTAGTAAATTTTAATCAACTACTTTATGCTATAATATTTTTTATTAAAAATTTTTAATTAATTCTTATCAAGTTTGATTAATTTTGAATAAATTAGAATATTTTTAATCAATATTTGAGTAATTTTAATAAATATTAACATAATTTTAACTATGAAAAAAAGGGTATTTTTTAAATATAGTGGACACTTTTGTTTTTCTTTTAATGGGGCGCTCGATAATAAAAATAAATAAAGGGTATTGTTTTATTTTATGCCATCTTTATTTCCTCCCATATAAATAAAATGGACGAAAGGAAAATTCTTTTAAAAAAAAAATTAGTTTACATATAAAAAAAATCCTTTAAGAAAACTAGCAAAGACAGGGAAAAAAATAGATGAAAAAAAAAGTGAGAAAAGAGATAGAAAAAATGGAGGACGCTAGTTTTTCTTATCTTTTTCTTAACATTGTTTTGTTTAAATACTTTAGTTAAAGCATTCTTCTAGTTTTCATGCTGACAATGTGAGGTCACCTGTCAATTATTTCAGTCACCATTTATTCTGCAATTTTGAAGGAATAAAGATTCAATAAGAAATTCATTTTCACCCATTATTATTTTTAAGCACAACTAGAAAAAGATGAGATAATTATTATTCAGATCCTTGTTCCATTAACATAGTGTTTTAAGTCCTTTTGCTCTAAAAAGGGTATTTTAAAAATTAATTGAGTGCCAAGAAAAAAAAAGGCTTTAAAATGATGTATTTTATTATAGTTATTTAAAACCTTGACACAGACAATAAAAATATAAATAAATAAAAAATTATTCTGCTGAGTGCACCTCATCTATTTGTCGTTCGACCATTCTTGAAGGTTGCACTGCGACCTAAGGCAATCCATGCTCTAATAGGAACGGATTGCGGTTTCACCTAAGTCCCACCTTAGGTTACATCAAAGCACCAAGATTATTACTGATAAGCTTGTTTTGCTTATACTTTTATAAATTTCAGGAGATCCATTTGTAAAGGAAACTCTATAAACAAAACTGAAAAGAATGTGTTGCCGTGTTCCAACCAATCCGATTAGGAATCACCAAATTAAACGATATGGTAACACATAACTTTTACATTACAGAGTCTGCTTTCTCCAAGTTTTCTCAAACATTGTCACCGAGTATCGACAATCAGTGTTTTAAAATCCCTGAGGGTTGAACAAGTCCCAATTTTTATTTTAACTGCTGGGACTGACTGAGATCAGAATGAAGAAGCATTTCTTAAATCAACCAAATGTGTAATATTGCACTGGTTTAGAACTTGAGATGATACATAGATTGGGTTGACCCTATTTGCGCATGATCTCCACAACTCCTCTTGACAGGAATTCCAAGAACTAGAAGCGAAACATAGATTGGGAAGATAATGCATTCGGCATTGAAAAGATTCCAGATAAACCGATAGAACTGTCATATTGCCTCCTGCATGGAAAGAGAGCAACATCAAAAGTCATGGATGTCAACATGACCAAAATCTGAGTGTAAAACTAAGAACTGTGTTAATGCCTCTACAGTAATTGTTGAATGGTTCATAATCGAATAAAAGAATTGAAAAAGCAAGATGCTCAAAAGGCAAACCTTCATGAAGGATGTTATCAAATACAAGGCAAAGGTTATTGCATGAGCTTAAAGAATGAAAGAGGTTATGAGTGCTCTTTGGTTCATAGGAGCATTTACCAGGCCATGCAAATCAATTGCAGTATGATATATAAGCTAAGTACTGAACAGATGATATAGCTACACCATTGATATTATTCACATATTAATTAGCACCACGATTCTTCCTCCCCCTTGCAAACCAGTCTTTCTATCTATTCATGGTGACCTTTCCAAAGCCGCGACAAACTCTATTTTCCTCAAATATTCACAACTCAAGCAGTTAGTGTACCCAACATACCACAGATGAGAGCAGTGTTACTTATTCCTTCTCTACAATCTCAGTTTGTGTGTCAGTGTGACCTAGTTGCTATTATAACCAAACAAATTTTAGCATCAATACAAAGGTCGCCAAAGAGGGAAGAGGCTGGATCACCTCTGTGAGCCTTTCTCCTCACATTTAAGCATCACCTCCCTTCCCTTGCAATCCAAAGCATTGCCCTTGTGAGCTTCTTTTTGTTCGATCTCAATGACTGCCTGCATTGGGCAGCTATAAGTAGGTTCAATGAGTAAGGTTGAACCCACATTATGTAAGGAGATATTGCTCTTGCTAATGCAAATCGAAAGGTGATATCGATATTAAATATGTATATACTTGGCGGCATATCCATAGCTAGTACATTCGTCATTTCTAGCAGCTTTGTATCAAGATCAAGGTCATCATCAATATTGTCACTATCATCAATATCATATTTCACAATACAAAGAATTTCTGCATATTATCAAAGTGGAATTCGTTCGTTTATTGTTGAATATTCTTGAACTACTATCCAATGTGTTATCCTAATCCAAAAACCTATGATATATTTCAAGAAGAGGAATTATTCTTAACAGAAAGGAAGGCAAAGTTCTTGCTATTAGCATTTCTCTCTCTCCAATGTGCTGAGGGTTTAAGGAACAAAGCCTTTTCGGTGAGATTGAGGAAGAAGAACCTTGACCAAAGAGTGTCATCTTTGAGAAACAGAAATAAAAATTTGATGTTGGAAAATATAGACAACAGAAGATGTAAACCTAGAGGTGGCAATAGCGTCAAAATCCAGAGACGCTAAAAGTAAGGATATATTTGATCTACACGCACCTTCTCACCTCCAAACGTCCGTAGATTTTGCCAGCCTCGACAGGCCTCGAATCACGAACATCCTCCTCCATTGAGGCAGAAGAACCAACAGAAGTAGAAGCACCAACGTTCGATTCCAGAAGCGGACGATCTTCCGCAGTGTGCTCTTTTTGTCATCCGGCTGGAAATTCGAAGGTTGCGGATCGATCGGAAGCCAATCCCACCATGTAGAAGTGCCAAGATTATATCTTCCTCCTCCTCCTCCTCCTCCTCCTCCTCCTCCTACGCCTTTGTCTTCCGGCTTCAAGGTTTCCTAGTTACTGAAATTAGGGTTTGCGATCGCGAGGAGAGAGACAGCCTCGGCTCGCTTTCGGGTAAGAACCTTGAACTTGCAAAAGGGGAGGGTCTGCGGCAGCATCCGCCATCGTCGCGGCGCACTAGAAACCCGGTGGAGGTTGTGGCGGTAGAGAGAGATCGCAACCATGCTCCTTCCCAGCTCCGCTTCTACTATTTCCCTTACATTAGAGATGACGAAAATAAAGTGGGTTGGGCCATCAATTGGGCTTTTCGTTCGATGTCCAGAAAGGAGCAATTACTCACATCGGACCCTCTCTCTATGATTATTATTATTAAATCCGAAGGTCGCTTATTTTTAAAATTAATTAGACGAAATTCAGATACTTGAAGTATCCAAAAAGAAAAATAAATAAAAGTAAAAGTAAAAGTAAAAGGGTGCCTTTTTTAAAAAAAAATCATCAAAGAACGTCTCATTTTCATTTGTTTTTATTAAAAGAACACTCCACCCTACTATTCAATTAGGTATAATTATATAATTGTCCTCTAATATTATTCAATATTAATCAATATTATTATCTTCAGCTTAAATCTCTCATACAAATCTTAAGCCAGTTGAGCACATTGAGCAGCTACTATTTTGTAGTTACTATACATATTACAACAACTATAATTTTATAGAAGTTACAATATATATTTAATATATTTAACGTCGATAGAAATTCTTATTGTAACCACTATAATTTCATAACCACTACAACATGAATGGTAGAAATTTACTTTATAGTCGTTACGAAATTGTAACTGTTATAACGTAAATTGTATGATTCACATTGCAGTAGTTACAAAATCATATCTTCTACAACATGAATTTGACTTGCTCACTTAACATTCCTATTGTAGCAACTACAAAATTATAACTGCTACAACTTATATAGCATTTACGGTTTTATAGCTACTATAACACTCCTGACGAGTTTAGAAATTAGGCGGGAGATAACAGTATTGAATAGTACTCGATGATAGTTAGGTAATTATACACACTGAATAATAGGGTGGGATGTTATTTTAATAAAAAAATCAAAAAGGACACCTCTTTGATAATTTAGAAAAAGGTAAAAATTAAAAGTACACCCATTTATTAAATAGTAAAAGGTGTGCCCCACTTTGATTTTTTTTATCAAAAGAGCGTCCCACCTCTTACAAAATGACATAAATACCATGTGACGCGCTATATGCTTCTAACATGCACATCTATATTACCATCTAAATAGGATCATGTTATAGCAATTACAAAATTGTAACTACTAAAACTATACAACATCTCAATTGTAGCAATTACAAAATCGTAGCTACTACAAGTTCAATTTGAATAGGTCATAACTTTTGATTCGAGTTGAATTACAGGATGCACAATATATTAAATCGAAATTCATTCAAAGATTTTCGAATTGATATATTATGCATCCTATAGTTCAATCAAAGTCAAAAAGTATAATCTCTCAAAGTTTATCCAATATACACGTAGCAACTACGAAAAAAGTACAAGTTCAATTTTAAGATATCATAAATTTTAATTCGGGTTAAACCACAAAACACAAAACATATCAAATCGAAGATCTTTTAGAGATCTTTGATTTGATATATTATGTGTCTCATGATTCAACCTGAGTAAAAAATTATGATCTCTCAAAATATATCCAACATACACATTGTAGCAGTTATGAAACCATAGTTGCTACAACTGTGTAGCAACTCAATTGTAACAACTACTAACCATAGCTACTACAAATACAAGTTCAATTTTAAGATTAAGCCCTAATTTTAAATTCGGATTGAATCACAAGATGCATATATATCAAATCAAAACTCGTTCAAAGATATTCAATTTAATATATTATGTGTCTATGGTTTATTCCCAGTCAAAAGTCATGATCTTTCAAAATTTATCTAATATACATATTGTAATAGTTACAAAATCATAGTTGCTATAACTAAAAGTTATAATTTTGAGAGAGCATAACTTTTGATTTGTCTTTAACTACGAGACGCATAATATATCAAATACAAACTAGTTTAGAGATCTTTGATTTGATATATTGTGTGCCCCATAATTCAACCCAAGTAAAAAAATTATGACCTCTCAAAATTTATCCAACTTACATGTTGTAATAACTACAAAACTGTAGATGATACAACGTAATCCAATTTAGAAAAGAATATAGGCAGGAGTACAAATGTCAGAAACATGTAGTGAATTAGAGGATAAACCCGGTGCAATATTGTAATGTCATAAACTTGAGAAGTGGAAAGATGTTACAATATTTGACGGAAAGTGTGAAGGAGGTACCAAATGATCTTGCTAAGGGGATTGATGCATCAAAAATGCCTATGGTGGTAGAAAAGTAGTCAAGTAAATCAAAGGAAACAAATGAAGACCTCTTCCTTAAACCTCTGGTTCAGACTTATCAACCACTCATCCCATTTCTATAACACTTAGTGAAGACTGAACAAGATGAAGAGTTTAGAAAATTATTAGAGATGATGAAGAAAATCTGCATTGAGAAATTGTTATTTGATGTCATGCACCAAATGTCATTGTTTGCTAAATTCATGAAAGAAACTATCTCTCACAAAAGGAAGAAAGAGAATTATGAAATTGTTGCACTCACTGAAGAGTGTAGTGTCATAATTCAAAATGAGCATCCTTAAAAGATAAAAGATCTGAGAAACTTCTCTATTTGATGCTTCATCAAAGATAAAAAAAAAAAGATAAACAAAGCTTTCTGTGACATAGGAGCCAGTGTTAGTCTGATGTCATTTTTCATGTGCAAAAGGTCAGGTCTAGGGATCTTAAACTCACAATCATGACTTTACAATTGACCGATCACACTTACCAATATCCTTTAGAAATTTTGGAGGATATTCCAATAAAAATTAGGGAAATTTTCATGCAAACTAATTTCATAGTGTTGGAAATGGAGGAGGATCCCCCATACCTGTCATCCTTAGAAGATCTTTTTTTGCCACCGCTGGAGTAATTATTGATGTGAAAAATCATAAGCTTTCATTTGTAGTGGGAAGAAATAAGTTGGAATTTGAGCTTTCTAAACTATTAAATGATTTCCATAAAGAGGCATAAGGGGAGGAAGACGATTCTAATCACTCGGAGGATCATCTTGAAAGACCTCTAGACATTGAACCAAATATAAAGCCTTTGAAATATGATAAGTATATAATACCCCACCATAGCCCAGTCAAGAGAAGAGATGTTCCAATTTGGATTGCTTAGAGGAGGGGAGAGAAACTCCCTCAATTCCAAGGCCCTGAGTTGATTTAAAAAAGGGGTTGAGCTTATGACCGTAAACAAACATTCTTTGAGAGGTAACCCAAGCCTTTTGTTTCTTAGATTATTAAAGTTTTAATCCATTAATCTTTGCTATTGAGTATTTTTTGATCAAATCATTTTATTTTATAGGCCATTGAACAATACTAAAGAGACACCCAGGTTTCAAAGTTTGCGACGGGCGCCCATGCCAACTGGTATGGCTCGTGGAGAACAACAAGAATAACGAAAGAAGTTCACGGCACCCACCACAAGCATCTGTGCCAGGCTGCAAGGCCCGTGGCACAGAAACCCAAAATTCACAAATCATGACATGGGTGCCCGTGCTAGCCAGCACGACCCGTATCATGCCAACCGTATATAGGGAACCAATTGCCGCAACCCATGCCCTAATTGTCGCGCCCATGCTATCATCACCATTGCTAGTGCCAGCCTTGAAACCCTTCAAAAACTTTCATCTTCTTCCTTTAGATCTCTCTTCAATGTTCCTCTCACCCTAAAACTCTCACCTGTAGGTCCAGGTAGGCCTGCTAGAAAAGGTGAATAGTATGCAAGTTAGAAATCCAAATCTCTTGCTACCAAACTTAGCAAGAAACACAATTAATTTTAAACAAATAAAAACATAAAGAAAATAGAGAAGAGGCAGAAGATTTTACTTGGTTTGCAACCGACAAGGTTGCTAATCCAAGGAGATGTAAAGCTCACTAAAAGAACTCTTTTGTGAAAATGGAGTAGCTTCTTACAACAGTTAAGCATAAACAATAAAAATAGTATTTGTAAACAAAAGTACAGAGTGTATTGTGTATGACTTCAAGCACTAGGACTCTATTTATAGCTCACTGGTCGAAATTAGTCATTGGCTGATGTGACACCTCTCGAGCGACTGGACCTGGTTCAGGCACCTAGATGTGGTCGATTCGATCCACTCTGCAATGGCTTCTTTGCAACGAATCTTTGCTTCCCGGACGCCTGAACCCGATCCAAGTGTCTAGAGTCAATTGATGTGAACTCCGTGCTGATCCTCTTCAACCAACAGCACACTGACGTGGCGAAATAGTCCAACCGCCTAGACTTGGTTTGGGTGCCTGGAGTCCGAGGGCCGGGATTTGGTCCAGGGCCTGGATACGGCCAACTCAGAGTTGACCTTAAGTGATTCTTTGACCGTTCAAAGTTGAGCTCACTCAACCTCAACTCCGACCTTCTCTTCGAGCAGTCTTCCTCCCCCATCTCCTTGTCCCTTGGAAGTATCGTGCGTGTCCTTTTCATCCACTGGTATACTCTTCCACAGCTTCTCGTCTCTCGAATGCACTAAACCCGTCGACTCACTTCCCGTGTCATTTTTCTTGTTCGCTATGTCTTCTGCTTGACTTCTTGTATTTCTAAGTCCCTGCACACTTAGACATAAGATATCAAAACTGCATAGTCTAACGGAATTTAGTTGATCACATCAAAATCAACCCAGGATACTTACAATCTTTCATTTTTTGATGTACATTAATCAAGTTAAGTTAGGATAAAATAAATAATAAAATAATTTATTTTAAAAAATAGAACATGAAATATTGCAATTTAGTCCAATAAAATTATTGAAACATAATTTTTATACCTCCCCTTAATTTAATCCCTAATTTCACCCCTTTGAGCACATAAAAAAAAGTTAGGAAAAATATGAAAAAATTTAGAAAAATATTGAGAAATTATTCCAGGGTTTTAAATAGGGTATTCAAAAACATCTTTTTTATTGAAAATAATTTTTAAAGACAGTATTTTTTTACCAATTAATTCTCTATTTTTTAAAAGATAATTTGATAATTAGTTTTAAGTTTTGTAAAATCATGAAATATTTTGTCAATATTAAGAATAACCGTTGAAACTAAGATAAAAATTTTCACAAACAAAATAAAATAAATATTTTTTTTAACAAAATAGTGATTTTCAAATTTAAATGCTTAAAAATAGAATTTGTTATCTATAAATCTTATTATTTTTTTAAAACATCCGAATAACGTTCTTCAGCCAAAATATTAGGGTTTTCAAAATTAATCTTCAAAATATTTTAAATATTAAAATTATATTTTTTTTGATGAAAAATTTATAAAAAATTATATATGTGTCTAAAAAATCTCAAAAAAATTCAAGCTAATAAAAAATGTAACTTTTATCAAAATAAATTTTTAAATAGAAAATATGAAGTAAAAGTTTATGAAATAATTAATTTCACTAAAATGATAAAAATTAAATCAAATTAAATTTAAGCAGGCATACAAAATTAATTTAATTGACTAAACATAATTTAGTAACCCAAAATAAATTTCTACTGGTTTATTTAAATATTTTCTAGGAATATAATTTTTAGGCACTTTTATAATTTGACTCTCATTGTTTCTAATATATCAATTAAGTCCTCTATAATTTTAGAAATTTAAACAACGAACATTGTTAGAATTTGAGTATGCAAAATTTTATAATAATTCTATTTTACCTTTTAATTTTGTATTTTCTATTTTAAATTTATCAAAATTTTCTAACATATATATATATATATAGTTGTGATATGCTGCGCGCCGCACAGTGCGCGACTGTGCGCGCGCGCAGCATATCAACGATTTTTTTTTTATTTTGAATTAAAAAAAATAACAATTTCTTATATAAATTCTTAATACATTAATATATCCCCTTAACATAATTCAATACTCAATAAATACTTAAATTAATTTGATTTTAAATTTTTTTTTAAACCAAACACTATAACCTAATTGGAAAGCATAAACCCTATAGGTAAAATCTAAAAAAAAAAACTTAGCTTTAACACTATACCTAAAGTCTGAACCTACGCGTGCAGTCGCACACTGTGCGGCGCGCAGCATATCAGTTATATATATATATTTATTTATTTATTTATTTATTTATTTATTTATTTATTTGTACTTTTAGTAAAAGTAATGCTAGAATTAACTGTGTATTTGATGAACACGCAGGTGCACTGGATTCAAAAGCATATTGTTTTTGTGAGAGATTGGAACTCTCAGAGATTGGTAACGCTGCTTTATGTGATTTTTGCTGAGATTTTGTTCTGGGCAGTCGCCTCAGACATCCTCCATAAGCTTGGCATTTACTGGAAGCTCTGAATTAAGGGAGAATAGATTTTTTGGACCACTTTTTTATAGTCTAAGAGATGTGTCACTAGTATTTGTGACTAGATCGTGGCCGCGATCTGACCGCAAATAGTTGTGATCCCTTATTGTGTTCATCGTCTCCACCAGATTATAGTTTTTGCTCGGAGCGGACGACCGGAGGCCGTTCGGAGGACACCCTCGCTCGGCGCCCAGTAACCTAGCCACTATTCCACCACCGGAGGCCTCCGGCAGCCCGCTCCGAACAAAAACTATAACTTGATGGGGACGGTGAACCCAATAAGAGATCGCAACCATTTAAAACCGGATCGCAGTCACGATCCGACTACAAATACAAGTGACATATTTTTTTGTACGTACCAAAAAAGTGGTCTAGGAGATCCGGTCTCGAATTAATATTATGTGATGTACAGTGATGATTTGATCTTTGAGAGTTCAGAATTTGTTGTAGGTGTAATTGTACATGCCTCGGAAACCATCAATATAATTAACATCAGTTTACAAATAGTGAAGTTCATATAAAATACATTACACA
>JBBMJZ010000137.1:21210399-21221502 GCA_037833815.1 Zingiber zerumbet
GAAACCCTCGGCGCGGAACCGATCGATCTCCCTCTTCAACTCCTCGATCACTGCGATCGAAATGCCCAAACAAAAGAGCACTAATTTTAACCTAAAAGGATCCTAGCGAAATCAAATAAGGGAAGGACAAAAGGGAGGAGAATCGGACCGACCGTCGCAAACGAGACGCATGCAGAGAGAGGGAGCTCGCGCTTGAAAGCATCGATCTTGCGCTTCTCCTCCTCCAAACTCTTGATGGACTCCTCCAGCCGCGACACCTGCCGCCCTCTCGCCCTGCTCTGTGTCACCGCCTTCTTCACGAACCCGACAGTGATGGCCCGCATAGCGTACGGCTCTGACTCTGATCTGATCTACTGCTAGAATTTATTTGTTCAATTTAATAATGAAATAATAAATCTAAATAAATAAATATTTGAAGTAAAATTATCATTATTCATTTTAATTTGGACAAGTTATGTCTTTTGATACATATCTTTTGCCAAAGAGACATTATCCATTTATTGTGACTCTTGGATACGACTATTCAAGTCTATAAATAAAGAAGAGATTGTGAAGACAAACACAAAAGTTTTCATTTTTCTCCCATCCGATTTTTATATATTCTCTCAATTCCAAAATAACTTCTATTGTTGTTTATAGAAAATATTGCAAAGGCTGGTCATATCTCAAAAACTATTTGTCATTACTCCCTTAAGCAACATTGAGAGGGGACAAATATAGATTTTAGAAAAATGTACCCGGTACGTGTTTCAAGTTTTCAACTATTTGTTTAGTAATTTTGAAGATCACCTCTTGTCATTTTTACAACAATCTAAAAACTATATTTCGTTGGATCTCCGAAGAAATAATGGAGTGTGAAATAACTATGGCAACACTAAAGTTTATGAATCAAGACATAGTTAAATTGGATAGGTTGGATGGAACGAACTTTACACGATGGCAAGACAAATTGAAATTTCTACTGAATGTAATGAATATCTTGTACATTCTTGATCTAACTTTGGAACACATTCAGGAACTGACTGATAAAAAAGACAAAGATCTAAGGGCCAAAAGAGAGAAAAGGAAAGAAGATGAATTGATGTGTCGTGGTCATATTTTAAATGCCTTGTCCGATCGTCGTCTCTATGATCTCTACACAAACACTGCCTTGCCTCTGCTAAGGAAAATATGGCAAGCATTGGAAAATAAGTATAAAGCGGAAGAAGAAGGTACCAAGAAGTTTTTTATTTTTAAATACTTTGATTTTAAATTTCTTAATGATAAACCATTGCTGTCCAAAGTACTTGAATTGCAAGCTATTGTTAACAAAATGAGAGCTGTAAAGATTGAGTTACCGAAATCTTTTCAAGTCGGTGCAATCATAGCAAAATTTCCATCTAGTTGGAAAAGTTATCAGAAAAATATTCTTCATAGTTTCGAAGATTCTTCTTTGGAACAAATACAAAAACATTTGCGTATTGACGAAGAATCTATGACGAGAGATAAGAATAAAAATTCTTATGAAGGCACTTCTAAGGCCAACGTCATAAATCAGCCAATAAAAATTAACAATAACAATAAGAAGAGAGGAAATCCACTTGGTTCTAAAAAGTATATAGAGAAAGCCAAAGGAAAACCCAAAGAAGCATGCTTTATTTGTGGAAAATCTGGGCATTATGCTCGAGATTGTAGATTTAAAAAGAAACCGAGTAAAGAGGAAGCAAAGATTAACTCCGTAGAAATGGACAATATTGTAACAATTATAAGTCATGTGATTGCTATTCAAGGAAAAGTGCTAGGATGGTGGTATGATACGTGTGCTATAGTCCATGTTGCATATGATAAGTCATGTTCAACACTTATCAAGAGATTGAAGACTAGCAAGAGATTCAAATGGGAAATGAAGGGCGTTCGAAAGTAGTTGGTAAAGGAAGTGAAGTTTTAAACTTTACTTCGAGAAAACAATAACTTTGACAAATGTCCTTCATGTTCCAGACATGAATCAGAATTTGGTTAGTGGGGATCTACTCAGCAAGGCAAAGATTAAGGCTGTGTATGAGTCCAGAAAATTGATCCTTTCAGTCTCTAATAACTTTGTTGGGAAAGGATTTTCTTGTGATGGATGGTAAAATTATGTACTAGTGACAATGGAATAAATAAATGTATTTCTTCTGCTTACATGATTGACTCTGTTTCTTTATGGCATAGTAGATTAGCACACATAGGAAAATCTACAATGAATAGAATGAATAAATGTGACATTATATCTTGTGATTTAAATAACCTTAAAAAATGTGAAATATGTGTTAAATGCAAGATGACTAAGAAACCATTTCAAAGTGTTCAAAGAAAGACTCAAATTCTGGATCTTGTTCATTCAGATATATGTGAATTAAATGAAATGTTAACAAGAAGAGGAAATAGATATTTTATAACATTTATAGAGGATTATTCAAAGTACACATTTGTTTATTTAATGAAACATAAGAATGAAGCCTTTAAAATGTTTAAAGTATATAAAGCTTTAGTGCAAAACTAACTTAACAAAAAGATTAAAAAAAAAAAAGTAGATTCGCTACCTTAGCGACCTCCCTAATGTCAGCCCCATGGATATGGAGAGATGTTTATGCAGGTACACAGGTCATAGGCACATGGTGGGATAAACCCTACGTTGTCGGTTCCTGAGAATCGACCCCTGACCATTACACTAGAGATGTTATGCACCCACTGTTTGCGCTATGTCCTAGGGGCAACTTAATAAAAAGATTAAAGTACTTAGGAGTGATAGAGGTGCTGAATATTTTTCAAAAGAATTTAATTTATTTTGTGAAGAAAATGAAATTTTACATCCATGTTTTGCACCTTGAACTCCTGAACAAAATGATTCAGCAGAAAGAAAAAAAAATCAAACTCTTGTAGAGATGATAAATGGTACGATAATAAATGCAAAATTGACATTTAACTTATAGGGAGAAGCATTACTAGCAACATATCATACTGTGAATCGAATTCCTCTTAAAAGGAATAATATATCTCCTTATGAGATATGGAAAGGAAGAAAGCCTAATATAGGTTATTTCAAAGTGTGGGGGTGTCTTGCTTATTGCAAAAACTCAAACTCAATTAGGTCCTAGAGGAATCAAGTGTGCATTTGTGGGATATGCCGCAAATAGGAAAGCATATAGACTTCTAGATTTAGAAGCTAACATGATAATAGAATCAAGAGAAGTGGAATTTTTTGAGAATTTAATTACTCAGAAGAAAATTCTAAATTAATTCCATATAATGAGTCTCAAGAGGAAATTTTAAAAGGATCAAAAAATGATGTATCTTCTAAAGTTGATGAACAAACATGTGAGCCTAGAAGAAGCAAAAGAATAAGGGAAATAAAACATTTAGATCCTAATGAAATTAATTCTCAACTAATATCTTTTTGTTTGGTTGAAGGAGATAGAAATAAGATAATATGAACAATTCCTATTGTCTTACAAACTGAAAGTGATCCTATAACTTAAAAAGAAGTTATGGCTTCAAGAAATTCTATTTTTTTTTGGAAAGATGCCATAAATGATGAAATGGATTCTATTATATCAAATCACACTTGGGATCTTGTTGATTTACCTTCTGGCTCTCAACCTATTTGTTGCAAGTGGGTGTTTAGAAGAAAGTATCATAGTGATGGATCACTTCTAACATTCAAGGCTAGGTTAGTAAGCAAAGAGTATAAACAACAAGAGGGAATTGATTATTTTGACACATGCTCCTATGGCTAGAATTACAATCATAAGGATTTTATTCGCATTAGCTTCTATTCATGATTTAATTGTCCATCAAATGGATGTAAAAATAATATTTTTAAATAGTGATCTCAAAGAAGAGGTCTTGTCTATATGGAACAACATGATGTTTTTGTTCTACTAGGAAATGAGGAAAATGTATGCAAATTACTAAAATCCTTGTATGGTTTGAAACAAGCCCCAAAGCAATGGCATGCAAAATTCGATTCTACTATTTTTTTCAAATGGTTTTGTTCATAATGCCGTTGATAAATGTCTCTATCATAAATCATTTGATGATTGCATTATATTTATTTGTTTTTTTGTTGATGATTTATTGATAGTAAGTAATAAAATGGAAGGCATAGTAGAAACAAAGAGGTTTCTATCTTATATATTCAAAATGAAGGATCTTGGACATGTGGATAGCATACTTGGAATTAAGGTCACAAGAAACAGTGGGGGTTATGAACTAAATCAAGCACATTATATTGAAAAGATGCTTGATAAGTTCAAATATTTGAATTTCAAAGAAGCTAGTACCCCAATTGATCCAAGTGTCAAGCTAATCGAGAATGAGGCACAACTTGAGTATGCAATAACAATTGGTAGCCTAATGTATGCATTGCAATGTACAAGATCAGACATAGCTTTTGCAGTAAGTAAACTAAGTAGGTTTACCAATAATCCAAACAATGATCATTGGAAAGCCATTAGAAGAGTTTTTGGTTATTTAAAGAAAACTAAAAAACCTTGGCTTGCATTATTCTAAATTTTCTGCTATATTAGAAGGATATATACATGCTAGCGGGATATCGAGTGTGGGAGATAATAAATCTACTTGAGGATGGGTGTTTACTTTTAGAGGAAGTGCAATATCTTGAAGACCCAAGAATCAAATATGCATAACACATTCCACCATAAAGTCAGAATTTATTGCATTATCCGAAGCAGGAAAAGAGACTGAGTGGTTAAAGGATCTTTTGTGTGAAATACCATTGACTTCAAAAAGTATTGGTTCAATATCAATCTTATGTGATAGTCAAGCCACTCTAGCAAGAGCATATTTACAACAAAAAGTCTAGGCATATAAGCCTAAGACATGCTTATGTGAGAAAATTAATTAAAAGTGAAATTATTTCTCTCACATATGTGAAATCCAGTGAAAATCTAGCAAATCCTTTTACTAAGCCTCTTATAAGAGAATTAGTAAAATCTACATGAGGAAGATGGGATTAAAACTCGTTATTGAAATAAACCGCTAATAATGGTAATCCTACCAAATGTTATTATTTGAATAATACAAGGTTCAAATGGTAAGAACAAGTTATTGATTGTGAAAATTTGCAGTGCTTTATTATACGTGACCGATCTATCTACTTCTACCTGGTAAAGATAAATTTGTTATCTCAGTCATTCCTCTAGGGTGGCCCCACACATCTTAAAAGAGAGTAAATAGTTTCGTCAACTAACAATAGTACATATAGCCGGATATAGGAGTGAAGCAACCAACAAAGTATTTTACATCCGTCGAAAATCAATAGCACATATAGGAGTGAAGCAACCAATAAAGTATTTTACATCAGTCGAAAATCGACCTCGAACGTATACAGATCTATATCTACGCACCAAACAAAAGGAAATTGTACAGAGTGTATACCTCTGTTTGTTGTCATTGAGCACAAGATCTACCCACGTCACATTCAATATGAAATAATTTCATATTTAGTGTATCAACAATAGTTTTCATATACCTCATCATTTCTTTATTCTGTTTTTTTTTTTTTGATGGACGATTAAAGAGAAACTAGTAGGACGCTAAATGAACCAAACTTTGGAGAGTAAATCAGTGTTCGATTGGGTAAGAATTTGTTAACGTTGAATATTAACAAAGTCAATTAAATTAAATAAATAAGTTAGAATACTAACAAATTTAAATATATGGTAGTAAAAGAAGTGTACTCTCACCCTATGTATTTTTTATAGTCCGGTTCTAGACTATATGAAAAAAAGATAAATCAAAGGGTCAGCTTATAATTGACTGTCAAGTGGTTAGGGGGTGGAAAAGATTTTTTCTCAAAAGGTATATGTCCGTCGGAAATTAATCTCTTATCTTATTATATCAAGTTTATCATGCTCTAGCCAACTAGGTATTCCGTGAGGATAATCTGCTAATATTCATGGATCATATAAACAATGAATACGAATAAAATATATGTACTATGTTCATTAATAAAAAAAAATTATTTAATTTTAATTGGTACGAGGTATCCTATTTAAGTTGATTAATCTACCTGTCCAATTCCAAAAAAAAAAAGGTTACCTTAAAAAAATTTAATAAATCTTTTATTATTATGATAAATAAAATTTAAAAACTTAAAATAAACAAATAAACTTATAATATTAAACTCACTAACCAACTAAAAAAAATAAAAATATAAAAAATTCAAATAAGTATGAATTGCAATCAGTAACATCTAAATAAATCAATCTCATTCAAAAAAAAAAAAAAAACACTAAGCTTAAACATTCATTTTATACTTTAACTTAGCTGGACTAAATTACCTGTTTGAATAAGTTTGAGAAACATAAAATTGTAAGGCTGAATAAGTCCTATGATTTACCTTACCCTCTTCCAAAATACATAGGATAGTCCTAAAGGAATGGTTGAGATGGTGACTCACCTCTAAAATATTCTGTTTAAACTGATTGATTCTAAAATGACCGATTCAACCCGACGAACTCTAAAAAAAAATTAATAAATCTCTTATTAATATGGTAAATAAATTTTAAAAACTCAAAATAAACAAATAAACTTATAATATTAAACTCACTAACTAAAAAAAAATATAAAAATTTCAAACAATTATTTAACATGAATTACAATGAATAGCATCTAAATAAATCAATCTCACAAATAAATCAATCTCACTTCTAAAAACAGAAGTTTAACCATTCATTTTAACAATTCAGTTCATTTTATACTTGGCTTAGCTTACTTAATTACCTGATTGAATAAGTTTGAAAAATATAAAATTTTAAGACGGCGGCTCACCTTTTGTCACCAGATCAACCTATATAAAACTTGATTTAAATTGGCTTATTTATAGTTTTAGAAAAAAGTAGCCATGGAAAAACCAAATTACTCATACAATAATTGAAGATGGATAGGCTTACATAGGCACCATGTATTGTAAGGTTATAAATATAATCTCATATTGAAAATATATGGGAAAAATATGACATTATAAGAAAAAAAAAATATCTCCATTGATAATGAGGTCTTTTGGGGAGAGCTAAAGGGTAAAGTCATAAGGACCTCAGGTCAAAAGTGAATAATATCATGTCATTATGGAGATATCTAAATTCTTTTCGACCTAACAAGTGGTATCAGAGGTAGGTCGCTTTTTAACGGACTACCCGCCGGAAGAAGCATGAGCTAGAGTCATGATCCAAGATCGAACCATGTGGATGAAACCTTGAACAAAGTAAGGGAGACCCTGAGCAGATTAGTGACCCGATGCTCGAGAAGACCCTGAGCAGGTCAAGAGTGAACCGATACTTAGGGGGGTCATTATAATCCTTTGTTATTATAAAAATATCTAAATTTTTTTCGATCCAATCTACCATATTTTCTTAATTATTTATATGATGGCGGCTGCAACTGTGTGTGTGACGTCCTCTTAATTTGTCATCGATAGAGATAATTAACCTGTTCATTTGAAATCTTGTGAGCTCCATTGATTATTTAACACACACCATTCCATTAAAACCCAAGTGCTCATAGTTATCGGTCATCACTATGTACGCAGGCAGCAACATCGGCGGTGGTGCTCCGTCGCCTCTGTTTCCTCTTCTAATCCTCCTCCTCCTGTTCTTGATCAGCCGGGCTGGCGAGACCCTGTCGTCGCTAAACCTTATCGCCACGGTAGAAGGCAACGGTGTCGCTGTGGTGCTAGACCTTATCGTCGTCGGCCTTCTCACAGTTCATTGGTTCGATCGGTCCTTGCCTTCTTTCCAATTACCTCTCGGGATGAAGCAAGAGGATTTCGACCAGGGTCGTCTCAAGGTTCCATGAGGCTCTAGACAATTTTTTTAAAACCTTTAATAATTTTTTTACTAAATAATTTAAAGTAAAATACTTTCCTTAATTTTTTAAAATATATTAACTATTTTCTATCATATTTTTTTTGATAATTTTTTAATATAATGAAATTATAGAAAAATATCTAGAAGTTCATGGTTTAGAAAAGAAATATTAATTATTCTGGTTGGAATTTTTTCAACAAATAATTATATTCAGTTATATATGTATATATATTATTAATTATTTTGGTTGGAATTTTTTCAACAAATAATTATATTCAGTTATATATATATATATATATATATAAAACGGTTGAACCACCAATTCAACCGATTAAACTTAAAATTCCTCGGCCCGATCACTTCACCGATTCAGTGACCGGACCGATTTTCAAAACATTGCTTACAATCCATCACAAGGCTTTGTAAGCTTCACGACGTGAATCAGCCAACAAATACCTCCTAAAGTTACTGGTCCAACATAAACAATTGATAAATTTATGAGATCAGATCTTCTAATGTTCTTGTCTTTATTTTTTTATAATTTTTACATCGGATCGTGATTAAAATTCAGTTAAAATTAGTCATGATATTCTGGGTTCATTTTTCGATTCAAATTATATTTTGGATTGAGTCACGCGGTCGGAGGTCACTGGCGGTGGATGGCTCGTCCCCTGCTTAACGTCATACAGTCCGTTCATAGTCGGCGGTCTCCGACCGCCTGGCTCAACCCAAACTAAATTTGAATAGGAAGATGAACCCTGAAAAGATCGCAACCAATTAATACAACCAATTAACTAAATTTTAGTCATGATCCAACCTGTAAATTATAGAAAAGACTTGAAAAAAATTAATACAAAGGAATCAGGGGATCTGAACTCACAAATTACACCCTTAAAGCTAAAATTACAATATATAATTACTATACAAGGTTTACCTACCTTAATTAACTCCTTCATTCAACCTACCTAACTTTGAGTCTTCTAAATTTCATCTCGATCCAAGCTACTAACTTGCAAGTCCTTTAAACTCTTATTCAATCCTGGATATCTAGTCTCGAGTCAAATCTAATCAACATATTCAATATTTCAAAATTAAATACACATCTAACTTGTCATAGTATATAGTAAAATAAAATTGGAAACATTTACTTGACTAGTTTCGTAGGGATTCTTTTTAATCAACACGAAACTTAGCCACTAAATAATTAGTTGAATTTCATTTAATTTTTCTTTGAGTTAGGTGGAAAACAAAATTAATTGCAGTTGAAATATTCATATAAATAAATAAATAATTTCTTTCGACCTGCACTGCATATTTGTTGACACGATGTCAAAATACCATCTGTTGCGCTTTCAATTACAATATTAATTATCAATCAGAAACGACAAAGAAAAATATTTAAATTATTTATAAAGTTTAGGATAAGGATTATCATAAATAAAGCAATCATATAAATGCGTTGAAATTAATGTGTGTTATGGTGGAAATAGAGGTAGGTAGGTATATATAGATATATATCAAAATGTCATCTCGCCTCGTTCAAAACCTGCTCATTTTTTCAAAACACTTATTATTATTATTATTATTATTATTATTATTATTATTATTTTATTTCATTAGCTTACAATGGTCATTATTGTTTAATGCAGGATCCTTACCAACCCCTTAAAACCCCTCTTTTGCCTCCTACCAATTAGCCTCTTTGTTGACTTGAAGAGAGGACCGAAGAGGGAAAGAGATTTGTAGACTGCTTACTTGAGATATAGATCAGGATAATGATAGATTGTATAGAAGTTAAAATACTTTTTTCTATTTACATAAAAACTAATCATAATAATAATGTCTCACCAGATATTTTGAGAATACTCTTTCAATAGTAGTGTAGCATATACGATGGACTAGCTACTATGACATATAAAAATTACTAGATAATTACTATAATGTTTAATATTTAATATTTAATATAATACTTATTATAGTATTGTAGCATTTATTAAAGTAACTGCTGTACTTTATTTTCAAATGATTTTAATCAATTTTAAATAATTTTAATTAAGTTGGTAAAAAGTATTTTGGTATAATAATGTTCAAAATTTATAATTTAGGTGTTGGTGTCACAGTTCTTGAGTCAAGGTTGACTAGTTTAATTAAACTTAGATTATCCGGGTTTAAGTTTTGATATTAATGTATGAGAGAAAAGTCAAGTATGTCAAGAGAGAATTGGATATTTGACTGGGAAAATCTTAACAGAAGATTAGACAACAAAAAGTCCTAACTGAGTTAAGCAAGGACTATAGATTAGAAAATGAAAAAACCTAACTGAGTTAAGTAAGAAAAAATCCTAACTGGAGGTTAGACAATGAAAAGTCATAACTGAAAATTAGGCAATGGAAAGCCCTAACTAAGGTTAGGTAAGGGGAAGTCATAACTAGAAATTAGGCAAGAAAAATTATAACTAGAGGTTAGGTAAGGATGAGAATTACCGAGTGACTAGTCCTAACTAGATGTTAGACAAGCGTGAGAAGTCTACTGAGTGACTAGTCCTAACTTGAGGTTAGGAAAGGGAAGTCTAACGGAAAGTTGGTAAAAGGAAAATTTAAGTAGATCAAGGAGGACCGGATACTTAGTGAGAAAGTTTAAGTGGGTCAAAGGTTCACTGGACACTTGTTGAAGAAGCTCTGGCAAGTCAATGCTGATTGAATGTTAAGCAATAAGAAGTCCCAATAGATTGCAAATGACCGGATGTTGAGCAAAGGAACTCTAAACCTAAATACCGGGTGTTAGGGTTGAACAATCAATTAAGGCAATTGATTCGCCCAAAGCAATTGATTAGGGTAAATGATTGAGAGCATTTTTGTGAGAGCACAGAAGGTGCTAGAATCGATTGGGCAATCGATTCCAGTAATGTTAATCGATTAGGACAATCGATTGGGCAATGTGTCTCTTGTGAACATAAAGGTTATGAATCGATTGAGACAATTGACTTACGCTTCACCAATCGATTGGGCTAATCAATTGAGATCTTATTCATGAGAGAACAAAAAGTGCGGGAATCGATTGGGAAATCAATTAAGTAGCTTTTTCTCTCACCAACAGAAACTTCGGAATCGATTGACTTAATCGATTAGAAGTTAACAATCAATACCAATAGATTAGACATGCGAATTTGTAGGTTTTGATAGTCGATCTGACCTGACAATCAATTGAGAGTAAGATGAATCGATTAGAAAGCGTAAGTCAGCCGTATAAAAGGGGT
>JBBMJZ010000137.1:21236940-21256056 GCA_037833815.1 Zingiber zerumbet
GAATTGAACCTAAACTGTGTTCGGGCGAGTTATTACTATTGCTCAACATATGTCTTAATCACCTGCTAATATACTATAGATGTTGTAAAACCTGTTATCTTTACTTACCCGGACGGTCATATATACCCGACCAATACTGGTATATATCCAGATGTGTTAATTCAAACAATCTTGGCTTATCTATCCTAAACGTGTAAACCCGGCCGATATTTGGCCAACCTCCCTCAAGGTATAATACCGGTCGATATTAACCTATTGTTCTGAAGCATATTGCCCCGGTCGATATTGACCTATTTTTCTTAAGCATATTACCCCGACCGATATTCACGTTTGCTTAATTCTACTATATTCTTTCTCCTTTTCTGCCAAGGACCTACTAAACCTAACCCATATCAACTCTAATGATACTTTTAGCCTAGTCATCAAAATTATATCTGTCAGACTATTGTTAGTGATAGTTGTTAGTCATAGTTGGCTTGTACGATAATTAGATATTTTAAATGTATTTCTTTATGGTCATCTTGAGGAAATTGTATTTATGGAGCAATCATCTGGGTTCATTCATCCATAATTTCCATCTCATGTTTGTCAACTCAAAAAATTTTTATATGGTCTTGCTAAGTTCCTCATGCATGGTTTCATCGATATCTAATTAGTTACAAGTTCAAAGATTTTCTAAATAAAAAACATCCTAATAATCGGTAATGATCACAAGGATATTACAATTTTATTAAGTCTCCTCAATCAAGAATTTCCTACTCGAGATTTGGGCAATGCTCATTTTTTTCTTAGTATTGAACTTATACTACATGAGGAAGGTTATCTCCTCTCTCGGAGTAAATACATTACTGGGCTTCTCTAAAGAGCCAAAATGGATGAAGCACATCTAGTTTCTACACAAATTGCTATAAACAACTTTTTTGCAAATTCATCCTCTCCTGTGATGTCTAATCCATAGATTTATCGAAGCATTATTGGAGCCTTATAATATGTCACTATCATACATCAAGATATTACCTTTGCAGTAAATCATGCTTGTCAGTTCATCTATGCTTCCACTAAATAAAATTGGGAATGTGTGAAAAGAATACTTTGTTATCTCAAAGGTACTATTATATATGGTATTCTTTTATATCATCAATCATCTTGAGATTTACATGCCTATAGTGATATGGATTGGGCAAGATACCCTAAATAGACGCTCTAGTAGTGGATATGCAATATTTCTTAGACGAAACCTTATCTCATGGAATTCAAAAAAGCAACCTATAGTATCTCGTTCAAGCACTAAGACAAAATATAAAGCTATAACAAATACAACGTCTGAAATTATTTGGCTTCAATCGCTTCTCTCTAAATTTCATCTTACATCAAATATTTCACTAAAAATTTGGTATGATAATATTAGAGCAATATATCTCACAGCATAAAGAAATTTATTTTTATTTTGTTCGAGAACATGTGGTAACTCAACAATTATCGACTATCTATATTTCTATAGAGGATCAAACTGCTGATATTTTTACTAAGTCATTATCCAAACAACGTTTCAACAAGCTAGAAAGTAAACTCAATATCAGAGATCTCCCGCTGAATTTGTCGGGTGGGGTGAGGCGGGTAAAAGAGAATCATTCAATATGATTACGCTAAAATAAAGTTAGGACCTATTAATTATTCCTTTCGTTTATTACTCTATCAATTGATGGAGTCTTATAATATTTCATTTATTTATTACTGTCTCAATTGATGGAGTCTTATAATATATCTATAAATTGTCCCTTTATGAACAAACCAAAGCAATCAACAATTTTATTATTTCATCTTGTTCTGTCCAATCTTATTTCTTTCACTCTCCATCTGCAACCTTAGAAAACCTAGACAATCTTGTTAAAAGTATTCTATCTGGAATAAAGATAGAATTTTCGAGCGGCTAGTTGGTCCCGTCTGACTTCACCCACTTGGTCCTCTACCAAAAATTTAATTTTTTAATAGAATGTAGAGACGACCGCTCAAAACTCATGCAGGACAGGCCTCCCTAGAATAACATTATAGGAGGGGGCATCCACTATGATGAAAATGGTTCTCTAGGTTCTCATTAGGTGCTCGATTCCCAAGGAGATGTCAAATCAGATAAAGTTATTTCCATGGGTTGATTTTTTTTTTATCAATCTACAACTGATCGAATGCTACATTGAAGAGGATGTTCACTGAAATCCTTATATCTATAAAAACCCTAGCTACATCGCAATTAGCGATAGTGACTTTAATGACCAAAGCGGCATCGTAAGAGACTTCTACTCCCTTGAGATCTTGAGGCTCAAAGCTATTCCAGAGGCCCTCTACTTACGTCCGACTAGAGACGACAAGTCGACAACCATGAGCCTTTCAAGCCCAGTGGGAGTCTCCATCTATAGGACCTCTGAAGATCATACCAAATTTTCTCAAAACAGTATTACTTTAGTTTTCCTCTTGTCAGGTTTGAGAGGGCTCAAGACCCTTGCTTGAGGAAGGGACTTGGTTACCTTGTTGATGCGGAGCGTAGTTCTACTGGCCGATAAAGAAGAGCTAACCACTTGCTATCCGATCGGCTAGTTAACCTCTTGACAAGGTTGTCGGCCCTCTTCAGCTGCTTGGCACATTTCTCGAGCATATTGATGATAGTCCCGGATGGTGTGCATTTTTTATTTATGGTATGAGCAAAACATAAGGATGGGTATACATCGAAGGGGCTCTGCAAAGGAAGTCCAAGCGGCTTCTACATGTTGGACTGCTCTCTGCTCTTGGGACGGTGGGGGATTCGGTCGGTACTACTTTTGGTGCACAAGAGGCGGTGGATCCTTACATGCTACTTAGAAGGGGGAAATTGGAATAGCAACCTCCTTTCTTCGAGCAACTTGGGCTTCTTCGACGTTGACATATTTGACAGCTTGACCTAGCTGGATGTCAAAATTTTTAGGGGGCTTCCTTACCAAAGAATGGAAAAACTCACCATTCATGAGTCATTACAAGAAAGAGCTCATCAATATCTCAATAGTAACTAAGGGGATATCTATAACGACCTGGTTGAATCGGTTGATGTATAATTTCAACGTCTCCTTTACTCCCTACTTGAGGGATAATAGATTCAACAAAGTTTTTTAGTATCTTTAGCTGCTAATGAAATGGTGGATGAAGATGGTCTTGAAGTCTTGAAAGTAGGAGATGGAACTCAGCGGAAGCTAATTGAACTAGCTCTGTGCCAAGCACAAGAGTGTTGTCAAAAACACTCAGCATTTAACGCCATTCGTATATTGATGTAGCAAGATGACATTATCCAATTTGTAGAGGTGATCTTCTAGGTCAGTTGTCCTTCCATTTTCTTCGATTTACATCGGCCAAAAACAGTGGGTAGCTTGTCATCCAGAATGTCATGAGAAAAAGGAGTACTTGGTCGATTGGGTGACTGGTTAACTCGGGAGCCTTGCCTGATTTCGGTTCTCGGGGAGGTGTGTCTCCGGCAAAGGATAGTTGATCAGTTTTTACCCAGTCCTAGTACTTGGTCAGAATGTGTTGTTTTATTATGGGGAGCTAAGCCCCTGGGGTCGATGAAACTCGGCTGGCTAGTCTCTCTGCGCTTGGCCAGAGGTATGTGTTGTGGGGAGCGACGAGAGGTATGTGTTGTGGGGAGCTGAGCCCCTAGGGTCAAACCCAATCGACTAGCCTCTCTGTGCTTGGTGGTCAAGTAGCATGTGTGGTGTTGTATTGTGTTGTGTTGTGATGTGGAGAGCTGAATCCCTAGGGTCGAGGAAACCCGACCGGCTAGTCTCTCTGCATTCGGTAGAGCTAAATGTGTTATTTTATTACGGGGAGTTGAGCACCTAGGGTCGGAGAAACCCGACCAGCTAGCCTTTCTGTGTTAACATAAAGGAATGTGTGGTTTTATTGTAGGGAGCTAAGCCCATGGGATCGGAAAAACCTGACCAACTATCCTCTTTGTGCTTGTATTGTGTTGTGGAGAGCTAAGCCTCCGGGGTCGAAACGGTTCGCTCGACTTAGTTGCCCCTATGGCCCAATCAACGATTTACTCCAATTGATTCATCCTATAATTAGGCCTACACGTCACCCGAGAGGTTGACTATGCGTCACCCATGGTTATTGTTTTAGTTTAGGTGCATGCATTGATCTTAAAGTAGCTAAACTCAAAAAGCACACTTAATTAATATCATGTCTAAACAAGCAGTTACAGATCTCTCCACTTGCAACCTTAGAAAACCTAGACAATCTTGCTGAAAGCATTCTATCAGGCACTCTCGGAGGTCGACGAGGGCAACAGTGGCTGAGCAAGGTTGGGAGAAGCTTTGAGCGAGGCAGCCGATGGCCTGAGGTCATCATGGACGCAGCTGGAAGAGACAATGGAGGCCTCCTCGGTAGCAAAGATCCTCTCCTGACTCTTCCCCAACAGCACCAGGTACAGTCCGGCGACGATGAAGACAGCTCCAATGATGCTGCACGAAGAAGAACAAGATGAGCAATGTTGTGTTCTTTCTTCTTGCTAGTTGGTGAAGAGAATTAGGAAGTAGTAGATTAATACCTGCCGAGGTAGAATTTCTCGCCTAGAACGATGGAAGCCATGATCGCGACGACCAGAGTTTGAACTGGCTGGTACACGGCCACGAACACAGGGCCGCCCCTGTCGATGCACCATATTTGAACGGAGAAGGCGATTCCGGACGCTACGAATCCCTGCACGTTATCCGTGTTTGAGATCTAGTTGAATCGATGGATTCATTGTGTGTTTATTCGTTTAGGTGATGGCTTACGGCGTAGAAGATGGCGAAAAGCTCGCCGGTGGAGTGGAAGGCCCAGGCGTCGGCGTCGCGATCGATGAAGGCGGCGATGATGAGGAACTGGAGGAGGCCGAAGAAGCAGGTGAAGGAGGTGACGGAGAGCCTGGCGGGGTACTTCTTCAGCACCGGCTTCTGGAGCACCAGCCACCCCGACCAGGATAGGCAGTGGCCGATGAGGTAGACGCAGCCCAGCGTCCAGTTCTTCCCCTCCGCCATGAAAGCTGGCGCTGCAGAGTTCAGCGCCGTCGTAGACGCGCGGTCAAATATGGACGGCCCTTTGTAGAGCGTGATCACGGTGGCGCCGCCGACGCACGCCAGCGTTCCGGCGACCTTCGCGATTCCATCTTGCCGGTCGAACCGCACCTTCTCGATTCTAATTCATTGTTTAAACAAAAAAGATCAAATCTTTACGCATGGAAACCAAGCTGGGAATCGGTTAGTGGAATTACCTGAGGGCGGCAGCCATGGCGAAGGTGATGGCCGGAACAGAGTTCTGGATGGCAGAGGCGAAGGTGGGCGACGTGTGGTCGAGGCCAAGCAAGTAAAATCCCTGGTTTGCCGTTATCCTGATTCCATCGATTCTATCAATCAGCGTACTCAAGATCGAACAAATCGTCCAAACGTGGGAAATTAAAATTACCCGCAGAGAGCGAGAAGGAAGAACTGCGCGAGGAAGGAGAACTTCATCGTCGGCCGTTCCTTCCTGCATCAATCCACGACGACGACGTACGTTAAACAATCAAATGCTCTTCAAATCGAAGCAAATTGTATAAATCTGATACTTCTCGAGGAAGTAGGCGAAGGGGAAGAGGAGGATCAAAGCGATGATGTTGCGGTAGACGGAGTAGACGAGTTTGCTGGTGCCCATGTTGAGCGCCGTCCGGGATACGACGTGGAAACCGGCGTAGCCGAACTGCAGAAAGACCATGGCGACGTGCAACTGCACCTTCTCCGGCATGCCGCAGACTCTCTTCCCTCCGTCGGCGTCGGCCATTCCTGATCGAGCTCAGAGGCGATATATACCAGCGACCGGTGGGCGGAGAGGGCCAGAGGAAGGGGATGGGTGACGAAGCGAGGCGGAGCCGGTAGGCTATTTATAGCCGCCGAACAGTGTGAACAGAGAAAATGGCAACTGCCACTAGCGACGACGATGGCGACGGCGGGAAGGCAAAAGAAACGCACGAGTGGTTTCGGCGATCTGAGGCAGAGATGGCTCTCCATTATAAATAAAAAAAATATATGAAATAGCTAGTTTAAGGTTTTTTATTTTTTTCACTAATTTAGATGGTCCCATGAAAATTTCATGTTCTTCCTCAAAATAAATCAAGAAGTACTTATAGAAGTTCATCTAATTTTAAATTTATTTAAAATATTTATATTGAATCATAATTTGTAGAATCATGATCCTAAGCAGAATCGATTTAGGGTCATGATTGAATCGATCAGGATCGGATGGTAGAATCATAATCCTACCAAAAACCCTTAAAATCTTATCATACATGATTAATAATTAGAAAAAATATTTAAAAAACTCATTTACATATAAATAGATAACTAATTTTGTATATACATACAATTATTTAATTTCAACACCTCATATTACAATACCACATATATAAATTTAAATTAACTAGTAATTTAACTATCATTCTTACACAGTAATAATATTTATATTTTCATATCATAAAATGAAAAAATATAAAAATTTTATTAACATAATAATAATAATAATAACACATTCAAAAAATTATTTTCTTGATTTATAAGATGATCCAATTTAAAGATCAACAAAGCACCTGACTACATAACAGAAGCTATTGAAGTCCTTGATTTAAATATGAACGCTGGAAATAATCTTAAGACTTACTGATACCACATAATACTAGACAATAGGCATCCAAAAATTCATCATTTTGGAAAAAGAAATGACAGAATATTATTGATAAAAACTAACTCAAAAATAATTAAAATATGTTTAAATAATTTAAACCCCTAACAAGATGAAAAAAAAAGATAATAAAAAAATAAAATCTTCTAGGCCTTCGAAAAGGATTTAAATGCTATTTTTATATTTGAAATAGGCTGGTTAAGGATAAATTTTGAAAGATCTCTGAACGAATTTTGATTTGATATATTATAGGTCCCGTGGTTTAATCCGAGTTAAAAGTTATAACCTCTCAAAACCTTCACAGATCTTGCTCCAATTTTACTCCGATCCTGTTACGATTCAACTGATTCTATTCTGATCCTACTGATCCTACCGATCATGTTACGATCCTACTACAAAAATCGATTCTGCACGATCCTGGATCGATTTGTGCTTCTGGATCATAGGATTGTACGATCCTATGATCCAGGATCGCGATTTTATAAACATGGGTTCAAACATTAATATATATCTACACTTCAAAAAAGTATGTCATATACTCATTTTATTAATACTTCCCATTTATTAGCATGCACTCGTATCATTTAAATATTAATATTCATTATTTATGAGCTCATTATTTAATCATTCATCTTTATTCTTTATATCTAACCATTATTTTCTTATTTTTAAATTTTGTAAAAATAGGTTCATTAACCGTGTTAATAATTGAACACTGTTAATATATGGGTATTACTTACTTACTTTTAGTAAGGACACAGTAATTAAGTAATAAAAGAAATAATATCAAAATAAAGTAAGAGACTTAAAGAATTTATATGGTTAGAACTTAGGTGATTCTTAATCCAATACTATAGAAAACACTTTAAGCTCCTTCTTCGATAAGAGTTTGAGGCAGAGTAGCCCCTTACAACTTTTATGAACAAGAAATGAAAGACAAATTTGGAAATGGAAATATAGAGTATGTTCTTTTCATTTCGAGCTCAGAGACTCTATTTATAGTCCACTGGTTGAAAATTGATCTTTGCTAACATAGCGCATCTGAGGTGACTCAATTCCATCAGAGGCGCCTCAGTTTCATTAGGACGCCTCAGTTCCATCAGAGTGCTTCAGTTCCATAAGAGGCGTCTCAGATCGGCTAAAGTGATCCACTTTGCAACGTTCCTCTAGCTGAGCTGGCAGATTGGAGGCGCCTCGGTTCATCGGAGGCACCTCAGTTCGGCTGACGTAGACTCCGCTACTTACCTTGACAACAAAAGCTTCAAACCTTTAGAAGCACCTCGATTCATCATAGGCGCTTCAAGTCCCGCAGATGTCATTCCCTCCTCTCTGTAGTTTACAGACAAGACTATTGAGTATGGATAGTGTTGGTCCCTTGTGGCCTGTAAAAGGGAGGTGAATTGCCCTACACAATATAAAACAGCAAACACCTTTCTCAAACAATAGGGCTTTAACACAATTACACACTTAATTAAATAGAATAATAGAATTAAAATAAGTACGAGTCAAGCAAGATTTTACTTAGTTGGCAATCAGAGGATTGCTACTCGAAGGAAAGTTGGCTCAGTAAGAAAAATCTCCTTCTCGAACAAAACTTCAGAGGCGGAGAAGCCTCGTACACGAAAATGAAGCTCGGAAGTGAAGAACTGACTAGATTTAAAAGTACAGACTATGTTATGCGAAAAGGAGAAGACTAGGGCTCTATTTATAGTTCATTGGTAGAAACTAACCATTTACTGACGTGGCACGGTCCGGGGCGCCCCGAGTGTGGCAAATTTTATTGTCTTGCAAACGGCTATACAACAGATAAACTGTAAAGTTTTATCCTGATCTGGGCGCCCGGGTGCACTTCCTTGAGGAGGCAGGCATCAAGGCACCCCTAGGCTGACCTGGGGGTCTGGAAGCCCAGAGCATCTGAGTGCCCAGAGCATCCGAATGCCCGAAGCATCCGAGTTCCCAAAGCATCCAGGCGCCTAGACTTGGTCCAGGCGCTCAAACAGTCAACATCTTATTGGATGTCCGATTCTGCTCCGATCTGGCTTCGCTCACTTGAGTGATTTTGGCCATCCAGAATAGGACTCACCTGAACCTATTTTTCATCTTTTTCCTTGAGCAAGCTTATGCTCCGACTTTTCATCTCTCGGAAACGCCACGTGCTTCCTTCTTGTCCATCAACGTACTCTTCCACAACACCTCATCCCTTAGACGCATCAAGCCCATCGAGTCTCTCCCGTTTCGTCCTTCTCACTAGCTGTGTCTTTCGCTCAACTTCCTATGCTCCTAAGTTCCTGTATACTTAGACACAGGGGTTAAATACCAACATGATCTAACCTGACTTGGCTGATCACATCAAAATTATCTTGGGGTACTTACAATCTTCCCCTTTTTGATGTGAACAACTCAAGTTAAGTTAGGGTAAACAGATATAAAGAAATAATAATAAGGTAATAAATTTATAACTTAATAATTAAAAAAATTAAATTACCATTTGCAACTCAATAATTAAAAAAAAATAAATTACCCTCCCCCTAGACTTAATATTCCCTTTTCTCCCTTTGATCATATCAAATAGGATACTTTGAATTGACTTTAGAAAATCCAAATTTAAAGTCTAAGGGAAAACAAAAAATATGAAAGGTTAAGCTTCAAAAACTATGGTTTTATAAACAAAAATTGAAGAAACTCTTTTAATTGTTGATAAATTTAATAGGGGTTGAATAGGAAAATTTTCACAAAAAGTTGAATTAAAATCTTTAAAAAAATTACATTTTGATAACTAATTCATAGAAAATTTTCTAACAGAAAAAATTTCAAAAAAAAATGATTAGATAAAATTTCATAGAAAAATAAATTTGCCAAAATAACTCTAACAAATATGATTTTTATTAAATAAATTTTAATAATCAGAATTTTTCTAACAGAAATTTTGAAAAACAATTTAAAGTATTAGTTAAGTGCTTCACAGTAAGTTAATTAAACATTTATTTCAATAATTGACTTCCAAGTTATGGCGAGACACTAGGACTTCTTGGTTATTGTAACAACAACCACTTTTAAGACAAAATCTTTTAAAGAAATTAAATATTTAACTTTCTTTCTGAAAGCCCTAAGTATAAAAAAAGTCAATCCAAATATGATTTTGGAACCCAATATAGGTTTCTTCCTACTAGGTTAATTAAAAATTTCTAAGGAATATATTTTCTAGTTAATTTTCTAATTTTCCCCTTGTAATATCTAAATGGTCAATTTAATCCTTTATAGTTCCTGAGAGTTGAAGCAGACAAATTTAAACATGAAATTTTTTTTAAGTTTTCTATCTAATCCTTTAAATTTGCATTCTCAATTTTTAAATTTTTTAGTTTTAATCTTGTCGAGATCTTCTAATCGACAAGATATAACTAAAGTTGATTTTAACTCTTTATTTTCTTTTTCTAATTTACAATAATTTATTGATAAGTGTTTTATAAACTAAAATGACTTGTCAGGAGAAAGAGACTGTACCTGACTTATCTTGTCGATCTCACAATCTGAAGCTCCCCCTGAAGTGCTGCTTTCTTCTGATGTCGCTCCCCCTTCATCGATGCTCTTGATGCTCATTTCCGACGAGCTTATTTCGTCTTTATCTTCTTAGTGACTTACCACTAGCGCAAGTCCGGTGACGGCTTCGATCTCTGATTTGGACAACGTTTCGTCCCACGTCACCTTTAGATTATGCTTGGTCTAGGCGGCCTTCTTATTCTTGTTCTTGCTTTTTAGTTTTGGACAGTTTTCTTTTACGTGTCATTCTTCATTGCAATGGTAGCATTTTACCTTTCTTTTTATTTTCTTACCCTGCACTTGATTAAACTTATTGGATTTAAATAATTTTTTAAAATCTCCTTACCATTAACGTCGTTTCGTCATCGTCAGGTGATGTCTCGGAATCTAGTTCATCCATTTTAGCTTTTAAGGCAATGTTTTGCCTTGATTCCTTCCTTAGACCTGCACATCTTGACTTATGAATTTCAAAAGTTGAAAAAAAGTTCTTCTAAAATACTTACCTCTAAATCCTTAGAGAAAAAATACACATCTACTAAGGTCGACCATTCCAGAGTCCTAAGAAATGCATTAAGTGCGTACCTTAGCGAATCTCGGTTGGTTACCTTTTCTCCTAGATTCGTCAGTCTAGTGATGAACTCCTTGATTCATGAGTGGAGGTGTGCGACAGTTTCACCTTCTTCTAACCAGTTTTGCTAGTTTTGCCTCCGAGGTCCCTTCATGTAGGTCTAAGAATTTCTCCCAGAGCTCCTTAGCTGACTCGTATGCTCTGATATTGTTGACTTCTTGAGGTGGTAAAACACTAAGCAGACGAAACTCTGCTTTTCCATTTGCCACGAAGTCGGCTTACTCCTTCTTCATCCACTGATATTTTTCTTTGTCTTTCGGGACTACAAAATCATATTTCATAATTATTAATAATTCAAAATCTGTTTTGAACTCTATCTTTTTGTTCCAGCTCGCTAATTTCCCCTCGAACTTCAGTGGATTTATATTCGGTCGGGTCATCTCGTGTGCTTCATTCGGTGGTTAGTCCTTCTGAAACGACCTCGCTCTTACAGCAATTGTTGGACCCTTAGCGGCCGGCTAGAGGGGGTGAATAGCCCTACAAAGAAAAATGAACATTCTTCGAACTTTATAGCTTTATTAAACTATCACATGCACAAAATAAGTTTAAGAAGTAAACAAAGAGTACAAGCATGAAAAGGATACTTGGTTATAACTGGGGGTGTTGTTAATCCAAGGAAGTTGAAAGCTCAGTAAACAGTCTCCTTCATGCGGAGAAACCTCTTACTGTGTTGATGGCTCACAAACAAGTAGTAGAACAAACTAGAAGCATTTACAAGTGTTTTATCTGAACCATTTGGACCAGGGTTATATTTATAGTCTTGATCGGAGCCCTTGAAAGGGTTTCAGGCGCCTCTATGGGAATAAAACTTTATCCTCGTCGCAACGCAACATGCCATGTTGCATTTTGGATAAATTTCGATTCTAGGCGCCCGGAGTCCCGACGCCCATACCATGTTCGGGCACCCCAGACAGGTCCAAGCGCTTCGAACTAGCTCAGGGCACCCCGGACTAGCTCGAGGCGCCTTGGACTAGCTTGGGGTGCCCCGGACCGAAAAGTCAGTATTTTTATGACTTTCGATTCCGGTCTTCCGCTCCGATTCCGCTCGCATTGGTCTGGATCTTCTGCTACAGCTCAGCTCACTTGGGTGATCTTAACCATCCGAAATAAGAATCATTTGAATCTAACTTCCAACCTTCAAGTACTCTTTTGCTCAAACTTCTCATCCCTTATAATCTCCTAGACATTACACGACTTTGTCGAAACAAAATTGGATAAAATAATTGGAAATTTAATCATGGTTATGGCTTGTGGCCGACCAAATAACGTGGATATATCATAGAGTTGGCTGGATCACGTAGGTCAATATTATAAGTGCATGCGTGCCTCAAAAAATAAATAAAAAAAACAATACTCAACAGGATCGTCTGCAATGGGCTTTTAATTTTTTTTTCTATGCACCACATTTAACCTATGAGATATGATATGTTAAAAAAAAAAAAAATCTCAGTGAAGTACTCATCGATATACTTAAAAATTTATAACCCACTATTTATTTTTTGTGGGTCTCATTATTTTATGTGTCTATCTTTAAATATTTCATTAAAATTTTTTCCTTGAACATATCATTTTTCTTAACCTATACAAAGTATGAAACAACCAAAGAAAGCAGTACGAGTCTGTATAAAAAAAGGCGTGCTTTGATTCAGTAACAACAAATAATACAAATAATTGAATTAAATAGTGAAAGTTAATAATGATTTTTAAAGTGATAGAAATATATAATAATGATAATAGTGGTAATAATTCATGCTAGCTTAAACTAACTGATGAAACGGCCATTTATACGAATTAAATGGTGGTATATATCAGAAAATTATTATTTTTAAATATTTGAGCATTACAATTGTAGAAAACCTAAAGTGAAGGGGCATTTATCTGGCTAGGGCACTCTAGAAATTGTAGTAATTTCTAGTGAAGTCTCATCTAGAATAATAGTGTTTTCTAATTGTAGAGATCACTGTTGTTTAGCTTTAAATCCCATAAATTTGCCTCCTCTGCATCTATAAATAGATGGATCTTGCATGATACTAATCAAGCAATCACTTTGCTTGACCATGTCTTTCCTTGTCATGCTCTCTGCTGCTGTCCTCCTCGGCCTCCTCCTGCCTTCTTCCAGTGCCTACAACATTCTCTATGGCGGCGACACGCTGAGCACCGGCCAATCCATCAGCCATGGGGCCTATACCTTCATCATTCAGTCCGACTGCAACCTGGTCCTGTACGACAACGGCCGGGCCGTGTGGTCCTCCGGCACCTACGGCCGAGGCCGCAACTGCATCCTCAGCATGCAGACCGACGGCAACCTCGTCATCTACGACGGCAGTAAGAAGGCTGTTTGGGCGAGCAACTCACGTGGCTCGCAGGCTAACTACATCCTCGTCCTGCAGCGCGACCGCAACGTCGTCATCTACGGCGCTCCGAGGTGGTCAACCGGCACCCACACCGCCAATTCCGAAGGCGTCGTGATCGCCAAAAGGGGCCACAACGATACTAGTAGCATCACGACGGCGGATGAACCCACGAACAGGAAGATCGCCATGGTGACTAATAATTAATTGCTTCACTACGAATAAAATGATTAATAAAATGAACTAAAGGCGATCGAGGCACAAATAATTATCTACCAGGGTAACCTACCGCGGGATTTGAAACTTATAAATGGTTAATTAATCGTTGAATAGATTAACCATTGGAGTGTCTGACTCGCTGCACCATTGCCCCGGGCAACCTCTCTCGTATGTATGTTGTCCGTATTGTTAAATTGGTGTGAGTCTATCACATTAATTATCGTGTTTTCTGCCACCGTCAGGATGTACTGCTTGCTCTGTTTTTTTTTTAAACAAAAAAATTAAGTTTAATTGTGTTGAAAAAAGAAAAGCAATTAATTAAATCAAGCTAATAGCACATATATATATAAATTGAAAAAAAAATTAATACAAGGTGCACTACAAAAATTAGTGCTTTCTGGGACGAATTTATAAAAAAAATTCGTTGCAAAATTTTTTGGGACGAATTCAGGGACGAAAAAATTTTCGTCCCAAACCGTTTGTTGCCAACTTTTGGAACGAATTTTTTTTTGTTGCAAATTTGGCAACGAATTTGGGGACAAAATTGGCGACGAATAAAATTTTCGTCCCCAAATTCGTCGCCAAATTTGCAACGACAGACTCTAGTTTGTCCCTAATTTTGCAACGAATTTGGGGACGAATTCGGTGACAAATTATTTTTTGTTGCCAAGTTTGTTCCTAATTTTGCAACGAATTTGGGGACGAATTCGGTGACAAATTATTTTTTGTTGCCAAGTTTGTCCCTAATTTTGCAACGAATAATAAATTTGTTGGCAAATTGGCAACGAATTTGGCAACAAAATTTGGTAACAAATTATATTTTCGTTGCCAAATTCGTAGCTAATTTTCATGAACATTTGCGACGAATTTGGCAACAAAAATACTAATTTATTTACAATAAATAAATTTTCGTCCCAGATTTCGTCCCAAAATTTGGGACGAATCCACAAATTTGTCCCAGATAATCTGGGACGAATCCACAGATTCGTCCCAAAATCTGGGACGAATTCACAGATTTGTCCCAAAATCTGGGACGAAATTTGGAACGAAAATGATTTTGTTACGAAAATTAAGTACAATAGAATAGCAACAAATCATTTTCGTCGCCAAATTTGTCCCTAATATAATTTTTTTTTCTAGATACAATTTATTTATGCAATTCCATCCGTACATACATAAACAACAAATTCAAATAGCACATTATATGCATTCAACACATCCTAATTTCACATACATATATTAATAATTGAACTCAACTCATAATTCAATAAATATAAAGGTCTCAACAAGTTATACAAGATTTGTCTTCTTCAAGCTACTCCAAAATATTATACAAGTTCAACACTCCAAAAGTTAAACAAGTCCATCAATCCAAGAAGTTAAACAAACTAAGATACATCAAGTCATTTTCTTATGCCACAAAGGCTTTCTTCCCCCTCAAATCTTCTTTTCCTACATAACAACAAACAAATAAATCAGATCATTTGTAACAAGAAAGATTGGTATAAGAAACAACACATAACTCTAAAATTCCTTAAACATTCAAATAAATGCCCTATTTACCAACGATATGAACTATCCATGTCATAGCAACGGTAAATAAAATTATAAGAAGTATCTTGAAGCTAAGTACAAGTATCATAAATATGATACAACCTATTTTAATTACCACATCAAATTGTTATGATACAACCTATTTCACCATATGAAACAATAGCTACAAATATTCTATTTCCATCTGACATGGATAGCATGAAATGCATTCTTAAAATTCCTAACATATGAAAATAGCTCAAATGAAGAAAACACAAACTAGTTAAGATCAATTAGATGATACTAGTCTTTTAGTACTCATGGTTACTTGGTTGCTAAAGCAAACTCTAATCATAATTTGGAATTTGAACTAATAATGCAGTAGTAGCAAATTTCAATAAATTCATAAAAAGAATGATACCCTTATTTAACTTTTAAAATGCAATTAGAAAAAAAATAAATAAATAAAATTAAAAGTTTAACAGTTACTTAATACTTACTTTTTTCTCCGACATATATTTCGCCTCACCAACCCTGTTAAAAATAAATTAACAATATTAATTAAAATAAAAATTAGAAAAGTTACTATAAATAAATCTTATCATTGAAGACAAAACAACAAAGAGCACCTTATCAAAATGAAGGAACACAATTAATCGACTATAACATAATTATTAAAATTAACTTTATATACAAATCAGTAAATGTATATTAATGAACTTACGAATACCGAAAAGAGGTGAACAAATACGGCTACCTTCAACTACATTGAGTTCACGGCAAATTGAAACCTGCACAAACAACATTATGAATTCAGACAGTAACTTCCGAATTTTAAATAAAAAATGAAACACTTCAGGTCAAAAGGGGTTAAGTGTTGTTTTTTAAATAAGTGGGCAAACTGCTACTTCATAGAAAACACAGGGGGCTTAAAGTTATTTAGCCTAAATATTATGGATCACAATAATAAGATTATATACAATTGTTTTGATATCTAGCAAACCTAGTTAAGCACTAATAAAACTTCTAATTTAGACAACTATTACCCAGGAATGAGATCAACTAAAGATGACAACTAAATCAATCAAATCTATACAAATCTTCACAGATATACACATATCTAATCTAATATATATATTCAAAATATATTGCAAATTAAAATTCATTGGACAAGCTTACCTTATCTGAAAATTTTACTATGTTCAGTTGTTTGCTCTCATCTGGAAAGACAACAGGAAGGTATTCCACCTGTTAAGTGAACAAAGGCATTCTTAGGGAACAAATCTACAAATGAGGTAAACTCAATCTGTCAATCAGAGATCCAAGGCTATGAAAATATTTTTCTGATATTCTAAAGAATAGTTGTGTGCTAATAATAAGCTAATGTATTAATGTAATCATGCATAGACAATGGACAAATTCTACTTTTCAGAAAATTAAACTACATCATCTGTATAACAAGAGCATCATAATATCTAATCCATGAGCAGAACAACCTGAAGATTAAGTTCAGAAATAAATCTTTTGTATTTGCATTTCATCATCATAGGGGTGTCAGGCTATCAGCAAATCAATAGCATTTCAATGATAAATACAAACAAGTTGAATTAACTACAGCAGTCTGACCAACAGTGTAACAAACGGCATTTCATTGCTGTATCAACCTCATGCTGCCAGGTTAAACCAGGCACTGCCAGCGGCGCGACGCGGGCCAGCAACGCGACACGGGCCAGAGTTGGCCAGCCACACGACGGCGGCCAGACACCGCTAGGCCTTCGCCGGCGGCCAGAGTCGGTCAGCCAGCGCCTGGCAGTGGCCAGACTGCGCCAAGCCACTGCTAGCTGCGGCCACTCCCGCCTGGATGCGCCAGTCTCGGCTAGGCCACGGCCAGCCGCGGCCACCGGTGCCTGGAAGTGGCGGCTGGCGCCTGACAGCGGCCACCGCCGGCTGGCAGCGTCCCCTTGGCCAAAGCCCAGTCGCCGAGAGAGGGAGATGGGAGAGCAGCGTAGAGAGGAGATGGGCTTACCAATCGGAAAGCTTCCACCGCCGGAGATCATGCCGTCGTCGGAGATGTGGCCGAAATCCTCCTGGAAATCGCTAGTTGGAAGGGGGAACGGGGAAAGAGGAAAGCAATGGGGAAGAAAGAGGCGTGATGAGTTAGAATTTAATCTGGATCTAGGGTTTTTAGCATTAAAAGTTTTTTGTTGCCAATTTTATCCCTAAACTTGGAACGAAAATATGAATTCGTCCCCAATTCTGGGACGAATCCTAGATTCGTCCCAGAATTGTTTTTTTTTTAAAAAAAAAGGAAAAATTTAGAAAAATTAAATAGGGACCTACAGATATCGGAATTTGATGAAACAAGTTTCTATGTGTTCATATCGTTCTCCTGATCGTGATAATGTCCTTATAAATATTTTTGACCAAATTTATTGATATTTAGGAATTTTTAAATGGAATTTGACCTAATTCGGGTTAAAAAATTGCAACACTCTATGCATTATGTTAAAATTATCGATAAGGATGTTTTTATGATCAAGAGAATGATACAAACACATGGAAACTTATTTCATGAAATTCTGATATATCTAGGTCAATAATTAAGTCCTCCAACACATATACGAACATGCGTTACTTAATAAGGTTTTAATTAGTATTAAACTATATATGTTTTAATAAATATGGACCTAGAGATATCGAAATTTCATGAAACAAATTTCTATAAGTTCGTATCGTTCTCCTAATCATAAAAACATCCTTATCGATAATTTTAACATAATATTTAGAGTGTTGCGATTTTTTAACCTGAATTAGGTCTAATTTCATTTAAAAATTCCTAAATATCAATAAATTAGGTTAAAATTATTTATGAGGATATTATTTCGATCAGGAAAATGATATGAATATATAGAAACTTATTTCATCAAATTTCTGATGTCTCTAGGTGCATATTTAAGTCTTCGGATTTTTTCCTTTTTTTATATATATTTTCTCAATTTTGGGATGAATCCCAGATTCGTCCCAAATTTGGGGACGAATCCAAGATTTGTCCCCAATTCTGGGACGAATCCAGGATTCGTCCCCAAATATGGGATGAATCCTAGATTCGTCCCTAAATTGAAAAAAAATAAAAAAAAAAGGAAAAAAATCGGAAGACTTAAATATGGACCTAGAGATATCAAAATTTGATGAAACAAGTTTTTATGTGTTCGTATCATTCTTCTAATCATAATAATATCCTTATAAATAATTTTTAACTAATATTATGATTTGTGGGAATTTTTAATTCTAATTTGACCTAATTCAGGTTAAAAAAAATTGCTATACTCAAAATATTAAGTTAAAATTATTTATGAGGATATTATTTCGATCAGGAGAATGATGCGAACATATAAAAACTTGTTTGAAATGACATTGAAGACTGGTTGGAGAGGTGGACCCTGATAGAAGGGCACTGGAGCACCCAGGAATCATCTCGGGCAGCTTGGGGACTTGCATAGGATCGCTAAGAGCCGGTGTAGTACTGATTGATTGCCTTTTAGTTGATCTGGTGTAAGATGAGGGCATTTGGTAGGTCCAAGTCTTGTTCTCTAAATAGAAGAGCCTATAGATATATCAAGGGAAGCCGGTACATAGGAGGGGAGCTCAGGAAAATTTAGATTTAAAGTTTCTGGGGCACAAGGTCTAGGAATTATCTTGGCTGGTGCTGAAGAGGCCTTGGGCATCTCTCTATCTAGCTCGGCCGATTCGGAAGCCTGTGTTGCTTTGCAAGATGCAGATATCAATCTACCCTATCACATCAAAGCAAGCTTGAGGTTGTATCGATAACGTATCAGGGGAGCAGACTCTTTCCCTCGAGCGAAGGGATCCTCAGCTACGTCAAGGGAAGCTCGCTCAGCTGAGGGGAGCTCTGATAGTCCCAAGGTGGAGGATTGAGACCTTTGGCGTTTGATTATGAGAGGGGCATCCAAATCAAAGGAGTCAAAAGGGGACTCATGAGTAGGTTCATCTAGGGGGAGTGGACCAATAGACGCGGAAGCTTGCTCGAGTTGACATTCCTACAGTAAATCCTCCCCTATCTTGTTTATGACCACTCTTGTTAGCCGAGTGTTTTTGTACAGGAAATCTGGGAAA
>JBBMJZ010000137.1:21256156-21275516 GCA_037833815.1 Zingiber zerumbet
ATAGGGGCGGAGTTAGTGCATGGGCTGCCAACATGTGGGCTATCGACACGTAGAGGTTGCCGACGTGAGAGGGGGCTCCAGCGCGTCTCAAGTGAGGGAAGAGGGGGTTGACGGCGTGGAGAGGGAGACGAAGCGGGTCACAGCGTGAGTGAAGAGAAGGTCGGCAGCCTGCGCCCCTTTCTATGCCAACGCGGCGAGCGGCACGACGACAAGGAGGAAGAAGAAGAATCGGATCTCGTGGCAGCGGCTGTGCGCGCAGGCAGAGAAAAAAGGAGAGCGGTGGCACGAGCCGACCATGGTTGCTCATGGCTGGTAGCTAAGGTGATCTGGTCGGAGGCAACAATGTGAGGAGAAGAGGCGTGCATCCCTGGTGGTGGCGTTGTGTGAAGAGACTATGGAGTGTGTGTGTGTGTGTGTGTGAGAGAGAGAGAGAGAGAGAGGAGCAGTGGCTCGCTAGCGATGAGGGAGAAGGCGACAGTGGCGTGTGTGAGGGAGAGCCATGTCTCATGCGGCGAAGCCACCAAAACCTGAAGAGGCCCCCTTCCCTTTTTGTATGAAACTCTCAAAATATGAAAAGACCAAAATGCCCCTTTCTACCTCCATAATCTATCTTGGCGCCCTTGTGACACATCCGCATCAGCCATGAAGGTTGATACTGTCGAAAGTTAGGAAGATGGTTAGTTGGATACTCCATTCTGATGTTGACTGGACAAAGACTTCTCCTTGTCCTGCGTGTCACAAAACGTGTTAGTACCGGGCCAGGAAGGGTTCTCCAGCGTTGGTCCTCCGATACTTAAGTTAGTGATCAAATTTTGGAGAGGAATATTAAAAAGACTATAGCAATGTGTGTGTAGAAAAATGTAGCATCGTATACCTTCGTCTGTGGGTGAAGACCCTCTTTTATAATATTACTGTTATGTCTATGCATGAATTATGAAGCATTTCTAAAAAAGGGTTGACCATAAAGTGATCGTAATACCTTTCCTAAAATGAGCCCGCAAATTCTTATGATTAGACAGACTGGAAGTTTCTAAAGTATGATTTGCCAACAGAATATAGAATATCCTTATTCTATGTGGCATAAAGGCCAAAAAGCGTAATAGTTTGTTGGACTACGAGGCCCACCATAGATTGATTTGACCAACTGATTGAATTACTGATATAATATGACCGGCTATAATTTTCGAGGAATACCCTGTCAATATTTATGAGTACGGTTGGCGGATCGGCTTCTTTGTTCGGACCATACGTTCGATCGACTGGGGCACTTGGTTGGGATAATTCTTACTTGACTGAATTGTCCATCACATTTCATCGTTGATTGTGAGATCATATTTGGAGTTCAGCCCGGTCAGAGGGTCCGATCAAGCGAACCTTTAGTTTAACATTCACAATGTGTCCGCCCTAGAGGTCCGACTGGGCCTCCTCTTGCTCTAAATGATATTGACCATCTTTTAATTTTAACTTTAACTTATAGGTCAACCGGTCTCCTAGATTTTAACCTCCTCGAAGGGTCTAAAGACCATATCAAAGGTAAATGAGACGAAGATTTGTGAGGAACTCTAATTGGTGCCGGAAACGAGTTAAGCAAACTTTATTCAAATTTATTTTAAATTTAAAATGAATGAAGTCATAAAACAACTTGAGTTTGATTAAATTTGCATTAAGTTTAGCCCTTGTTATCGAATTTTAATTAAGTTTATTTAACTAATTGAAACTTCTATATTTTTAACGGAGAGTCCACCCCAAAATTAATTGGTGCAAGCGGATATCTAATTTACTTCATCAATATCTAACGGAGTGTTATTGATTATAGACAAGATTATTAGACTATGGAGAGTGTTATAACGGGGATGAAAGGAGGCACTAGTATATGCAGGGCTCCTTAGTATACGTAGAGCTGTCGGATACGTCAATTTGTGACGGGTGGATTTGTCTGTGGCCGGATGGGTCGGTTTACAGTGGATCAACCATTTGGAGGGGAGGGGTGGTGGCCCCGTCAATTTGATGTGTTAGAAAATTTCTAATCTAACCCAATCTAAAGTAGATTTCGGATTCGGTGGGTCAACCCACAAGCCAATCAATTAAAAAAAAAAATTAAAAAATATTTTATATTTTTAACGTTTTACTTTGGAAAGATTTCATCAATCAAATATATCCATAAATATGTATTTTAAATATAAATAGACACGTTATCACATTTTTATTTCAAAATTATATATATAAAAAATAAATTAACATAAAATTTAGTATTTTCCAATCAGTGGGTCAATCTGTACAGGTCTCGGGCCTAAGGGGATAGGCCCGCGGCGAACTTAAGTTGATAAAATTTTAACCCAATTTATTTAAATTATTTAATAAGGCGGATCAATTCAACGGACCCAATCTAAATTACCGGGTAATTTAATGTGCTCTCCAAGAGAGAGATATGGAACGAACAAAACGTGACCATATTCCATCCCACACTTTATTAAATATCGAGCAATTAACAGCATTTTTCTCATTTTATTTTTTTTTCCCAAAGTCTACGTATTGTTGAGGATACCGAGTTGGATCCTCCGTAACATTCCAAACGAATTCCTTCATTTTTAAAAATTAATTAGAAATATTATAAAACAATAAAAAAATATATAAAAAAGGGTCAATTTAGGGAGCGTAAGATGGCCAAAGCGGTGGAAGCCAAGAACAAGGCGTAATTGTCCTGTTTCCGCAAGGGGTTGGATCCCCAGTCGACGCTGCCGTCGCCCTGGAACAGCAGAATGTCGCACTCGTTCGGCAACATCGCGGCCGCCTCCATCTTCCTGGCGGCGCCGGCCAGGTCCCCCGCTTCCAGCGTCCTCATGGCGTCCGTCACGTTGGCGCTCATCTCCGCGTAGATCTCCTGGCAGCTGGTCAGGTACTCGACCCAGGTCTTGGCGAGGTAGAGCGTGCGCGTCACGTTGGCCAGCGTCAGGTTGGCGGATATGAGCGCGAGGCGCCGGGCGTCGGCTACGCCGGCGCTGCCCGCGTCCGACTCCAGAGCTTGCACGCAGAACCCCAAGTCCACGTGGCCGTCGGAGCTGTCGGCAGCGCGCTTGCATGTGTCCCTGACCAGGGGATCACCGGCAGCAGCCGCGTGGGAATCTCGGGGGAGGAGGAGGAGAAGGAGGAGGAGGAGGGGGAGGGGGAGGGCGGAGGTGGAGGGATTCATAGTGCTCGTTGCTTCAATTCGACGTGATCACTGCCATGGAGCTGACGTTTAAATAGACAATGGCCATTGCTTGATTTAGATCACTTTATAACAGAACAAGATATTGGCCATTGCCTGATTTTAATCACTTTATAACTGTTCTTATCCTTCACCCAAAATAGAATCAAACTTAAGGGAGGAGGAGGAGGAGGAGGAGGAGGAAATAATTAATGGACGAAAATCAAAGAGCCCTACTCTTAGAAGGATTTATTATTTTATAGCTGTTACAACACTAATCAAACTGTAATTACTATGATATTATAATAACTATGAGTTTATAATTGTTATAAAATAATCATTTATGTTATAGTAATTAGGAACTGTAACTATATTATAGTAGATGTTTTATTCATACGATTAATCAGAATGGGGTAATAAATGATAATAATATGGAAACAATGTCTTTTAGATGAGAGACCTATGATGAAATATCCTTTTAATTAAAAATAAAAAAATAAAAAATGCTATTGGCTCGCAGCTAGTATTTCAGGATTATCTTTCTAATCGAAAAAATTAATTTCACAATGCGCCATAAGTTAGAAATTGACTCGAAGATGCTTAATTAATTGCATCGTTATTAATTAGGTTAGTGGAACTTCATTTTTTTCTCTTAATATCGAATTATTTCATGCATTTTTTTCTCTTAAAGTCATTCTCCGGAAAATAAAGAAGCGGAGTTAAATACCCATAATGCCCTTTCCTACCCTCCTTCCCCAATTCTTTTCTTTTCTCTCATGGCCTCCGCTTCTTCTTCCCCGTGCCGTCGCCTCCTCCCCACTTCCTCGTCACCCTCCCTTGGCCTCTGCCCCGGCATCGCACCCGCCTCGCTGCAGCTCGATCTCCCCTTCCGTTCTCGCTCCCTCCCTGCCATGCCCGACGATCCACCCGCCGCGCCGTCCCCCGCTGCGGACGGATCCCCTCCCCCCGCGGACTACTCTCTCCCGCGTCACGCTCCCACTGAACCCCATCCCCGAAAAACTCGCTTGCCTCGTGCCTGTACCTCTCGCCCACCTGCCGCAGCCGCCTCTGGCCTCCCACCGCCGCCTGAGCGCCGCCTCACGCGCCGGGAGAAGGAGGAGCATCAGAAGGCCGGGAGGGTGATCACGCAGCTGGTCGAGCCTCCGTCACCACCGCAACTTCCCCGCTGGGAGCTCCGGTCCATGTGGGAGCTTGCCTCCATCCTCAACTTCCTTCATGTGAGGACCATCTTCTCAAGTTTTTGGTGCTTCTTCTTTGATTGCTCTCTGAGAATGACATTTTTTTTCGTGTTTGTGTTTCCTAGGTTTTCAGACCTCTGCTGAACATTGTTGCGGAGTTCTCAGCGGAGGAGCTCGAGACGGCGCTTTTGACGCCCAACAGCACTCTGGATGACGTGCACATGCCTCTTCTAAAGGTTCGCTCTTTCTGATTGCCTCGTAAAAACTGTAATTTTGTTATTGTCTGTTCATTCAAATACATTGCGTCGTCTCTTTTGAAGAACTGCCTAGATTTTTTTGACAATAGAAAGTATATTTTGTCTCTCCTTGTCTGCAAACTCATTCTTTTTCTCGACTAGATTGTGATCGTGTGCCTCTTTGTGAAACCTTATAGGTGTTTCTTTCAATTGCATCTCCTATTGATCTAACAAATCTTTTGGCAGCTCATTGTTTAGCTGACGTGATTTTTGACAGCTTTTGCAACTTCAGTCATTATTTTATCACTACCTCTAACATCTTGTTTCTATGCCTATCGTTTGCCCACAATGGTAGATAATACATTTATTCATGGTCAACTTTGGTAGATAATACATTCATTCATGGTCAATGGTCAACTCTTTCTTTCTCAAGTAAATTAGAAAGCTTCTAGGAGACCTGAGTCCCTCCTTGCTTTATGATATCATAATTTTTTTTTAATTAGCCATAGCCTGTTTTATGTGATATAGAATTTTTGCTCACTGAATTTGCTAGTACTATTTATTCCTTTTTGTAACCTAACTAGCAGTTTTTAGTCTTAGCCAATGAAATGGATAGCTCTAGGACCTTTTGCTTAGTGGATAGTGTTAGTAGTGCAGTGTTTCTATGCAACATTAATGAAAGTGCAATATTGTGGTTATTTCTTAAGTGACATTGTATATAGTTTCATCTTCTTGATTCTTTTGGTTTTCAGGAGGTCCAAGTCATGTAAACCAGAATTGGTTTTCACTTTCTGTAGAAGAAAGTTTTAGTCCACCTCTCTGATGTATTCTTATGTTAGATTACATGGGTTGCTCTTGCATTTGTCATCTTGATTCGCTATTGGATTTTGTATTACAGATACCAAAGCTGAAATCAATGCTTAAATAATTTTATTATCTTACTGTACTCTTGAAACAAATGTATAATAATATTAATTAGAAGTGAGATTAACTAGTTGCTTAGATGTTAGCCATGCTCATCATGTCAGCACTTAGCCACTTATTTGTTTATTTTTTCCCCCCTAGCTAAGCTGAGTTTCACTAACATTGGCACACGCTATAGCATTGAACCTTGCTACTATGAAGTTTCTGACAGATAAACTACATGGAATTTTTCCCTCATCTTGAGGTTGTCTACTTTGGTGGAGGAAAGCTAGAGGGAAAGGGTGGGAAGAAGGAAAGGTAGAGGGAGGGAGAGGAGGTGGGGAAAAGGAGAGTAGATTGGATTAGTGGAAGAGCAGTACAAGTGGTGTCTGATCAATTATGCTTCAGTTAGCAGTTACTATTATCCACTTTTAAGTTTTTTTTTTTTAGAAACTGGAAAGTGTATCGTTTTGTTTTCCATGCCTATTAATTGTTTGGGCAAACTGTATTGCTTTAGAGTCAACCTTGGTTTCTCTTTTGCTTGTTCTCATCGAAGCTTGTTTGTATTTCCTATAATCACTCTTTCTTCCTGTATTTTTGGGTTCTATCCTAGCTTGAATCAATGTCATTCTTGCGACTTTATCGTGTTATTTGGAGATAATTTCTTCTTAACAGTGACTAACATCTGAAAAAATTAGATCTTTAGAAAATTGATTAGTTAAAAATTTATCTGGTGCTTATATCTTCCTGTTTGTGTCAACAGGTGATTCCTCCAGTAACTCGCATGGCTCTAGGGCGTGCAACTTGGATTACTGTGCTCTGCCGAAAATTAAGAGATTGGTGGCACTGGGTACTGTAATATTTTAAATTTCCCTATAAACAATATTTCAGTAAAGAGTTAGTATAATGGAATAATTTAGTGGAGATTTACTAGTGCAGGTTGCCGATGGTGAGGTCCCAATTGTTGCATCTCATGGGTGAGCTTCTAAACTATACAAAAAATCTATAATGCTTGCTGAATTATTCCCAGCTAATAATTACTTAAATTCTATAATTCTCAGGACAGAGATTGAGAAATATAAAACGCTTCAGCCTATGACAAGAGTGGTGATTTTGAAGGCACTTTGTGACATACGTGTTGAGGTGCCTCTTGATTGAACGACTATATTCTCTCACTAAATTTTAAAGTTTGATTTTTGTCTTTTATCCAACTTTTTCACTTTTTGATTGGTGTTATTTCTTATTAGCGAACCTTGAAATGGTATAATACGATTGATGCCTTTTATTTGAAAAAGTGGCTTAGTTCCATATTTAAGTGATCATTGCAGATAACTTATGTTCTTTAAAGACTGCTTCTTTAGTGTCATTTCTTTTTTTGAACCCTTTAGAAATAATATAACTTCTTTGTTTCAACTTATGGTGGGGTTTTCCCAATAATTTCTTGTGGGTATTCTAGACATGACTGACATGACTAATACGATTGGTAATTTCTAAATTATCTGCATTCTATTTTCTTTCCAAGTAACAAGACCATACTCTCAAAGTTTGAATCCCTCTTTTCTGTTTGTATACGCAATTTATAGTTTACTGTAAATCAAAAGGATAGCCACAGTATTGAAATAACAGCTTGTTTTTGCAGTATCTTATATATCTCAGGCTTAAGCTAATATTTTTTAATACTTTTTGGAGGTGAACTAGACGAGTATGCTAAGATTTTACAGTATGTTTTATACAACATTGTATTGCATGCTAATTTTGCGTAAGAACAGTATGAACCCATAGTTTGTGCTGATTCAAAAATCATTGCAAAGATTTCACAAGGCGTCAACAGACAAGACATATGAGCTTCAAAATTCAATTTTTGTCTCCACCATTTACCATCAATCTTTCTTGACACCACGCTCGCTGTGAAGGAAGAAGAAGATATGTAGGGACCTAGTGTTAGTCTCTACAGTGAAGGAAGAAGATATGTGGGGACCTAGTGTTATGCTTTAAATTTGTGACATCTGCCATTTTTGCCACACACGCCAAACCTTACTAGATCTGAACTTGGGCTGAAACAGACTAGAATGCCCGTCCAACCATTCCTATGGGCTTGGGTGGGATCATGATCCATAAATCCAACAGAACTTGATGCTATTGTGTTCTGAATTATCTGGACTGCAGGATTGTGCATTCCTACCTAATCGATCGCACTTCAACAACAATGGATTTTGTTGTCTGCATCTATTATAATCTAGTTAATGTTATTTTCAGGGTTTTGGCTAATCAAATATTCTAACTACATAATTTAACTAAGAGCCTTATTTTTCTATTGATCAGAGCTTCAAATGATTATTTTTGGGAGCTACCTTACATTGGATCTTTAACATCCATTTTTCCACTTTGCAGCAAGAAGACATTCGAACTTTTATTGATAATTCTTTGAAGCATGGCATCCAACTTTCAGCTTTTCGCAAAGAAAGGATTGGTAGTGTTTCACATGGGATTTCCTATTGGTATGGTGATTATGTTTAGAATTCGAATACCTTGTCACTTTATTTCACAATGCTTCTTACAAGTTACAACTACATATTATATATCATGATTGTCATTGTGGTAATTTCTTGAATTCTCAGGTATGAAGATGATCCTATTGTTGGTCATAGATTATACCGTGAAATTAGACGAGTTGAGACAAAAAACACTAAGGAAAAAAGATTATCATCTACTCCCTCTACATCTTTGCAGTGGGAAACGGTTGCAACTAACTTAGATGAATTTCAAGAAGTTTCTGTGAGTTTCTCCTTTTTTTGTTGCCACATCACAATGTCATCTGTTTTCTCTAGGTTTAGGCTGCATTATACTTGTACCAACACATCTAAAATAAAGCATAAAACCAATTAAAGGTAATGGAACTATAGAAACTCCAAATTTCTTTAAAATGTCCATTTTATTATATCCATGGAGGGTAAATTCATCTTTCGTTATCCTCGCAATCACTAGTGTTGTTACAACTTAGTGATTACTAAAAGTGCACTCCCTGAAACACAATTAACTCTGCAGACTAAAATTTTAGCTTGAACAATTTATATTTCCACTGAGTCTTATTTGGTTTTGGTTCCGTCATAAGGATAGTTATTATTTGTTCTTTGTATTTTTGAACATATATGATTTTTTTTTACAGTCCTCTCAATATTTGACATGTAAAAGTTGTTTTTTTCCCGTAAATTTAAACTTACCTTTTCAGTATAATCTCATTGTTCACTATTCCATTCCTCTTTTTTAGTTTTAGATCTTTTTTCTTATTGACTTTAAATGCTTGTTGCAGGAGAAGCTGTTTTCAAGTAAAAACAGAACAGAAGCCTCTCTTGGGAAGAAACTAAAAATTGATTGTCTGCCAGGGATTGAGAAAATTCATAAAGTATTGATCCTTTTCACTTACCAATTGCTATTCTAGGATGTCTAGTTACTTATATTTGGTATTGCCTGTGATTAACACTGGGCAAATATTACTGCAAAAGATATTTTTAACTTGCTGTTTGGTTCCTTGCACATGCAATTTTGGACTGGTTTCCAATAGTAGTATTTACAAATTCAAGTAAAGCAAATAACACTAGGTACTTGGTAGAATTATGTTTTACTTAAAAAAAAAAGATATTTGATAATCAATAAGTTTTTAATTTGTTGCAACATGAGTTTTAATTATTGTGATAGTGTAATTATTTTTGAAATGGAGTAGGAAATATTTTAAAGAAATCTTACATCACATGTTGATATCATATCCATAAAACTTGCTAATTAGCATATTTGAAATTTCATATATGTTGTTAGAATATTAAATCAATGTCTTATTATAATTTTTTTTAGCAAACTCTTGAAATAAAAAATGGACATTAGATAATAGTATTTTTTTTATTTGATATATTTTTTGTTGTTACATACAGACTGCAAATGCAAACTGTGGCCATTTCAAGTTCTAGTTACATTTTCAGCCTTTATGGGCTACTTTTAAATAAATTTTCTGGTTACGTTTTTAAAAAATGAAAACTTGCAAAATTGATTGACTATGCAAAATGCTATTTACAAGCAACAAACAACCCCTTTGTGGATTTATTGGATTGTAAATTTTCATGAATTTTCTGTTCATTACTCTTGCACATTCCCAATTTTTTGAGCTTTTTGGCCATCCTCCACAGAAAAAGGAAAAATTGTTCAAAAAGCAACACAGGGAAGCGCTCCTCCTTGATAGCTTTGTGACTGCAGATGGAATTTCATTAGGTCGCTCCCTTCGTGATAGAAAACCTGTCACATATACATTTGGTAGGACCATTCAAACTCTAATAGTATGATTCTTATCATAATGTTTTGACATGTAATATTCATTTCTTCTTGAAATGTCCTAGTTATGCTTCTTTATTGTTACATTATCATCATCATTTTATCCTATTATTATCGGTCAAAAATATTTCTCCACACCGAAGGGTCAACCTCCAAGTTAGTAAAGTCTTTTGAAGTTGATGATACGATCTTCGGTTTCCATCCATATCCAGAAATGTTTTTTTCCTTCACATCCATTTTTTTCCTTGTATATGACTGGACCAGTTCATAATGATGAGCAGTACTAACTGGTCTATGATCTCCCACCTCAAGTTTCTTTGTTTTTCGAAGTCCTATTTGCTTGGGTTTTCTGTACCATACTGGTCTGACAAACTGCCTAGAAATGCTATTAGAAACCTTGGTTGAAACTTGAAACTACTAAAAGTTATGGGAAATCATATTGTGACAACCATTATTGATTGATTATGACTCATGTACCGATTTATCAAGTCATATTGTGACAACCATTATTGATTGATTATAACTCATGTACTGATTTATCCAGTCAACCAATCATGTAGGCAACCTTGGTTTGCTTCAATCTATATTCGAACAGTATCCTATTCCATGTGATTTCATCAGTGGATTAGTTCTCATATTCTGGGCATAGTTCTTGCTTATGCTTGTGATCTGGTATAAACTAGACTAAATTTTCTTTCCTGATGATAGTTTTACTAAATCCTTGTTGCTTTAAGGGATACCACTAATCCTTTGCTTTTATTTTGCTGTTTTGTAACTGAAATCAAAGTGATAATAATTTTCAGTTGAACTAATTTTCAGATGACTATGACCGTTCTATCAGCGAAGCTATTAAAATCACCAAGTATGTAGACTGCCTTTTCGTTTACATATAAATCAGCACTATTGTTCATAAATGAACAAATGTGTAGAATTCTCCATAACATTCTTTTTTACAGGAAAAGACAATGCTCACCCGAAAATGTAAGAAAAGTTGTTGTTGCGAGGCCCGAGTTATATGCAAATGGTAATTGGAATGGACCTTCACAAATAGATCCAACTGACATTGATGATGCACAGTCCCCACATTCAAATGACAAAGAAGAAACTGATGTTGACCAGCAGGATGAGAATGTCGACCGCAGGTACCATGTCTGTGGTGGTTCTTTTAAATTGTTCTTATCTGATAAGGCCGTCTAACTTTGCACTTATGTAACTTTGGAATAGGCAAAGAAAAAGACCGCAGAGATATTCAGAGAAAGATTTTGTGAATACCGTCTCAGATATTGATGTAGATTACGGCAGTGATGATGACATAGTAGGGGAAGCAGTATATGACGATGAATATTTGAGAAGTAGAAAAAAGAGAAAGGCGTCGAGTGGTTCAGAGGGGGATGAAGAATATCGTTGGGAGGAGGAAAATGCTGAAGATGAGGAAGAAGAAGAATATTCTCTCAGTACAAGTGAAGATATGGAAGAGAAGTGGCATATTAAGAAGTTTCCAAGTCGAACTAGACGAGAAACGAAGTTGAGATCGGTTGATAAACTCCAGACAGGCCTAAGACGGAGCATGAGAGCAATGCGATCGCATATAAATTACCAACAGTATGATCAATCTGATACAGATACTGATTCAGCCAAACCAGCTGATACAGATACAGATTCAGCCAGACCAGGCAAGTCAAATGCAACAGATAAAAATTCTGACGCATCAGGCGATCTAGAACTTTCAACGACAAGTCAAGATTCTGCCAAAGAAGGCAGCAAAGAATTGGCAGATAGAGAAATGACTGTGGACCATATCGAGGATCGACACAATGAGCAGCAACAAGCAGTAGAAAAGATGGATAATGCCAGAGAGGAGTATGGCCTCCAAAGACTAAGGTTTCTTGACCTTAACAAACTCGTCCCCGGGACAAGTTTCGACGAAGGCCCAAGCACCAAAGATGGAGATGCGCATGACTCCTAGGCCACATGCTCGATGAGCTGTGTGATTGTTTGACTCCATCCTCTCAACATGTCGTTAAGCTATCAGTGTGCAAATCTGACGGTTGAATTTATGACTGTCAATGCTCACAAGATAAAGAATGACAGTTGAGACAGACATTTTAGCAATCTCAGTTTTCTAATTTGCGGTTCGGAGATCAGGCGCCACTTGCCTTGGATGCGAAGTACAGCTCATTGGACCCTGTTCGACATGTTTCATGTGCCATAGCCGTAAGCGGATGAGCTCTCAATAATTGTTGCTTTTTTTGCTATGCAGAGGCACGACCCTTATAAACCTTAGCTTAGAGGGGATACCGATGTAGCAATTTTAGTGAGGAGAGTCGATATTGAGTAATTTTCGAGCTTTGTTCATGTCTTGATTAATTCTACGTCCTGTTGAGCGATTAGCAACGTTATTTCCATAAATGACATGATCGATTTTTCTGTTAAATAGTTATTTCCATAAATTGTGCTAATCAGTTATGCAAAGATGCTAATAATTTTATAAGTGTTCTTTTTTTATTTTTTTGTTGTTATTTTATAATCTTTTATTATAAATTCTTTATAATTTTTTGTTCGTTCTTACTTTTCTTTTTTGGCTTCTTATAACAAGATCAAAAGTATTTACTTAATGCATATGACAATAATAACAAAATGAAATAAAAAAGATGAAACGAACATAATAATTGTGATCATGATCTTCATGTTAATTAAGAACTATTAAAATTTAGTAAAAAATAAATAAAACCAGAAAATCATAAGTTATAAAAAAAAATCGTATTCATATCGGAACAACGTTTCCTTATAACATAATTAAAACAAGTTGTGCAATAAATAAATCGTATTTTACCTTTTATAACTTTCAGATTTGGACGAATACATCTTTCTTAACATATAAATAGTTCAAAATTAGAAAACTTCTCAGCATCTATCAAATAATCTCAGTTGAATCAGATTTACAATAATTTTGATCAAGAAAATCATTACCTTTCAAAAAAGTCTTGTTCAAGAACATCCATAAAGCTAAGAACAAAACAAGGACAATTAATCTGTTCAAACTTACTACGTCAAGAATTAATCACATAACTACACACTCGAAGCCAATTAATGAGACGAAGCCTTAAGAATACGCTTCAGCTGAAGCGCGTCATGCCGCTGATCCGGCGGCCGGAGACGAAAGCGCTGAAGGTGGCCGGCGAGTCCTCCAGGTAGACGTCGAAGAAGTGCAGCCATGTGTCTGTGCTCTCGTCGTCGATGGTGCTCTCGCTCTCCAACTCCGTCGCCCGCAGAACACTCTTCTCTCCGCGCTCCGCCACGTCATCGTCGACGGGGTTGATCACCACGGGATCGTCGAACAGCTCGACGAACGCGATCTTGCCGCCGGCGGTGACGGCGAAGTGGAGGCCGCCGCACTCCACGCAGTCAAACCACTCTACGCCGTCCGTGTACCTCGGCATGGTCGTCGTAGCAGCAATCGATCGATCGAGGACGAGGAGGAGGAGAAACTCCGGTGAAGAAGAAGAAGAGCAAATGAAGAGGATGGATCTTCTTCTCTGCACTCGTATAAATAGTTTTTGGTCGAGTAGTCGCTGAGGATTTCCAACAATTTAGGTAATCAATCATGGTTAAATCGGTTAATTTTCCATATTTATCGGAACAAATCTTATTCCACCAGTTTCCAAATTTGTTTTCAAAATCAATTCAAGATAATCTAGCGCTATATCAAATTTGTTTCCAAATTTGAACCTCAATCTTAATTCTGCACTTTTGGCGGTTAAATTTATTTTTCGATTAAATCAATTTACTTTTAAATTTTCATTTCCAAATTCAAGCGCTAGCTAGATATTTAATTTTTGTATCCTTTCTTAAACTTTTAGATGTGAACCGTGTTAAAGAGATTTAGTCATTGATATTCTTTTTATTGGAATAGTTAAAATGCATTATTTTTTTCATGTATTATTAAAATAATGTCCCATCCGGCCTTATTTTTATTTTATTTTTCAAAATACCCTTATTATATTCTTGTAGCATGTAATTAGGAAAACATAATTACTAGAACATAGAACATTTCATGTGCGAAACTAATAATACTATATTATAACAGCTACAGTGAATAGTCAGTACAATACGAGCATGTCACCTCCATGACATAACTTAGTACGTAAGTGGCATACTTATATCAATAGGTAAAGATTTGAGTGTGACTATAACAAATAATCTTCCCATTTAGAGGGTCATTCAATATCTGATTTATTTCCCTTCATTTTATTGTGGGATCAGTGATAAATGCACTTGGTGTGAGCATTATCACATTTTAACATCTACAATATAGCATTTTATTTTTAGTTAATAATGTTGGGACCTTGTTCATCGGCTAGAGGGGAGGTGAATAGTTGATCACTTACATTGTTCGCTTCTTATGTATTCCTTAGTGCACAATAGAACTACAAAACTAATACAAATACAAAAGCTAAAAATAAGAAAGAAAACAAACAAACCCTTTATGTTTCGTTTAACGTGGTTTGGAGATGATGCTTTTACTTCACAACGTGTTCATAAGGTGGATGATCCCTGTGATCCTTCGGTGGATCAATCATTGGCAAACTCCGACTAGTGAACGACTCCTTGGTGGAGAAACTTTGCCACAAACTCGATTATGTGCACTTGGATCACGAGAGCTTAGAGACTTAGGAGTTAACCACCTCTAATTTAATCACCTAAGCAAGTCATCCCAAGCTCCATTATATAGAGTTTGGGAAAAATATCCCAGCTATTTTCCGCTACCAGCCGACTGGTCTTTGTGAAAAATCAACCGTTATACCTCAATAGCTCGATACTGGTCGATTTGTGTCAATACCAATTCACTTGTGCCAGTACTAGTCTACTAGTACTAGTCGACCGATGAAGACATCAATCGACTAGTCCACTTCGATTAAGAGAACAGAAATATTCTATTTTCTCCCAATCAACTGGGACCAGTCGACTAATGAACATACCAGTCGATTGGTCACCCTAGGCTGAGCAAACAAACTCACACTTGCTGTTTCTCAACAACCAGTTGATTGAGACATATACCAACCGACTGGTAAACCCTAACATTAGGGTTTTTACCTTGAGTACAATCACTCAGCAATCGTCCTTATCCGGACAACTTGACCTTGCCTTTTAGCCTTCTTCACCAGCCTTGCATCCTTCAAATGCTTCCCTATCCTTTACACTTTGCCTTCAAAAGCTTCCTTTGATCTTGTCCTTGTTGTCGGGTCTTCCATTGCCAAGAGGCTCCTCACCTTCGGGACTTTAACCTTGCCAAGAGCTCCTTGCTGCGGGGCTTCAACCTTGCCAAGAGCTCTTTGCTCCGGGACTTTATCCTTGCCAAGAGCTCCTTGCTCCGGGACTCCATTCTTACCAAGTCACACTTGGACTTACGTTGCCATGATCACATTTGGACTTACCTTTACTAACATCACACTTAGACTTTTCCTTTGCCAAGATCACTCTTGGACTTTTCTTATTGTACTTATCACCTGCACACTTAACAGTGCATATCAAATACAATAAATAATCTAACTTAAACATTTGCCCAAACATCAAAACCTAAGGTCACCTTGATTGCTCTAACAAATAATACTATATTGTAGTCATTACAAATTATAACTGATAACATAGATAATTTATTTTAGTTAATACTAATTATATTATTGTAGTAGCTATGAGATCATAGCTCGTATATATATAGTTATAGGAATTATTATCTTATACCTAACACAAGATCATTTGTAAGAACATGACGGAAAAATGAACCAACTATAAGGAATTATATATTTAAAAGAATGAATAAAACTTATAAAAAAATATACAAAAGCTAAGAAAAATACTAAGAAAATAGTGAATGAAACAAAAAATAGAATTTTTAAACGATTATATCAAAAATTGGATACAAAAGAAGGGAAAAGAGACATTTATTAAATAACTAAATTAAGGGAGAGGAAGACAAGAGATCTTATATATTTAAATAAGATATATTGAAGATGGATGCAATAGGTAACTAGTAAATGATGGAGAAATAAAATAACGGTGATAAACTTGACTTAAGTAATTTAAGTAGATCAAATGAGTATAGCAATGTAAATATTTATCGCAGAATTGAAACTTCAAAGGTAGAATAAGCTTTAAATGGAATGCAAAATGGAAAAACTGTTGTATCAAATTATATTTTGATAGAGGTATGAAAGTGTATAGGAAAATAAAGTATTGAATAAATTATAAAATTATTTAATATGATATTGAAAATAAAAAAAAATGTCTGATCAATAGAGGGTAAATATTCTAATTCTCTTATATAAGAACAAGGGAAATGTAAAAAATTATGCAAACTATAAGGGTATTAAATTAATTAGTCATACCATGAAACTTTAGGAAAGAATAATAGAAAAAAATTATGGATGAAGACTATGGTGACTGAAAGTCAATTTGAATTTATGTATGAAAGGTTAACAATATAAGTTATACATTTTCTCAAGCAATTAATTAAAAAAATATTGGGAGCAAAAATAAGATCTACACATGTTATTCATTAACTTAGAAAAAATTATAATTGAGTTTCAAGAGAAATTATATGGAGAATTCTAGAAAAGAGATGTGTTTGCGTAGAATTAATTAAGAATATGTATGAGAATGTAACGACTTCATATGTTAACTGAAGCATTTCTAATAAAAAAAATAGGATTATATTAAGGATTAGATCTAAGTCCCTATCATTTTACACTAATCATGGATGAACTCACTGATACATTCAAGATATAATACCATGATACATGTTGTTTGCAAATAATATTATTTTGGTAGATGAGACACATAAAGATGTATATGTTAAACTAGAATTTTCATGGGAAATATTAGAAGTGAAAGGTTTTAGCCTTAGTAGAGTAAAAATAAAATATATAGAATTTAAGTTTAGCAATATTAGACGCAATGAGACTCTATTAAAATAGAAGATGATGAGTTGTCTGGAACTAAGAATTTTAAGTATTTATGATCATTTTTGTAAAACTATAGAGAGATTGAGATATATGTATTATATATAATACAAGCATAATAGTTGAAATGGATGTTAGCATCAGGTGTTTTATGTAATTGTAAAGTACCTTTAAAACTTAAAGGAAAATTCTATAAAATGACAGTTAGATCTACTATGTTATATGACGTTGAATGTTAGGTTATGACTCGAGCGCATAAGTAGAAGAGTAGAAGATGAAAGTTACAGAGATGAGGATGTTATGATGGATATATGTGCATACTATGATGGATAAAATAATAAATGAGAGTATTAGAGAGAAAGTTATGTTGGTGCGGGAAGCATTTGACGATCGAATCTGTGTTTTGATTATGTCAAAGGGTCCAAAGTTAAGATGTTTTGTTATCTGACAAGTCTAAATGAGATTGCAGGAAAGTCCTAAGTGTACTTAGGCAAAAGTCCTAACTGTGGTTAGGCAAAGGGAAAACCCTAGGGGGTGGTAATCCTAGGCGGAAAGTCTTGGCGGATCGAGAGCTTCGGTCAAAATCCTAGGGAGTGGTAACCCTAGGTTAAAATCCTGGTGTCACGAATCGAGTGGAAGTCTAGGTGGGTAGTGGAGCGGATGTCCAACATGAAGACCAGAAGCTTCGAGCGCCGAGCAAAAGTCCAGTAGGTCTAGAGGACCGGTCTAACAACAGGTAAACTCTCCTGAGTGGAGTATGCGAGGACACGTTCCCTAGTGAGGGAATAGTAGGCGTCGGTTCGACCTAGGGTTTCCGGATGGGAAATCCAAAGTCAAAACCGGATAGTCTGAAGACTGTCAAATACTTTATTTATCATGTTTATATTGTTCTAAACTCTATCTTGCAAGATATATGTTGTATTTTAGACTAACCCATCTTGCAAGGAGTGAAAAAGAAGAAAAAGCCTCTAATGAACAGTCCCAAAGCGCCCTCCATGGAGCTTGGAGGTGCCTCAGGTACGTTGCTTGAAGAGTCCGCGTAGCAGTGCTGAAGGTGTCCTCCAGGGGTGCTGGAGGCACCCTGGACACTGGCGTGAGGGCACCCTCCATGGGCTTGGAGATGCCCACAGGCGGATAGGCAGCGACCAGTTCAAAGCTCATCCATGCTGCGGATTCTGCGGGGATGAGGGCACCCTCCATGCTGTTGGAGGCGCCCTCCACGGGCTCTATAAGCCTGTCTCGAGTAGCAGCTTTAATACAACACAATCTGACAACCCTTCTTCCATGTGCTGCTCAAAGAACGATCCGACGAAGCTGTACCTCGACTCCGACAACTAGAAGCTTCAAATTCTCTGTTTTTGTTGTCGGTATAATTTTCATTACTGTTTTACATTGTACTTCAAAGTGTAATTTTTTAATTGATAGTGATTGCCTAAAGTAAATGCTCAAGAGTGTGGGCCTTTGAGTAGGAGTCGCCACAGGTTCTGAACCAAGTAAAACCCTTGGTGTTCGTGTGCATTGTTAACATATTTCCGCTGCGTTTTACTCATAGTTTTCTGAAATAAAAATGAAAACCACGAGAACTATTCACCCCCCCTCTAGTGCTATTGATCCAATAATTGGTATCAAAGCGAGACCACTCTGAATTAGTGAAACCACCAATCGAGCAAAAGGGGTTCCTTTTTTGAAAGAAAGATAGATATCATTTTTGTTACGCCTTTCGTTTTTTCTCTCCAAAACTGGTTTTAAAAAATTCATTTTCATCTTTTCACCATTGGTCGGTATTAGCGAAATATCACATTTTCAAAAATTTATAATAATATATTTTTAATATTTTTATAAATATTTTATAAACATTTTATTATTTTTTTTCTCAAAATTAGTAAATTGCTAATTTTATTTTCTCCCGCGCTACTAATCCAAGACCAAGTCTTGGAACATTCGTTATTTTTTTTATTGTGTGCAAGATTTCTCCTCTTTAATGACCTACTAAGAAGGCGCCAGCATAACTCATCCACTTCTTTTCTCTGGTGAAGATTTCGGATACTGGAAAGACCAGATAGAGCACCAATTGAAAACCCAAGCAAAGATATGGACCATAGTCCAGATTGGATTTATACTCCCCACCGAAGAAGGTGCACCCATCGCCTGTGACAAGTGGGATATACAAACAAGGAGAAAAATCGAGGCTGATGCAAAAGTAACATGTACTCTCCTATGCAGACTAACAAATTCAGAGCTTTCGAGTTGGAAAGTTCAACAATGCTAAAGAGCTTTGGGAGAAGTTGATCAAGATTCATGAGATTCCTTCAGAGCCAGAAGACCAAGTTGAACCTGAGTTCGAATCTGAGTATGAATCTCCAAAGTCAACCTCTGAACCAGACTCAGAAGAATTGGATCAGACCGATTTCATAGCACTGATGGCCAAGGAAGGGATAGTTGAATCTGAGTCTGAATTTGAGATGACAACAGTCAAGGAGGAGAATCCTATCATGGATCTAAAAGGTAAAATTGTAAATTCAAATTGTAAATTTCACATAACTTGTTTTAAGTGTA
>JBBMJZ010000137.1:21315433-21339891 GCA_037833815.1 Zingiber zerumbet
CGGCATGACGCGCTTCAGCTGAAGCGTATTCTTAAGGCTTCGTCTCATTAATTGGCTTCGAGTGTGTAGTTATGTGAATAATTCTTGACGTACTAAGTTTGAACAGATTAATTGTCCTTGTTTTGTTCTTAGCTTTATGGATGTTCTTGAATGATTTTCTGGGTCAAGATTATTTTAAGCCCGATTCATCTGAGATTATTTGATAGATCTTGAGATGTTTCCTAATTTTGATCCATTTATATATTAAGAAAGAAGTATTCATCCAAATCTGAAAGTTATAAAAGGTAAAATAACATTTATTTATTGCACAGCTTATTTTAATTGAGTTGTAAGGTTGTTTCGATAGTACATTGACAACGGAGGCTATTCCTGCATATTTGGAAATGAAATAAATCAGGATCTGCTTCTTTAGTTTTCATCAAGTTGATGTTGATCTCCCATGTACTGTCAACGTTGACTTTCTCTTCGAAAATCAAGGGGTTGAATAGGTTGGCTGCAGAATGATAACATGTTTCAAGAAACAAAGGCAACAACGAGGACTGGATTGTTTAAATGAGATTTCAAAATATTGATGAAGAATTACTGCATAACTTCAATGCTTCACGCGAATACAACCGAGCAAGCGGTCACCAAAACCTGTATTTTCCGTCGGCGAGTTGCAGTTTTCTCTGTTTACTAGCAGCCCTTCTTGCAGACAAGACAACCGAGACAAGCCGAATGTTCCTGTAACAAATCTTATCGATATCTGATGAGTTTATTGTATTACAAAGGATGCTCTCACCGACCAACATGCCAAGATCGGAAGTAAATCTGATCAGCTCAGCCTTCAATTACAGCATGCCCTCCGACTCACTTTTTTGCGAGTCTCGCTGCAGCTCCTCCGACTAAGAGGGCTTTTCCAATATGACCAGCATGAAGACCACATGCCACAGTAACACCACCAATGACCACCCATTTCCAGTCGATTCCTCGATGCGCCTTATCATATTTGGCAATGCTATCAGCTGTTCTAGAAGTAGAGCTCGAGGACTCTGGTTCGAGTTGAGTGATGGCTCCATTGTGGGAAACCTTAGTTGTGATTTGTGCCATGAGCGCACATCTAGATAGAGAAGCTTCAGTTCTCGTCATCAGCTGATATGCCCTCAAACCAGAATGCAGTTTCTTAACTGCCCCCCACATCCCATGTCGAACACCAACCTTGGCTACATCCTTGGGTATGCCCATGTCCTCGAAGTGGACGAGAGTTACTTCACACGCAGATAGTTGGCCATCTTGCTTGCGCGATTCCACTGCGCCCATAGAAAAAGAAAGCATGAAAACCTTTTAAATGGCAGTGGCAATTTCCTATTTAAGTAAGAGATTGTCCAAGTTAAACATAAACTTATTCAGACTTCATCTTGTAGTTTTTGGCTCATTGGTAAACAAGTATGTATTATTTATGTCTTCCTGTGAACTGAGCGTCACAAGATAATGGAAGTTTTGCTAATGGTTCTGCAATTTCGGAGAAATATAAGAAAACTGGAAATAGAATGTTACCAGCCCTGATGCACCAACTAGAGAAGTACAGATCGACGCGCCTGGGTTTCTCCTTTTTGGGTAAAGATGGGTATGGTATTCCCTGCATAGTGAATATCATATCATAAAAGAATCAACAATGGTCAACCTTTTAGTCAATGTTAAGAAATTTTAAATAGTCAGTGATCTTACTATCAAAAAAAAGTTAATTTTCCTTGCATTGAGAGAATAGTTTTAGCTCGGATTTCAGGACAACTATATCTAAAACCATTGTTAAAAATGGAGGAAAAATTATTGTTTGAATAAAAATTTAAAACGAGATAGTTTGAGTGAAGATCTGATCTACCGTTTATAAAATTAGAATGTGTGGAGTTACTAAAAACGATTAAATAAAAAATACTAATATTTGCAATTAGATGTTGCAAAAATAGAATGAGATTGAACAAACATATTCACAGGTGGCTAATGGATTTTATTAGAAGAGTTGAATTGAAGCATAAGGTGTAGGGTATAGGGAGATAAACAAATGATACCAATCAATGTAATAAAAAGAAATTAGAAAATTCAGGCACATTATTTTTCCATCCAAAATAGGCAAGCTAGGTTCCAATGTCTAAGTTAGCATTAAAAAAATGAAGAGGATAAGACATACTCATTACAAGTCCAAAGTTAGATGAAATTGCATCAAATTTTTCTTAGGACCGCAAAGTTCTTATATGGTGGCATGAAAGAAAAAATAATGGCAACAAGAGTTGTAACAATTATCATGAAATTGTGTAGATCCATATCAACCAGTCCAATTCCATTGACCAGGAGATTCTATTTATAATAACCAATCGAAATCACAATGCTACAATTATAAATATCCAATCATTTAAAAACAGTGATGGGCATCATTCCCAGAATGGGAAAATTAGAAGCAGATTTGGAGAGGAATAAAATGAAGGATCATGCTTCGATCAGAACTGTTAATATTAGCCCCATGCATGAAAGAAAAAGATTTGAGAATTATGTTAGACCTTGATGGCTAACACCAACATCATCTAAATGTATGATCATGCCATATCAAATTTATTAGATTATACAGTTTAAGAGATTGAAGAAAATAGCAGTTAACATGATTGTAAATGCATTGATTGAATTTAATATTAATACAAATATAGCTTTGTATGGAACTCAATGGAGATATAGATTCATATACACGATTCCAAATAGTTGGACAAACACTGCTTGAATGCAATCATGTTTCTATCATCTCTAATTCAAAACAAAAGATAGGTTATTAAGAAATGTGGAACTTCCACTGACATTCTACATGAGCATATTTCTATTGAGTGATTTACAAGAGATTAATTGTTATAATACTTGTCAAATAGATAAGGCATGGTCTGTTGTTTGGCGGCTATAGACAAAAATAGTATAGAGTCACATCTATAGGAAATGTAGAAAAGATCATACGTACCTTTGTCACACAATAATAGCTCCCTCTAGACTCCCATATACGACGAGCAATTATATATTCCCTATCATTGCAAAAAAATGGGAACTGCAGAGAGCAATCGCATGTCACTATTACCAAGGTGTAGTTAATAGAACTAAATCAATAATGATTTTTAACATTTTATAAGACCTTTTTAATCCAGTGTACAATCATGGTTCCACTCTGATGGAATTCCTCCAATATTTTGAAGTGTACAAGCATTGAATCCCATTTTAACCGGAAATCATCATCCCAGAAAAAGTCTCTGACCAATTCAGGAGTTGCGTCCTCAAAAACTGTTCTGCTACGATAAATTATAGGGCCCTCCTGAAATTGGCAAAAGAAAAGATAAGCAGTCACTGCACCGAAGATTCCTTTAACATACATGTAATTAAATGTTCAGCAAATAAATACTGCATCAGTTTTCCAAGATGAGCAAAGGAATAGTTCAAAATTCAAATGATCAAGAAAGCATCAAAAGCAATGAATGCTTCACTAAGGTTGTACAGCAATCTATCTTAGATAAATATATCAAATTTGTGAAATACAATAACAACCAAGCCTTATCCCATTAGGTGGAGTCGGCATCAAATTTGTGAATTGTATACAGGAAATTAAGAATTACCTTTGGGTCATGACGCCATGATTGGTAAATCATATTGGACGTGGTGCGTTCCATCTGATTCTGCCAAGCTGCATCTCCAACATTACTATCTAGAATGCGCAATAGATGCTCCAAATCCTTTTCGGAAACAATATCTTGCTCATCCATTTCAATGCTCGAACTGGAGAAATTTAACATGACAAAAAAATTTCAACCTTCAGGTGGATCTAAAAGTAATAAAGAGTCAATCTCATAACATTTTAAATATTATTAACAAGGATGTAATTTTATTGCAATGAGCCGGAATCACCAAACCCCAACAATGTACATAAACTTTCAGATTAGATGTTTGAACTTTGGAGGAAACAACTCCTAGTTGAATCAGGGCAAAGAAAATAATAGGAGAAGAGTAGATCAAAGAGAAATAAATAAGTTAAGAACCTATCAAGCAAACCAAACCTTCAAAGCATGCTATCTAACGAATGATTTGCAGAACTAACCAGATAAGAATTTAACAGAAAAAGCACTTTATTGTGCAAGATTTACATGGGTTGGCAAAAAAAGGACAAGATTTGTATTATGGTGCAGTTAATAATAAAAAAAAGCGTGCAGTTAACGTTGAATTCCAAGCGTTAACAATGTTCTAATGTATTAGTAGTACATGAGAAACCAGACCAAAGAAACGTATATGAAATAATTGCAGTCTGAATGACACAAATTAATAACTTTTATAAGAAAGGTTTTTCTACAGGCAACCGCAAGGTTGGCAAAAAGAAGAATATGACTCACACCAAAGCATCTTATAACATAGCAAATGCAGTCATCATTGGGACTATGTTTGAAATCCAATCCAAGTCTTCAACATTTGTTATTTGCTATATGAATTCCAAAGTTTGATGGTTTCTATTCTTCTCACATGTTCCAATCATGAGAAAAACATGCCTGCAAGTGGATATGGGACAAAAAAAGGAGCATGGAATATGTGGAGATGATCAACCTAAGAATGAGCTTTGGCATAATAGATGTTGTCCACATCAAGAAAATAATTATGTAAAATGCAAACTTAAAGGAGCATTGACTGATGAATTTGTTGGTTATTTGCTAAAGGTGATAGGACCACTTTCATGGCAAAATTTTAGTATAGGAGGAGCACTTTGAGGTATGATAAGAATGAGGGTAGGAACGTAACAAGCATCCATCGATACATTTAGATGTGTACAAAGTGGAATGAGATAGGGATGGCTGCAGCTAAATAGGAACATGATCAGCAGCCATCTCAAGTAACTCCACATGCATTTATGTGCAATTTTGGAATGAGAAAAACATGCCTGCAAGTGGATATGGGACAAATAAAGGAACATGGAATATGTGGAGATGATCAACCTAAGAATGAGCTTTGGCTCCATAATGCTTTGCAGCTTGGGTAATCATGATTCAACTACAAAGAGTTACCATAATTAAATAGGTAAGATGTGTGTCTCCTTCCTAGACACTATTTTTATTGAAGGGAGCCTCATATTTTCATAGCCATGTTGATTCATCAACACCCAACTACTAAAACTGATTGTTTTGATAGCGTAATCATGTTTGCATAAGATCAAGAATCATATCTCAGCAAGTGTATGCCACAGAAGCGCCATAAAAACTAGAAAAACCTAGTCACATCTAAATGTTCCCGAGTCTAGGCTGCCGAAGGAACAATGAATTCCAATTTTTCCAATAAGGAAACTGTAGAGGCTGTATATTCAAGTGACAACAAACAAGCCACCATCAATTTCTGACTTTTTTATCAAATTAAGCAAAAAATAGTAGTGGAAAAAACATTTAAAAAAAAAGGAAAAGGAAATGTTCGTTAATTGTTCAAAAATCTTAGTAACAGGTGAAAAAGCAATGTTGAAACGAATAGTCAATATGAAATTCTATCTGCCAATTAAGGAATAAAGCGAAGCTAAATCTGATTCATAGATACCTCAAATTGTCTCTATCTCTTTCAATCGCCGCTGAGCTCATGGATACTAGCGTCGTCGACCCCGGTCCTTCCGCCGCCGGAAGCTCCCCGTTCTTCCCCTCGAAACTCGACCACAATTTCCGGAAAACGGAGAAGGCCGAGAGTGCGGTGACCGCGAGCCAAAGCCTTCGGGCGCTGAACCCCGGCGGGGCCGTCCAGATGAACCGGAACCTACTCCGGAGGCCAAGGTAGAGCAGCCCTGTCCACCGCGGCCGCCACGACCACCCGATGACTAACCCGATCAAGACCGACAACCAGATCGGCACTGCGCAAAGCAGAACGTCGATCAGGGTCTCCACCACCGCCGGCTTCCTCATCAACGCCGTCAAGTCCGCGTAGAAATCCCCCATTTCTCGATCAAACAACCACAAAATCAAGAACAAACGGAAGACGAACCGAACGAATAGGAGAAAAAGACCCCTCAAAGGTATCAGATCGCTCAACACAGCGTAGAAAAACAAAAGCCAGCAGAAGAACAAAAAGTTGTAGGGAGCACATCAGTCGCTATCGACCGAAGAAAATGTTTTCATACTTGAAAATATCCTACCCACCTTCTACCGGAATTTTCATTGACGCTTACTGGATAAGCAGCCATTGGTTTTCTTTTTTCATCGGCTTATCGCGACGCCGGTAGGTGAGTAGTAGGAAAACAGAAAAAATAAAATTTGAGGGTGTAATTAAACTTTCGTTACTGACGCGGGATTTGGAAACGGAGCCTTTTTAAGAATACTGTAAATCGGTGGGTTTCGAGACATAATTGCCTAAATCGGGAATTAATTTGTTACTTAGGCCCGTTGACTAGTTGGCCCATCAGACTTTGGCCCCACTTACTTAGCCACTTGCGCTGGGCGCTGCTGCATGAGAAGTGGGCCCGCGAGCACATGTCAGCCGTCAGCGACGACACGATCACGTGAGTTAATTACGAACGGGGTCAACGGTCAACCTCGCATTTGCTATAACCACGACTTACAAATGGAATTAAAAGACTTTTCTCTTTTTCTGCTTATATTTTTCAAACTTGAGCACGTAGTTGAATTTTCTCGAATCTTTAAAATTAATTTATTATTACTGTTGTTCACTGTTCTGCCAACTCTCCAGCTGTCCTCAGTTGGACAAGATGACGAAGGAAACAAATAGAAATTAACGGATCTAATTTAAATTTTTAATTTAATTATTTTAAAATTTATTTTTTAAAAAAATATTAATTATGATTCTTAATTCGATTAAATCAAATAAATCAATATTATCAACCGAATCGATTCCATTTTGAACATTGCTCAACCCTGACGACAAACAAAATCAAACAAAAAGTAGAATCTTCAACAACTTCCTGTCTGGCCTATTTAAAACCGAAGGGCAGTGCTATTGGTTCACATCTACATGCCTGCCTCGTCGCTATGACCCTTCTTCTCTCAGAGGAGCAAATCACTGAGTTCCAAGAGGCCTTCTGTCTCTTTGACAGAGATGGAGATGGTGTTTACTTTGCTCCTCTTCCTATTTTCTCATCAATCTTCTGTTTAGCTAGCTTAATTCGTTGTGTTCGACAGGATGTATCACTCTGGAAGAACTTGGCGCGGTCATCAAGTCACTGGGTCAGAGCCCTAGCGAGGAGGAGCTGAGGGAGATGATTCAGGAGATCGACGCAGATGGAAATGGAACCATCGAGTTCGGAGAGTTTCTGAATCTGATGGCCAAGAAAGCGAAGGTCGGTTAGTGACAGACAGAAGTGTGTGTATATATATAAATATATAATTTGATTAATTGCTGCAGGAGAGGACGAACGTGGAGGAGGAACTGAAGGAAGCTTTTAAGGTGTTCGACAAGGATCAAAATGGATTTATCTCGACCAGTGAGGTAGAAGAAAGATAGATTGATAGATAAGTTGTTTGCCCTTGAATTTAATTATGTTTTTTGTGAAAAAAAAATTTTTGATCTTATGCAGTTGAGGAATGTGATGATCAGTCTTGGGGAGAAGCTGAGTGACGAGGAGGGGGAGCAGATGATCAGAGAGGCAGATTTGGATGGAGACGGGCAAGTGAATTATGAGGAATTTGTTCGGATGATGATGATGATGATGACGGCCGCTGTCTGATTAATTCTTTATACAATTCAAATTTTATGAAAAGAAAAAGAACACTAGGACATATTTATAGAGTACTTTTGGCCATCTTGAAAATAATTAATAAGAATGATAAAATAAAATTTAAAAAAGGGCATCATTTGGTGTTTTGCTTTTATTTTCTTTTAAATGAAAGAAACGATCGAGATTTAGCCGATTCAATTGATTAACCTATGAAAAATAAAATAAATAATTATAAATTTTTAGATTTTTTCTAAAAACTATCCACTGATTTTTTTTAAAAAAAAAACATTTTTTATTTTATCCAATTATCTATATATTTTTGGCAAAGTGATCTAATTTTTTCTTTAAAAAATTGAGTTTTTTTTTTATAAAAATCATGTTTAGCTTTAAACATGATTAAATTCAATAAAGGTCTCTATTAGCTTTTCATTTTCATATCTAAATATCACTATACTTTCCTAATAATATTCCTATCATCTGCATTTTATTTTTATCAAATAAAATAAAATTTGGCACATAACAAAACATATATAGAACAATATACGTACATTCTCCTACTTTTCAGTCTCCTATTTTATTATTATTTTAATCAAGTAAAGGCAAACAATTTATTTTCTATATAATTTCCAGAAGAAAACAAGTAATAGTGATGCAATTATGTACAAAGATGAGAAGGGATTATTATGTTATGAATCAAGTAATTAATCATCCAAAAGAATAAGAAAGGTAGAGATAACTTGCCATTTAAACAATACATATATATGCACCTCAACTAAATGGATGATATCGAAATATGAAATTAACAAACTTTAATTTAAGTTTTTTTTGGGCAATTTAAATAAAGACTTTCACAATCATTCCCTTTTCATCCATCCCATTGATCTTCATAGCTAGGTTTCAAGCTAAGTACCATATATACACCGAGATCTATCTTTTGGCCATGGAAACCCTAACATGAACGCGTGTCATCGATAGTATCTATATATCTATCTAGCTATCTATATACATATACCTAATAATGTTACGAAACATAGACCATGAAACAAAGGTAAAATCTACTAGCTAGGTACTATAGGTAATCACATCAAACACAACTTTTTTTTCCTCAATGTTTGCATTCCTACTAACCTAATGAGCTTGTTCTTCTAACTTGGCACAATTGTGCAAAAGTATGTCTTGACGACAATATAGGAAACTAGTTTGAACTCAAGCGTAAGATCAAAATAAGACTAAACCTATCGACATCACAATGCATCTTAATTCTACGACTCCACTCCTTGGTTATCAAAACTATAATGAGAATCCAATTACCGAACACTATATATATTGCCTTAAGAATAGAAGTACAATAGTTATAACAATCTAAAGGAGAAACAAGAAAGTTAACATACAAAAGAAATCGCAGATCGTCCCGCGTTGTGTTCCCTTCATCCATGGATTTGAATCCTTATTCTGCCCAAGCATATAGGGCCGTTGATAATGAACAAATTCTCTTCAAACTAACTAGTTATTGTTCCTAATCTCTTATTCATAGTAGTCCTATCTCCTCTTTGGAATAATTGCTCATTAGCCCTAATCTCTTTCTCACAATACATACTAAACCTTGAATTAGGGCTTCCAATTAGGTTAGGTTCATCTACAGTTAAACTCATATATACCAATTTAAACAAAATTTCAAAGGCTTCACATATATACACTAGAACTTAATTTAAACACTCAAGCTCAAATGCAGATGAAACTACAGTAGTCTACAGCAGGCCAAAGGACAAATGGAAAAACTCAAGAACAGTAGATCAGAGATGATTTGGTGCATGTAATTTCTTCACAACCTTTAAAAAGAGCCTCTGAATTGAATCATAAACAAGATAAAAGAGATGAAAAAAGAAGAAGAGAAGAACCCACCAAAATCTATCTTTCTTCCATGTCTGCTTTTCTGACTGCAAAATATTAGAAGCATGTAGTTCAGATCACAGAAAAGAATTTCAACCAAGATCTCTAGGGTTTTTCCCCCACACTCTAATTTAGGGATCAGCATCCTTTAAAGATCTCAGAACCACTAGCTAGAAAATCACAGAAATAAAATAAATAAATAAATCAATGAAACCATATATACCAACAACCGTTCTTGTAGCAGTATTCGTCCAGCATCCATCCATCAACTATAAGATTAATAAAGAGATAGAAAAATAAAGATGTGATGAGCTTGGTGCTCCACCAGTAGATGAAGCTGCAACATGATCTGCGTGTCCTTATCCAAGCAAGACCATGAAGATGGAGAGGATACATGGAATGCTCAGATCATGCTGGCAGCTTGAGCTTCTCATGGTGCACCTCTAAAAAATTAGAGAAATTAAAAGATGACTGATCTCAACCTCTAGGGCTAGCTGAGAGGAAGAGGAGGAGGAGATATAAAGCAAGGGCCGGGGGAGAAAGGTAAGGGAGCATATCAGCTAGCTAGCTAGCTTGTTAATTTGATCATTATGTTAATCACGAGTTTGCTTTGCATGGTTAATTAGAGGGTGGTCCAGCAAGCTAAGCTAATTAAGCACCCCTGGCCCAAAGGCTTGCTAAGATGGAATATTGTCATGGATGTTGGGGCCAGTTGGGGTTGCTAACTTTAGCCGGAGCCATTAATGGCTCTTGGCTTTCATGCATCTCCACGTCCCTTTCCATTCCCATCTAGCGCATGCACTCCCAACACAAGAAAGAGAGGAAGAGAGGGACGGAAAGAGGGTTGCTTAGCTTAGCTTGGGACCATGACCATGCCAATTGCCAATTGCCATGCATGTTTTGCTCGCTAGCTAGCTAGCTATGATTCCTTTAATTTTCATGTGGACTACTTTTCTTGCAATTGCTAGCTTATGAGGACTGAGGAAGTAAGTGCTCGTTTGCGAGACGGCGATGTTCTTAAATTCAGAATAGACCGGCCAGTTCAGCGGGCTTAAATCGATCGGGAGATCGAGGTGGTCTTTTCTATTCATATATATATATATATAGAGGATGCTTGGTTGAAGTTCAAAAAGGGAATTTTACTTTCATGTCATTCAAAATTGTATGAGGTGAAGGGGGCCTAATTTAACCTAGTCATATCTATCTATCTATCTAGCTACAAAAAGCTCAAAACTAATCTTGATAGTTAAACCTAGCATTATTGAATTAACATTAATGGCCATCTTGGCTGTTAGGTGTTGAATAATATAATTACCATGTGTACATGTATTAATTTTGAAAGGGTTGTTTCTGAAGCCACTGGCTGCCACGCATGCAGTGTCAGTGTCAGTTACTTGCAAGTGGTTCCTGGTGCAACTTTTCCTACATGGCAGCATGGCAAAAAACAGCATGCATGGCTCCATCCTAATTCCAGAGAAGAGAAAGGGATGTGTTCGACCAGAATCTGCTTTTGGATCAGGAGAATCTCCTCCGCCAGAAATTATAGTTGCCACAACTGTAAATGAAAGAGAAAGAGTGTGGGTTTTTCGATGAAAGAAACTGGCAGCGAGATGGCTTTCTGCTCGTTTCATTGTGCAAATTTACTGGATTCAGGTTTCTGTTTTAATTAATTTCTTCCTTTGTTCTTCGATTTGTTTGTTGTGATCATCAGTCTAGTTGAGCTAAATTGCCTTTTGCATGTAATCAAGGCCTTGTTTAGGGTTGGGTGTTTAGGATTTGAGGTTTGGGGTTAGGGGTTTGGGGGTTTAGGGGTTAAGGGTTTTGGGGTTTTAGAATGATATTGCCTATAGAATTAAAGAACTCTTCCACATTCTTGACTCTTTTTTCGTTCCCCTTGTAACTCGTGGATGATTATAGTGCCCAACAAAGGATTTACGAGTTAGGGGAAGGATGAATTAATAGTGATTTTATAAGTATTAGTATTTTCTTTTAGGATAATAGTAAATTTTAATTTATAAATTTGATTGCTTAATCAAATTCAAGGGGTTAAAATAGACTTGAAATACCAAATTGTTAACCCTTGAATTAAGGAAGTCCTCAACTCAAGCAATATACATATCGATGCTTACATTCCAAAACTACTCTTTAAAACTAATAGGTGATTTCCATAGCTTGAATCTAATTCCTTGTTTCAGGTGTTGGAGATTGTTGACCGATAAGTGGTGTTGCAAACTTGTAGCTGAGTCTTAGACGAGTAAATTATCGTCAACCCAATAACTTGTCTATCCAATCAATTAGTTAGACACAATCCTTGGACAACAAAATAGATCAATAAGAGGACAGACTAAAAAACTATGAAAAAAAAGGATTAAAACATCATCAAAAATACCTCATTGAAAGTTGAAGATTTGAAGGATGCAAACCACCAGAGGACGGACTTTGCTTGTTCAAGCAAAACAAGCATAATACTAAGGGTCATTTAGCAAGCGAATCGTATGATTAGCACACCGATGAAAATACGAAGAAAATGGAAAGCCGAAGAACTATTGGGGGATCGAAACTAGCAAACCGATCTAAGAAACCCACATAGTCTTTTAGATTCAACTAGCATGTATATATAATATAGCGCTTAGACTTGAACAAACAATTAAGGGGAAAAAAAGATGATGCATGTCACACACTCAACATCAACATACCCTTTAGATTTTTGAGGAAGAAAATTAAAGCAAGAAAGTATAGTGTTACAATAAGAAATATTTATTAAGTGTGTAGTGCATGGTGACAAAACATAATTAAACCCTTAAGTACAAAATTAAAGTAGTTTTTATCATTATTATTATGGAACTAGGGATTAGGTTTGCAGGCTATAAAGTAGAACGTGTATAGCTATAGCTAGTTCCATGTAAAGGAGACAAACCATTTAATTCTTAAAATATGTGTTGAAACTTTATTAGAAGAAAGAGATAGATCATTGTTGTTGTAAATTAGTGATTAAAGCATAATGATGGTACAAGATGTGGGAGCAAACTAATGGAGCATTTTCTTTAAAATATTGCACATGAGCATGTGTAACCATTATTAATGTTGAATCAATGTTAATGCATATAGGCATGACTCCAAGGGGGGATCATGCTTCTTCAAACTTGGCTTTTTTTATTTCAGGAGAGTAAGGGAACTTCAATGAGTTATATGACCCTTTTTTATATGTGTTATACTCGTGTTATTAAAGGAGGATGAACTATTATGTCTCTCTTATTAATTAGTATTATTCTCTTCATAATTTTATATTTTTTGATGAATACATCAGCTCTTAATATTAAAGGGACATCCAAGCATCATCACCCTTTGAAGTCTATCTCATCTTTGAATATCAATATTTTGCCCCTTTGTTTGTCACATATCCAAATTTGATTGATTAATGTAATGTTGTATATTAAGGTTGGTAGGGAAGTCCATCATGCTCATTGCCTATTGAAGTTTTCATGCGAGGCATTCCATCGGTATACGCTTAGATATTGATGTTCCGATATTGACCAATATGATGTTACCTTCAAAAGTATCGACAAAAATGTAATAATATACGCCGCTAATAAAGTAAGCTTATAATTTTCTCTTCATTTAATATTGTTAGTTTATATTGCTTGACTTTTTTTATATGTGTATGTTGTTGTAGAAAATAAGATGAGTATCCATCAAAAATTTTTCCTCTATAGGTGTAATCATAGCATATATAAAGACTAATGCAATGAGTGAGAATTACAAATAAAAGACTACTTGAATTAGAATTTGAGCCATAAGCCACTCATTTTCATTTATATTCTTATTTTGTTATGATAATTGGTTGTATTCACATTGGACGACTTGAGTTTATATTAAAAGAAATTATTTATCATTAATTCAAGTTACTGCTATGTGATCTAGAGGTCATGAGTTTAAGTTTCAAAAATAATCTCTTACAAAGTAGGAGAAAACTACGTTCCTCATATTGATAAGAATTTTGAATACCAAACTACCCTTAATTTATCATTAATTCAAGTGTATTTCCATGAGCATTTAATATTATCACTAATTTATACTTCTTGTCAATAAATTTTTAATTTACTTGGCTATATTTTTGCAAAATTATTCTTTTTTTTTAATAGTGTAGAGGGGTTTCAAAAATAACTCAAATACTCAAAGCAACAGGGGGTATGTGATAATTAGCCGCCTTAATTACTTGCAAAAGAACAAAAACAGTGAAAAAGTCGACCATTAATATTAGAAACATCAGATAAACTAAAATATCACTAATAAAGAAAAGAAGACCTTTTTCTTTAAAAGAGACAAATCAATTTGTTTAACACAAATTTAACCAAATGAAATTAAATTAATGATAATTAATTTATCTAAATTTACTAAACTCTTGTAATGGGCCACAATGATCACCATATTTCAGCTAACTATAATATCATACAAAACTTTTAAAGTGGATTGTTCGAATAAGTTTTAGGATCAATTCTCAACAAGTGTAAATTCCCAACGAGTGTAAAATATTTCCCTAGGTGTCTAGCCATCATATAGAGGGTTGTTGCATTAAGACAAATGTCTCCCATGATTTATCTCCTTCTAGATAATATTAGGATCATTAAGGTGACAGCTTCACTTTTGTTCAATAGAACTTTTAAACTGTGATATTATAATCCCAACTACAAAAGAATTTCATGATCGTACAATGGTAAAAATAAGAACATGAGATCATAATTACAAAGATTTTTTTTTAAAAAAAAAACTAATATTTTTTATACATCTAAAACTTATGAAATCCTGATGCACTCTTTCATGAATGCCCACCTTTTGAATGCTCCTTTAGCAAAATGCTGAAGAATTAGTTGGCAAGATTATGACACAATTATCAGGGAAACAATATTAATTTCAATATGCCAAGAACCTCCAGAACACCTATACCTGATCATGACAAGTTCACATGGCAATGCAGACGGCTGAACATTATGCTGGCAGGAAAGCAATAATGCTTGGGATGCCAAAAAACACATAAATGATTATTTCAACTTCTAAACTAATTTTGATCAATCCCCTCATCAATTGCCAACCTCCAGTAGCTTGAGCTTCTTCCTAGAAAATGGCTCTTGTTTAAGAACCCCAAACATATAGTTTCTATGCTGGAAGATACATCTAAATCAATTGATGTTTACAGACATGTGTGGAGCATTTATTCTTACAAGTAACCAAAGATAGGAACTAAATCACTTTTGTTTTTTACCTCTCTGCATACTGCATCAGTTTGCAGTCAAAGTTTTGTCAAGCAGCACTAACTCAAAATACAAATCCAGGTTGTAGTTCACTCTACAAGTCTAGATTCTCTCAGGTACCAGATGCATATTTTGGGAATGCAACCAAAAGCATAGAAATTGACAAAATATGGACTTAATTACATAAGAAAGGAAATATGTCACATCATATCCTAGTTTATTGAAATGAATGATCAGTTTCCTCAGTCATTTATGTTCTTACTTTATAGATTACCTAAAATTGTGGGGTACTTAATGACCTTTTGGTCTGACTCAACTGTCTTAACACCACTGAATGAAAAACAGGGAAGTATCTGAATGACCTCCCATCTGTCAATTTTTACTGAGCACCAATAATGAGCATATGGAGTATCATAACAATGCCTAATTCTGATCAGGCTTAAGTTATCTTAACTTTATGAATAATCTTCTAAATTAAATGACAGAAATCTAAGTAATCTACAAATAAAAACAAACATTTCAGAAACCCTCGTACTTTTGGCAATCTGTTTGTGAGTTGGTCCAGAAGAACTCCAATTCACCATGCAAGTACTGCAGACGGTGAAGCATAGACAATAACATGCCTTGGATGTTAAAAAGAACCATAATTTGACCAGGATCGGAACTTATTGGTTCAGTGGTCCATGGCTTGCTTTCTCCTTCTCAGCTACATCAGCACCATTGAATCTGTGGTCCTGTCCTGCATTAAATGATACATATGGACCACCAACACAAAATCAAGCTAAGCATGCAGCTGGAATAAGTCATTAAATATGCAAAGTAGGAGGAAAGGTCTAGAGTTATATATAATAGTGTCCTATTAATTTAGGCTTCATCGTATCGATAACATCACTCATTAGCAATGGAATGGGACCATCATCACATGATCAGAATTTCAATTTGTCTCACTGGTCAATTCTCATTATATTCGACCAATGTCATGCTTAAAAGGTAAACCAAGGTTATATCTCAATGAGACCAGTGCCGCGCGTGAGTGGTAACACCAAGATTGATCTAAATGAGAGTGTGTCAAGTATATGTTATTGAATAATTAGCTCGTGCATAAGAGCTAACTTTCTTACAAATAGTTGATAATTATGCTAGAGGCATAGCAATGATAACTAAGCAATAAACAAATTCCTAAGATTAGAGGACAAAAGGGCTACGGTATATTTTTCAGTTTGGATAAATTCATATGGCCATTAGGTAGTAGCACTTGAGGTAGCTAATAAGAATAAAATTCTGTCAAATTTATTGAGAAATTAAGAAGTTTTATGACATAAAAAAAAATTTTAAATAATTCAAATAGTGAGAGTGTTTCAAGTAACAGTTGATTTGATAATTATGTTAGGAGGCATAACAATTATAACTAAACAAGAAACAAAATCCTAAAATGAGGGGATAAAAGGGAACTTAGGCTGGTTATACTATATATTTTTTAGTTTGGATAAATTCATACTGTTGGTGCAGTTCGATCCTACACATACAACCATTAGGTAGTAGCAGTTGAGATAGCTAAAAAGAATATAATTCTGCCAAATCTATTGAGAAATTAAGAAGATTTATGACACTAGAAAATTTGAGGAATATAATATGTAAAACGCATATTCAAATAGTGAGGAGAAGCAAGAAGAGAAAATCTAAGGCAATAACACCGAGACAATTCAAATTTTTCAATGGAATATGAATCGAGGACATGAATCTCAAGACAACTGAAAACAAGAAGGTTTTTTTTTTTGACATTTACAGTAGGTTCTCCAAAATCTCCCTTCAAATCTACATTACTAATTCCACGGTTCATTCCACATGAACAGTTAAGACCACACTCTTACATGTACTTGTTGGTGATAAAAATTAAGAAATCCAATGTTTAGGCAAAGACAGACCAAAATCATGCAGATCCAACTTATACATTTGTCCTAAAAAATAATCGAATAAAATCTCTTTGGTCAAGATAACAGTTAAGGATCCCAAAATTGACACCGTCAAAGTCTTTCTGTTGGCTAACTTGATCATGATTTTAATTTTCTTGCCAACATTTGCAGTGTATGGTTTCATACACTGCCATATATCACATCCTCATAAATTTTAGTTCTTCATGAAGCCCAATTTTATTTCCAAGTACACTTAATTACTTTCAGCTGAACAAAAAACTAAAATTATTTGTATCAACAGCGATCACTTACATAAGATTTTTAAAACAAATAAATGACAATGTCTAAGTATAAGCAAAATTTTGCCAGTAAATGGACTCTAGAATCCTATCATACCCACAGAAATTTTGTCGGAGAATCTAACACATGAGTTGTATGGAAATGAAGATGATAACATTAATAAATAATGTTAAAAGAAAATAAACAAAATAACTCTACAAGACTGAATATATCTCATTTGAACCATGTGACTCTGTTAACTTATCAGTTTATAGTTGAATTATACATTGGTGTCAGAACCTATGGTAGGAAAAGCATGCAACAAAGGTAAAAGCTACCAGCACAAGTAAACAAAAAAAATTGAAAAAATGCCACTGATTTGTAGAAAAGGTCCATATACACAACCTGAAACCCAGTTGCAAGAACCTGTGTGATGTATTCCATTATTGTATCGAAAGTAGGGCACCATCTTGTGCTCTCATTCACTGTATTGAAACAGAGAAATAGAAACCTGAGATGATATGAAATAAAAACTTGAGAATCAAGATAAATCTAAAAGAAGTAGCATAATTATGTTAACATCTCTTGCACAACAGGATGTACAAGTAATTAGAAAGATACAAAACCTCTCATCTCACAAAAACAGAACAAGTAATGATGGGTGCCAATTATTCTATCTATGTTCATTAGGTGAAAATTTATCAACCCACAACTAAAAATTCAATCTAAGGAACAAATTATACACCATCAGTTATCAAGCACACTTTGTAAGTTAACTAAGAGCATAAAAGGCTCAATTAAGATTCCTCTGTGATTCTTAAGCAGACTTTGTAGGAATTTTCTTAAAAAATAAAGAAAAATAATTTGAACAGCTGAAACAGACCAAATTCGAAGACCCTGATTTATTAATAAATATAACGCAAGTTAAACCATTAGAATTTGATCTCATCATGAGTACCCAGATTACCAATGTGAATGTGAATGTGAATGTGAATGTGAAGTCAGCACCACAAGAGACTCCATGCCAACCTACTGCACCTTTGATGTTAATCAAAATCAATAGATTTTTCAAATATTAGACAATATATGGATACTCTTATATCTTGTTGAATTGATACCTTTTGGAATAACGTAATTTATTTTCATAGACAATTAAGAAATTTCTTGAAAAACATTTTAAACTTATTAATATAACAATAAGATATAGTTTTAATTTTAAATTTTTAGTAGCAATTGAATATAATTTTATCAAATTATGTAATAATCATTATTTTTAAAAATATATATATAATATCCTTATATTTGGTTAATTTATAAAATAGGGTTGCCAACTTTTTTTACTCAATCATGCTAATCGATCCATTCACTAGAGAACAAATTAAACTTTCATTATTAAGGTGTGCATTCAAGGGAAGGGATGAAATGTTTAATTCTTTAATTAGGTTATGTTAATTTTTTTACATGTTATTACTAACCTGGCAGTGAGATAAAAAATCAATGAAAATTTTGTCTGCCCTCCCCAGCCCTACCAAGGTTTACTTGTTTCCAAAATGCCTCTATAGAGTTTTGAGGATGTCAAAAATGCTCCTAGAGTAAAAAGTCAAAATGAAAGAGGACCAAATGTTTGCCATCTCATCATTTTGTTGTCACTTAATGGTGTTAGTAGTTGAAAAAACAAGTAATCCTTGGTGGGTGAAATAAAATTTTCTAAAAATTAATATGGCACTCAACCACCGGAGCAAATGAGTCAATCAAGTCAAATGGTACATGGGAGTCAATCATCAATGTTCAATTTATAGGTTGAGAAACTAGAAGTTTATTCCTGGAGGGAAACGTCAATGATTATGAAACACGGGTAAAATGAATAAAAAACTATCCAATTTGGTTCATTTGAGTTACTTAAACTGAAATTAACTAAATTGACTTGAGATCTTAAGCTATCTCATTTTAAAGCTCCTTTAAGTGTTAACTTAAACACTAGTTGCTAATTGTATGCATGTTAGATATCTCATCTAGTCTACTTAGTTGATTAATATTTCATATACTCTACATTGTTAATCATGGATATTTATGTGTTTTGCGTTGTATCATGCATGATTAGCATACATCTTTTTTATGTGGAAGTATACATTGAATCTATTGATTAGTATGCATTAGTGTATATAAGTTAGCCAATTTTATCCATAAAAAATATTAACGTTTTCAACATGAATTATGTCATAAGCATGAGGCTCTTAGAAACATGAACAAGAGAATTCTTCTTGGTTGGACCTAAACAGACATGACCAAGAGGCTCATGTAGGAACAACTTTGTTAAACATGAAGAGACCAGACTTTTCTGTTTAGGTCTTCCTTCCCTATTGAAACACCACCCAACTCATACAAATAGGTTTCCTCCAACTCCTCTAGGTAAACCTCCTCTCCTTCTCTAATTGGTTCCTCCCTTCTCCCAATAAATTTCATTGTCCCCATGTGCCAACACATAAATACAACAGCATCTCATTCAAGAAACTTTAGACAACTCAATAGAAAATGAGATTTTAAACCTCAATGGTGATCTTTCCTGCGAATTTAAATGTATAGCTATTAAAATTTTTATGGTGCTTTTACCTACCCTATTTTGATGTCATCTACATGTGCAATTTCTGAATTGGCAAATGCTATGTGAATGTGATGTCATCTTTGAAGCATCGATTAGATAAAATTTTAGTGGATGCTAGATTTTAATACACTTTGAAAATATTTATTAAATTTGAAAAAATAAAGTATTGAGCTACATTTGAGAAAACCTATAAAAGTTATGCTAGATTTATATATTAACCCTTTGAAGTACTAACAAGGTTTAATGATAACGACTCGATTTTAAAAAATAAAATGGGAACAGCAAACAATTCATCCATCAGTTGAAAGCACAAAGTGGGTGGGAATAAGATACCCGACTAGTTTTGATGGACATGGTAATCCCAATTTTTTAGCAATAGAATTTTAGCTCATATTTATTGTTGTTATCATTCTAAACAAAGGGATTACTAAAACTACTGAACATAAAAGTTCACATTACAATATATTATCTATCCCAGTCAAGTTCTAATTAGCAATACCTTAATTAATGATTCAAAAATAATCCGAATAGAGAGAGGGAAAAAGAACTGGATCAAATATAGAAAACCTCTATCCTCTAATTCATGAATCTAAAAAATGCTTCTACTTAAAAGAGCCAAACGCAAGATTTAACAGCACAAGAAAAGGAGGCCTACGCGCATTACTCACAATGAGATCGATCCCGGGGTGATCGGAGCTCCAGAAGACGTCATGATCGAAGATGACGAAATTGCCCGACATTGTGTTGCCTTCTCGGAGGACAAACTCGTAGACGAACTCCACGTCGCTGACACTGGCGGTGAGAGCGGAGACGCCGCTACGAGAACAGAGTAGAAGGGGCATAAAATCACGAAGACCTATCTGAGACAATTGATTTTCACCTCTTCTCCACGGATCCCCAAACTCGATTACGATCTCGAACAGCAGTTTTTTTGGTTTTCATTTGTTGCGATAATTTGTTCTGCTCGTGATGCGGCTCCGATTTCTATTAGAGCATCCGCATCCGCATTGGTTCTGAGTTTTAACATTAACCCCATTGTCAATTCATTCCTCTTTAATTTTATTTTATATTAAATAAATTAAATTTCAATTTAATTTATCCAATTTAAATAATTATTATTTTAAATAAATAATAATAATATATTTTATTCAATTTTTAATTTTAAATTTTATAATTTTTTTAATAAATAAAATTTTAAAAAGATACACTCATGCCCACCCCATGTTATCTTGAACGTGTTCAAGATCTTGAACACGATCAAAAGAAGGGGTGTTATACCCTTTCACATTAATTTTAACACCAAAGTGATATTATAATAGTGCATCCAATGTGGATGCCCTTAGGGCAGACTGTGGGAGCTCATGCCACATCAACAAACACGTCAAAAAGTATATGAAGTTTCATGTGTCTTCAACAACTTATTGCAAAACATTTCGTGTGTGTGTATACACACGAAATGATCTGCAATAAGTTGTTCGAGACAAGTGAAACCTCAATTCATTTTTTATTATTTTTAAAATTTTTTGGTTGAGGCGTTTGGGTCATGTTATACACAAGCACCTGAATCAATTCCAAGTGTCCTGAATCAAGTCTAAACGAATCCATAGGTAAAGGTATGTAGCCTATCAAATAAGAATATATAACAAAATAAAAAAAAATAAAAATCTCGTGTTTTTATAGAAAATATAATAGATTCTAATTTAAATGTACTAAAATTAAGAAGAAATATATCACATTTTAAATTTTTTTTACTTATAAAAATAAGGTTAATTAGTCAAATCATGAGTTGAAGTAAAGAGAAGTTTGTTTACGAAGAGTGAAAACAAATTTTTTCTAACTAGAGAACTGAAGAGGAAGTTGAATTTGTATAGAGAAAATTTAGGAGAATCTACCCATAATAAAAGGTCTATTCATTTGTCTAGCTAAGTTGACCTGTCAATCTCAGTTGATCTATTAATTTGTCGATATAGTTGGATTTGTTGAGGTGGTTTGACATGTTGAGTTGAACTTATCTTTTGAGTTGGTCCAAGTTGTTGAGTTGTCGATTTATTAGGCTAAATCTTTTGTGTCATCCGAACTTGTTTATTCAAACTCAAAAGTCCACAGAGCAATATGAATCACGATGCTCCTCACTTTTTCCTGACTTCTTCCTCACTTCTCCATAATCTCCACGAATATCTCACTTATAAGTATATATGCTCCAGAAAAGGTCAGACTCTCTTTAAGTCGCTTTCTCTTATTATTTTTTTTTCTCTTTCTACGATATTATTTGGGGTGATGATTTATATATCAAAGGGATCACTACAAAAAAAACAACATTACCGACGGATTAATCCATCGCAATTCTGTCGGTAGAGAGATGTACCGACAGAATTACGGTGGATAGTAATTAGTGTACAATTCGTCGGCAAAGATATCATTGACGGAATAGTTATTTCATCGGTAGTATTACCTTCTGTCACCGGTAATCCATTCAGGGATTACCGATGGAATAATAATTCCGTCGGTATTCCGACGAAAATAAAAAAAAATGTCCAGATTCCCATCGTATTCGGGCCCTAACCTGTATACACTTTTTATACATAAAGAACCATCACAGGCGATGGTATTTTCATACATACAAACAATATAAAAGGTTCGCAATCCATAATTACATTTCACATTCATGCATCCATACATTTTACAATCCAAATAATATCTAAAATAGCAATAGAAAATCTATATCCATCCATATCCATAATAAAAATATTCTTACAAACAAACTAATAGAAAAAAAAAACTATAATATCCCTTCATAATCCAAAAAATACATCCATATCTAAAATTACAATAGAAAATATCGGAGAAAGTCTAATATTAGATAAATTTATATCATATTTATATATAACTAAAAATGTTGCATATATAAAGTTTTGATACTTTGATAGTAGCATGAGCAAATGATGATCATCAATGACAATACGCCTGCACTCCTAAAATATATAGTAATACAAAATTTAAATATTAGTCTAGTAAATTATGAAAACATAGTAAATATATTTTTCATGAGTTATGTATGATAAAAAATTATGTTATGGTTGAAAAAATCTCAAAAAAAAGCTAATCATCATGATCTGATGGATCCTGAGTCTCCTATGGCGGCTGAGACAAATTACCTATGAACACTCGCATCTGAGCCATGAGAGTATTATGTTCTTGTTTTATCTTCCGATCATCCTCGGCTCGCTGCCGCTCAACCGCCATCCACTCATTCATCCTTTGATCCATAGAGGCTACTTGAGTGCGTAGTTCTTGATTTTCCCGTCTTAAATATTGTATCTCAGCAGAAGAAGAGGAAGAGGATCCATCACGACCCCTAGGAGTCCTCAAAAGATCAAATACGACTTTGGCTTGGGAACCAAGTAAAGGCGCTGGAATTCTGTTCTGTTTAAATTTTCCTGTACAAAAATTGTACAATAACAGAACTTTTCCTAGCAACCCGCATATTCTATCAAACATGTGTTTAATCAATCAAGCAAGTTTGTGAATGATCAAAGCACACCTTGATCGAAGTATAAGATCGTTGGCTTCTTGTGTTGGTATTCAAAATCGATACAAAGAAAACAAGAATAATTGCGCAACAGAATTAAAAAATTAGTTGTACCTTTTCTTTGTAGCTAAAGACCTCTTGATCTTTTGCCGTATTCATTTTCTCTTCTTGGATGTTGTGTGGGCGATGATCTACCAAGATAACACCACCCTCCTTCTCTTCTCGGTTTCTAAACCGCCGGCTACAAAAGAAGGCTCTAGGATGGGACACATTCTAATCTTCTTCTTCTTCCGCTTCTTCCTCTTCTTCCGCTTCTTCAAGCCGCCACCCACAAGGAGGAAGGGGTGTCGGCCATAAGCAATGAGGAAAGGGGTGCCGACCCTAAGCAAGGAGGAGGAGGAGGAGGAGGAGGAGGAGCAGGAGGAGGGGGCGCCGACCCTAAGCAAGGAAGAGGGGAGGGGGGCGCCGGCCACAAGCAAGGAGAAGGGAATTGTGGAGAATTAGAAAGTTAGGTTTTAGGAGTCACCACCTACTCCTTTTTATAGGCATGCCATCGGTTATAAAGAAAGAAAATTAACAGAATTCTATTTAGAAAAAATATCTCTTTCTATAACCGAATTCTGTTTAGAAAAAATCTCTCTCTTTCTATAACTAAGTTAAACTAAACCAAGTTAAACCAAACCAAGTTAAGTTAAACCAAACCAAGTTAAATCAAACTAAGTTAAGTTAAAATAAAACAAGTTAAGGATGGGTGGATGCGAGACTTTATATAGAGGCTACAACAGGGACCTAGAGGAGGAATTTGTTTAGGCCTCCTGATGGGCTTGGGCTTCCTGTGTTCGGACCGAACACCCAACCCAAGTTCATCAATAATAACCCATACCACTAAAGGGTTATTATTGAACTACCGCATCAATCACATATTACAATATGAGATACTTCTTATCATGAGTGCATTAATCTCTTTGTGTTTAAGATATTGTATATTCGTTAATTAATTGAGTTACTAACAACCCAATTAATTAACACCTGATTCCAAGAGTAGTACCACTCAACTTTATTTTCATGCCGGACTAAGTCCACCTGCAAGGTTTACATGATAATCTTTATGAGCTCCTCAAGGGGACATCATTAACCTAAATAATTAGGACATAGATTCCTTCTATAATCAACAACACACCATATAAATAGTACTATTTCCCAACTCATCGGGCCTATTGATTTAACGAATAAATCTCACCCATTGATAAGTTAAAGAAATAAATACTAAGCATACGTGCTTGTTATTATATAGGGATTAAGAGGA
>JBBMJZ010000137.1:21390625-21404547 GCA_037833815.1 Zingiber zerumbet
ATCACCGAAACACAAGAAGGCCGAAAAGCTCAAACGTGTACAATTAGAAGAAAGCTTACTGGAAAGAGGTTGCCGGAGAAGAAGCGCGGAGGATCGCCAGAGAATGTGGATCACACAGGAGCAGAGAAGACCGTCGACAGAAGCGCTCGAAGAAGGAGAAGTGCAGAGAAGAAGACGACGCAGTGGGCTTATAAGCCTTAAGGTCGGCTGACCAGAGCCATCTGATCTAGGTCGCAGAAACCTAGGCCAAGATTGGGTCGTTGATTTTGAACCGTCAAATGTCACATCACCAGCTGATATCATCCTGTCACATTAGGCGTGCGGCGACAGTGGGCAAGACACGTGGCGCTTCACCACGTGTCAACATTTAATGAAGGCAATTAAAAGGCATGGGGTCACGTTCAACCTTAATACACAAACATTTGCACATTTCTCTCAGGAATTTGGGTGACATAAGCCCGAATTGGGCTCGTCCAAAGAAGCCTGAGAAAAATTTCCAAGTGTGAATGCCAGTTGCACCGATTGACCTAAGGGAGCAGACCTATGGCTGATCGACGATCTTCAATAGATCGACCAACCAAGGGCGGTCACACAGTAGACCGCCGCGTCGTGTCATACCGATTGGAATCCAGGGAAGGTCGACAGCCGATCGGAAGAAAAGCTTCACAGATAACTTTATCAAGTCAGTCAGACTAGCAGCCTCCTTCGACTAGACTTGAGAGGGAGGCATGTGATGCGTAGATAAGGAGAGACTCCACCCCCGAGCGGGATTGTGGCCACGGTGGAAGTCAAAGTCAAGTGGTCAGCGCTCAAAGTATCAACTGTCGGTCGGACGATTATGTCGTCCGACCGGGAGGGAGGAGGCCTGATCCGACATCACCTTTGACTCGGCAGTGCGCCGAGCACCCGACGCTCAATAAAGGAGAACACCAAAGGGGGACGATATGCAGAAGCAGGATCGAGCGGCCCCTCCGCTCAGCCTGGTAGCAAGACTCGACATCGGCCGAGTAGACGCAACACCAGCACAGTAATGTTGAGGCCAAGTGGACTACATACAATAACAGTAAGGTTGACAGTGGAGTCCTGACCGAGCGACTATCTCGCTTGACCTTATAATCATACTCGGGATAGAACGACAGAACAGAGTTACGACCAAGCGGACTGGATACAGGGACAACAATATGACGGCTGAACGGACTACATACAGCAAGGTTACGACCGAGCGGACAGTGAAGACCCGAGCTGAGCGGCTATTCTGCTCGATCCAGCAACAGACACAACACTCTATCTTTCGACATCCTTTTGGGAGCTAGTGCCGTTGACAGGCGGCATGGTCAGACAGAAGATCGTACGGCGGAAGCTTCCACTATCACTTCAGAGGTATGCTCGGCCCGTTAAGGTACTGTGTTAGAGACATTTTATTGCTATGTCTTTTTAGGGAAAGTCTGGGGACGCGTGCTCGCCTTAGGAAGTGTGCACGCGCGCTACAGGAGCTCTATATAGAGGGGAGTCCAAGCATCGGTGGAGATATACACAATACATTGTTGTTGCTACTATTCATTGTTCTAGTTGCTCCGCTTTTATTTTCATCGTTGGTGACTGACTTGAACGTCGGAGGGCCAACATCGGGGACCCCTTCCCTGACTCGGTACTGACATAGTCTGTGTTATAAGTCCAAACAAAATCTATAGGTGATCAACAAGAATATTACATCCCTAATATTCATTTCTTCGACTTCTGGATAGAGTCATTATTCACTCTAATTCTTAGGGATGAGTAGCATATTTTGTTTTGGGTAAATACACGGTGGCCGAGTAAAATGGGAATCAACTCTTTCAATAATATCATTTTTATTATTAAATTAAAACTTGTCATCTCTATTATAATGACATAAAAAATAATGGATCAAAGTCAATTATGGTGTGCCAGAAAGTCCATAGTCAACTATAGCGGGTAGATCTCCTTAAAATCAACTAGCGACAGCTGGAACATTTGCAGTCTTTCTATTTTTTAAACCAGAAATAATACGAGATTAATTCAGTTTGAATGGACGAAGAATAGACAGAGTAGAACGTTGACACAGTCAGATTTTAATCAGAGAATATTTTTACCAGCACAAATTCATGCAATATAATTTTGTTTGTCCTAAAACGGGTTTTGATATTATTATTTTTTTAAGAAAAAAAAATATATACACGAAGGAAGTTGGGCATCGTTTTCTTCATTAACTAAAGTCGTACAACATGAACTAGCTCATTAATGGTGTTCCATCAATCTTTACGGCGCCGCCCCCATCTCTCTGCTTCTGCTCAGCTTTTTGAACGATCATAATTAACGCACCTCCATAAAGACTTCTTTTATCAATGGATTTACGGTAAATCTCAATAATAATCAGATCTAGAAAATAAATATAAAGCGTCAGTTAAAAAATAAATATAAAATATTTCATTTTAATCGGCTAGATTTTAACCATTTAACATTAACCTTGAATTTTAATTCTTTTATTTATAATCTCACTACAAGCAAAGTAGCCAAATACACCGTCTTATTGAGGATTACTGATGAAATCGGACCTATATAAGTTAATACGATTTAGAGAGCTTAGGAGTCGGGATAACTCGTTGGAGTAAAAGGTGATACCATTATGAAATCAAGAGTGACTTGATTTAGGGTAACTTAGCTAGTATGATTCTAGCAAATTAGAGAATTTATCATAATAAAAAAATGATTATATTTATTTTAAATGTTGCTCATGATTTATTCTCAAGTTATATAAAGAAAAGTAAATATTAATTTATAGTCGGCCGATTAAATAATTCAGTTAGATTATATTGGAGTCAAAGAGATATATCATGTTGATCCCTCTGCAACACCGGTTGATTCTACAAAGATAAATATGAAGGAAAGGAAAATAAAAGAAATAAATTGAACCACATGTTTAAATATTTATAGCCGACCGTTAAATTGATTAAAGAATTCAATTATATTATATTGGAGTCAAATAGAGATGTCATTGATCCCTCTTCAACACGGGTTGATTCTACAAAGATAAGTATGAAGGAAAGAAAAATAAAATAAATATGAAGGAAAGAAAAATAAAAGAAAAAAAAATTTGAACCATATATTTAATTTTCATAATATTAAAATTATGCAATACATTCCCATTATCTCTCCTTGTAATGCTCGATAGTTTCTCATTTTTCTTTAATTTTTATTTAGCCATTCAAAAATTGATGGTTCTCGATTTACTTTATCTAAATCATATATTTGTGAGCATGAATATATTAAGAAGAAGGCTTTACAGATTAATTTTAATTTGATTTTTTTTTAGATTCATCTGTCCGTTTAGAAGGAAAATTGATAGATCTATACTATTTAAAAAATTTTAAAATTTGATATATTTTTTTTTGAATTAGAGAATCATAGGAACTCATAATAAGCTTGTAACAAATTTTATCAGCTCCTTGTCCGTTTAAAAAGCCAATTTATGCTATCAAATTTACATATGAGGGTACAGTTATATTAAAATTTTTTAAGAGTATATTAATTTTGTTTCGAAGTGATTTAAATTCTCTAGTCATTAATCAATTTTATTTGAAACTAATTAATAGATCTAAAGAATTTTAAATCATTCTAAATTAAAATTAGTATATCTCTTAGTGAATTTTTATGCGCGCCACTGATTTTTAATACGATTAGGTATAAAGACAGTCAAAAATCTGATTGGAGGGCGTTAAAGCGCGGAGGGAAATAAAAAAACTATAGAGGTCCCCATGAAAGAATACGATCGCATAACTTTGGCGGAATTCTACCCTTATTAGTGGTCGGCTCTACTTATTTTGCTATTCATATTTAAGTCTGAGTGGAACATGTCGACATGCTGTTCCACATCCAAAATAAAATGCGATGTGAATAAATAAAGGTTAATTAATAAATTTATTTATTTATTTTCAAATTTACAAGCAAATTATACATATTATTTGATAATAAAATTTAAATACAACCAAATACCAACTGTGGAGGAGTCACTAGCTGTGTCCGCATATTCCAGTGTTAGTCCAACCTCACTGAACAAAAAGGCGTCAGCAACGTCAACGTCAACGTCAACTGCCCGTGAATTTCAATTTCCCTGCGGACACGGCGAAACGACTGGCCCATATCGTCATTAATCTATTATTATAAGCATCTCCGGCTGCTACCGACAATGTCGCCGAGAAATTAGCAGGGCGATGAGGTCGAGAAGCTTCGCTGCGGTCGTCCTCTTCCCTCTTCTCCTTCTAGCGGCGACTCTCGTCGCTATCTGCAGTGGAGCAGACCGCTTGACCCCGGATCTGCCTCTCCTCGATGACGGAGCGTCGCTGCTGGTCTCCGCCGGCGGTAAATTCCAGTTGGGGTTCTTCAGTCCCAACGGATCTGTCAGCCGCTACGTTGGTGTGTGGTACGCCGGCATCCCGGTCCAGACCGTCGTGTGGATCGCCAATCGCGGGCTGCCGGTGACTTCCCGCTTCGGGAACCTCTCTATAACGAGGAACGGGACTCTAGTCCTCGTCGATGGGTCGGCTTCGGCCGTCATCTGGTCGACGGCCTCGTTTTCGCCGGCCCTTGTAAATCCCGTCGCGCAGCTGCTCGACGATGGCAACTTCGTCGTCCGTGAGGGAGATGAGCCTGACGGCTTCGCGTGGCAGAGCTTCGACTTCCTGACGGACACGTTCATTCCGGGCATGATGCTGGGGCAGAGGAAGCTGAGGACTGGGCGAATCATTGACATCAAGATGACTTCCTGGGCGAGCGACATCGATCCTGCGCCGGGACGATACTCGTTCGGATTAGATGTGCAGGGCGATCCCCAATTGTTCCTCTGGTCCGGGACGCGACCGCACTGGCGCGCAGGGTCATGGAACGGCCGCTGGCTCAGCGGCGTCCCCGAGGTGAGGGACAGATCCGACGGGCTCGTAGACTTCGACGTGGAACCCAATCAGGTCACCTACTTGCCCTCCAACAAATCTACTGCCATCTTGAGGTGGGTCGTGCACAACTCTGGCCACCTACAGCTCGTCGTGTGGCTAGAGACTCAACGAGCTTGGAACGTCATCTGGTACGTGCCCAAGGATCTGTGCGATAGTGTGTCTTCCTGCGGCCCCAATGGCTACTGCCGTCCAAGCTCCTCCCCGGTTTGTGCATGCTTGCAGGGGTTTCACCCTAAGAACCCTAGGAACTGGGAATTATTGGATGGGTCAGACGGTTGCGCGAGGACGACTACATTGGCCTGCCAAAATGGGACTGACGGATTCTGGCTCCAAAGTGGCACAAAGTTGCCAGACACGGCTAGAGCGACAGTGGATGCAAGCTTGAGTTTGGAGCAGTGCAAGGAATTGTGCTTGAAGAATTGCTCTTGCAGAGCGTATGCAGCCTCTAACATTAGCGGCGGTGGCAATGGCAGTGGATGCATAATATGGGCAACTGATCTCACTGATATTACAGTTTATCAAGGTGGATTAGGGCAAGATCTTTATGTCAAGCTAGCAGCAGCGGACTTAGGTGAGTACCTTACTAAGTAAATTGTTGACCCAGGAAAAGAACTACACGATGTGTTTTACTGTTTTATGAGCAATCAAATTCAGCTCTTGCACTGACTCAATTTCTGTTATCCTTCAGCATCTGAGCCTTCGCCTAACCATTCTCTCCGGAAATACATGGTGGTGATGCTTGTGATCCTTCCTCTGGCAATTATTTTCCTAGCTTGTGTTGCTTACTTCATTTGGAGGAAAAAAAGAAGTAAATTCATTCTTTGTCAGCTATTTTACTTAGTCATCTTATCTTTTTTTTTATGGTCACGCCAGCCTTGAAGATGTTACCTAACTTCCTGCGTGTGTTGTTCTCTTAATATGTAGGCGTTCATATTAGTGAAAATGCAGAAGAGAAGAACTTGGAATTGCCATTATTTGACTTGAGCACAATTAGAGATGCAACTGACAACTTCTCAATAGACAATAAGCTCGGTGAAGGAGGTTTTGGGCCTGTATACAAGGTAGGGAATATAATGAATAAACATATTTCATTCTTTTTGCATATATGATCTTGTAAAGGAATTTCCTATTCAGTTGTTGAAATTTTTCCCCCAAGTCCACCTTCTGCATTTTTCAACATAAACATTCTAGATTGAAAGAAAATCTAGGGTAAACTTGAGTTTTTCTTGGGCTCTAATAGGGAATTTCTATACATGGAAGGAATATATTTCATGTAAACTAACAAGAGGTCTTGCGATCAATTTTTCCTAATCGAATCATACTGTTGGTGATAATAGTAGTTTGGTCTATGTAAACAATATTCGACACTTCTACCAAAAATATGACACTAAATTGCGTGTAGGGGAAGTTGGACGACGATCGAGAAATAGCTGTAAAAAGATTATCAAATGCATCGACTCAAGGTGCAGCTGAGTTCAAGAATGAGGTTACATTGATTGCAAAGCTACAACATCGGAATCTTGTAAGGCTACTTGGATGCTGTATTCAAGGGGGGGAAAGAATGTTGATATATGAATACATGGCTAATGGAAGCTTGGATGCTATCCTATTTGGTTAGTTAATTTTTTGGTTCACATAGATTATATATATATTTGTTCACACTATGAAAACTGATTTTATTTGTTTAATAGTTGGCATCAATGAATAACTCAAAATTTCATAAAAGGAAAATAGTTTGATTATTGGTTATTTGTTTAGTTTATAAACCTAAATATAGTTGTATATTTTGACTATGTTTGGTTGCTCTGAGCTTAGGTCAAAAGTCAACTAGAAAATTTTAATTTGCTCCAGTTCGAGTTAAACCCCAGCTCTTGTGCATTCCTAGAGAAATTCAAGTTGATCTAAATTTTAGTTAGTCACTGCATATCGACTACACAAAGTATATATTGAATCATGTAATCTGATCAATAAGTAAACTTACAGTATTTTTTTTATTCAGATGAACATCAAGGTGCTTTGTTGGACTGGACAAAACGATACAAAATCATACTAGGAATTGCTCGCGGTCTTCTTTATCTGCATCATGATTCCAGACTCAGAATCATCCATCGGGATCTCAAAGCTAGTAATGTTCTTCTAGACAAAGAAATGAATCCCAAAATATCAGATTTTGGAATGGCTAGGATATTTGGAGGCGAAGAATCAGAAGCAAATACTAAGAGAGTCGTCGGAACATAGTGAGTAATAGCAATTGGAAATATCTCCAACTACATTATATATACTAGGTCCTAACATTCATTTCTCTATCATTATTGCAGTGGATATATGGCTCCAGAATATGTCATGGATGGAATATTTTCAGTAAAATCGGATGTATATAGTTTTGGGGTATTAGTACTTGAGATGGTAACAGGCCAAAAGAACAGAAGTCTGTCTCACACAAAGCTGCAACTGAACCTCTTAGGACATGTAAGTGTAAACATCTCCATTTCATATATTTCAACCATGCTCATATCATTGATTATGTTTTCGTTTTCTTCTAGATTTGGATGATGTGGAAACAAGGTAAATGCCTTGATTTAGTGGATAAAAATATTGGTCGTTCATTTTCAGAGGATGAGGTTTTGAGGTGTGCCAAAATTGGACTTTTGTGCGTTCAAGAATCTCCCATAGATAGGCCAACAATTTCTTCGATTCTAACCATGTTGGGCAGTATGGACGACGACATTTCTCTTATACCAGAACCTAAACAACCAGGTTTTTTTTCTTCAGCAGATTCATATGGAAACTCAGCAATGAGTGATCCGCATTCTCTAGCCACAGAGAGAGAATCATTTACAGAGTTGGAAGGTCGATAAGTAATGCTTATCAGAAGGTGTTGTACTACAGTAGTAGATAGGAAATACAAAATATGTTTAAACATAAGAGTAAGATACTTCTGTAAACATAAGAGCAAGATCTTGTGTGTTTGTTTTGTAAGCATAGAGTACGTGAACGTTGCATGTGTCGTTGAAGTTGCAAATTTAGATGGGTGCTGATATGGTGAAGAAGGTGGTCGATTGATATAATGGTCAAAGTTAAGGAGGGGTCAATTCTTGAAGCTAGCTTTGTCGATCGTCTTGATCGAGAGGTTATCCGATCGGATCATTGGGTCTGGTAGGACGCTGAGTTCCTTAGTATTGATGAAACTCTGAGCCAGGTTAGTACCCTCTATAGCTAAGTCTTCTTCATCATTCGGGATAGCTCGGTTAATTATTTCGATCGAGTAATCTAGCTGATTGGATCTATGGTTTGATCGAACAAACTAGACACTCGGTCCGACTGAACTCTTTGGCCAAACAGAGAGGTCGAACGAGGGACAAGTCCCTAACAATATTCCTCAAATCCGACCTAGATTCTATTGCAAGCGACAACCGATCGGACTATAGGAGGGACTTGATCGGTTTGCCAGTTAAGCATATTAACGACTTCTCAACTCAACAATCTCACATTCTTTTTTGGTGTTTTGTGCCGCAGATGATAGAGAATATTCCATATGCAAACTATACACTAGAAGTTTCCATCATAAATTGTAAGTTCATTTTGGGAAAGATGTCAGATCATTTTTAGGTCTATCTTTTTTTGGAAATACTTTGAGATTCATGTATAAACAAACAATAACACTATAAAAGGAGGGTCTCCATCTACAGGCGTAGGTACGTGATACTACGTAATTTTACGCACCATAGCCATTGTTCGTCCTATTGTTCGTTCTACTGTTCTTTTCATTCGACTTGAAGACTTGAGCGTCGAAGTGACTGTGTCAGGGACTCCTCCTTGGCTCGGTTGTTGATGTTTTGTGCCCACTAGAAGAGTTTGACAAAATAAAATTGGGAAATGATATATTGCAAAAGGAAATAAGTAACTTGAAAAATTATGCATGCTCATATAATACAAGTTTTATAAAATTTAATAACCTAAATTGGTACTTTAGATATCACAAAGGACAAGTTAGAAACATTTTAAAAAAATATGTCCCTAAGAAATTCCTAGTTAATCCAGTTAGCTGGAACTAGGGGTGAGTATTCGGTTAAAATTGAACCGAATTAACCGAACCGAACCGATTTCTTTTTTAACAAACTGAACCGAACCGAACTTAAATAAAAACCGAACCGAACTGAACCGAATTTCCAATAAAACCGAACAAACCGAACCGAACAAACCGAATAAACCGATTTTTTTCTAAAATATTGGTTTGGCTTAATAAAAATTTGGGTTGGTCTAAAATTTATGGTCTAAAAAACCGATTTAGATCAAAAATTCGGTTTAACCGAATAAAAAAATTTAAAACCGAACCCGAACCGAATTAACCGATATTTTAGAAACAAAAAATTGAATTTTCGAATAAACCGAACTGAATTTTTAAATTCGGTCGGTTTAATCGGTTTATTCTGTTTAACCGAACTTTTGCTAACCCCTAGCTGGAACCTATATTGGGTTCCAAAGTCATATCTAACTTGAACTTTAATTTAGACTTAGCGTTTTCAGCGAGAAAATTAAACGTTTAATTTTCTTATGAGGCTTTGTCTAGAAAGTGGTTGTTACTCCAATAACCAAGAAGACCTAGTGCCTCGCCACAGCTTTAAAGTCAAAATATTGAAATAAAATGTTTAATTGACTAACTGATAAATCATTAAATGGAAATTAGTTAATGCTTTAAAAAGTTTTTCAAATATTTTTTTTGCTTAGAATTTTTTGAAGTTTCTAAAATTATTGCAAACTTTTTTAGTGATATCAAAATAATCTTCAAAATTTTTCAAAAATATTACCCTTAGATATTTTTGGTACCCCATATTTATGCGATCAAAGGGGGAGAAGGAAAAGATTAAGTATAGGGGGAGGTAGATTTTAATTTTTTTTTTAAATTTTTACACTTTATTGTAGACTTTATTGTCTTTACTTTATGTCTCTTTACCCTAACTTAACTTGGGTTGCTCACATAAAAAGGGGGAGATTGTTGGAACCCTAAGGTTGTTTTGATGTGATTAAACAAGTTAAGTTAGGTCATATGATATTTTAACCTTGTGTCTAAGTGTGCAGGAGCTTAGGAGCACAGGAAGTCGAGCAAAAGATGCAGCTAGTGAGAAGGACGGCACGGGAGAGAGCTGACGAGCTCAGTGTGTCTAAGGGACGAGGTTTTATGGAAGAGTACACGGAAGGACGAGAATTAGGCGCGCAATATTTCCGAGGGATGAGAAGTTGAAGCCGAAGGTTGCTCGAGAAGGCCGGAAATTGGGTTCGGGTGGGCCCTATTTCGGATGGCCGGAATCACCCAAGTGAGCGGAGCTAGAGTGGAAGACCCAGACCGAGGCGAGCAAAATTGGAGCAGAGGGTCCAGACCGAAAAAGTCAATGTAGTTGACTTTAAGGGTCCGGGCGACCGGACCATTCTGGGCGCCTAGAGTCCGAGTGCCCGGAACCCTTTCGGGCGCCCAGAGCCTCGATTTTATTAGGATCGACATGTATGTTGACTGACGCATTGGGGATAGAATTTTATCCCACTCCAGTCACCTCGACCAAGGCTATAAATACAACCTTGGTCCAAAAGCTAGAGAACAACAAACATTCTTGCATACAACACTTGTAAACACTTTAGTTTCCATTTAGCTTCATCTTTCTGTGCTTTCACTGTTGTAAGAGGCTTCTCTTCCTGAAGGAGATACTTAGTACGATTCATTTCCTTAGATTAATAATCTCCCCGGTTGTAACCAAGTAAAAGCTATGAGCCTCGTCTTTTAGTTTAATTTCATTAATTATTTATGCAAGTGTTCTTTTAAGTCCGAGAAGGATATTTTTAGTTTATTTGTGCAGGGCTATTCAACCCCCCTTCTAGCCGACCAAACTTCATTATGGTGGAAGCTCCGTCAGCCTACAATGTAATTTTGGGGTGGCCGTCGCTAAACGAATTCTAAGCCATCGCCTCCACATTCCTCTAGAAGATCAAATTTCTGGTTGACGACTCGGTCAGCGAAGTGAAAGGAGATAAACTGGTGGCACGTAAGTGCTATGTGGAGGTGGTGAAGACCAAAGCTCACATCGCTTGAAAAAATCAGTGAGTAGAGGTTAACGCCATTTAAGAAGCTCCTCTAACTTTGGTTTATGAAGAAAATGAGGAAGTGTAAATTCATCCCAACCGACCGGAGGCCACCACTCAAATATCAGCCGATTTAAGCCTGGAACATAAGTAGAGTTGATCACATGTCTAATACACAATAATGATGTATTCTCCTGGACACCCAAGAACTCACAGGTATCTCATCAACAGTAATGTAGCATGTGCTGCACATCCGCTCAGACGCTTGACTAATCAAGCAAAGGAAGTGAAACTTTAGAACTGAGCAGAATCAAATCATCGGAGTGGAGGTGGATAAATTACTCAAAGCTGGACATATTCATGAAGTACAATTCCTGAGCTAGATAACAAACATGGTGCTGGTGTCTAAGTTAGGAAACAAATGGCGAGTCTGCGTAGATTTCAGTGATCTAAACAAGACTTGCCCAAAAGATTATTACCCTCTACCACACATTGACTAGGTGGTAGACTCAACTGTCAGCTATGAGCTGATATGCATGCTGGATGCATATTAGAGCCATCATCCGACTCCTTTAGCTAAGGAAGACCAAAAAAAGGTTAGCTTCATTACTGCCGAAGGAACTTACTGTTATAATGTTATGCAACAAGGTGTTCGGCAGATTAGTAGAAACATGGAGGTATACATAGATGATATACTAATCTAGTTCCTTCAAGCTGTTGATCTATGCGCATACATAGAGGAGACATATCAAATCTTGAGGAAGTATGGACTCAAGCTGAATCCCACTAAATGCTTATTTAGGGTTAGAAGTGGACACTTCCTTGGCTACATCGTGACAAAGTGGGGAATTGAAGCAAACCCGAGCAAGGTGAGAGCTCTCCAAGACATGGCCCCGCTGCATAATTTGAAGGAAGCACAACGCTTGATCGAACGAATCATGACTTTATCTTGATTCATCTCAAAGTCATTCGATCAGAGTCTACCACTCTTCCGAGTTACAAAGTTTCAGTGGGATGCCGAGTGTGATAAGGTGCTGGAGGAGCTTAAAGATTATTTATCCTGTTTACCTATACTTGCAAAGCCATAGCTGGCGATCTACTGTGGGTATACTTGTCTACCCTTTACTGGATTAGTGTTGATATGATAGGACGGTAAGGAACAATAACCTATGTATTTCTCAAGCTATTTATTAAAAGATGTTGAATGTCGCTATACTGCTCTCAAGAAGTTAGCGTACGAGTTGGTCTTAGCAGATCAAAGGTTACACCCTTATTTTCTTTCTCATCCTATAATTGTATTGATTAACAGTACCCTAGGCCGAGTGCTCATCAACGCAAAGGCGTCAGGAAGATTAATCAAGTGGACTACTAAACTAAGTGGATATGACATACAACACCAACTCCGATCGACCATTAAAGCTCAAGCCTTAGCCGATTTTGTGACGGAGATACAAAGAACCCGCGTTCTGAACGTTGGGGGATAAAACTTAACCCCCCCAGGGCACCTGGAACCCTTCCAGGCGCCCTGACCAAGGCTATAAATATAGTCTTGGTCCAGAAGCTAATCATCAGTTCAGAAATTACAACAACACTTGTGTGCTTCCACTGATTATAGAAACTATGTCGAAAGATTTTTGTGATTTAAAAGCTGAATCATCGAAAGAGTTTTTCGGTTTACCAATGATTTTAAAAGAATTTTCTAAATTTCAAAATATTTTGACAAAAGAATTTTGTAAGTTAGAAATTCTGTCAAAAGACTTTTGTGAATTGCAAAACATTGTTTTGAAAAAATTATACAAATTAGAAAAAGTGTCGAAAACTTTCTTCGAACATTTCTTCAAATTACAAATTACTTTCTCGAAAGAGTTTTGCGAATTAAAAACTAAAAAATTATTAAATAATAATGAGTTAAAAGAATTTCGAATAATAGCTTGTCGATTAAAGATTCTCGACAAACTATTAATAGAAAATAACATAATACAATTTTTTGCATGTTTAATATTTGTTGCCTTAAATCTGGAAAATTGTGATCTAAAAAATAATGATAGATTAAAATGGAAATTTAAATATCTGGCAATAACTTGATAATGAATTCTGCTTAAATAAAAAAAATTATAAAATAATAAGTCAAAAGTTATTTAAGTTAGAAATTTCCGCCTTAAATTTTTTAATCTTCAAAAATAATTTTTACAAAAATTTAGAACTTTCTCAATTTTTTGTGAAAAATTATTTAACTTAGAAATTGTGTCTGATATTTTGAGATTGCTTCTGTGAAAATTATTGTAAAATTTTCAAAGTTCTCAAAATTTTCTAAAAGTTTTTAACTTAGAAATATTTTTCTTAAAGATAAATTTTCAAAATTTTCTAAGTCTTTAATCCTTAGATTTTTTCTTTGTACCCCATTTTTTTGTGATCAAAAGGGGAGAAGGAAAAGTATAAGTCTAGGGGAGGTAGATAAATTTTTGCACTGAATCGCAAAATTTAATTTTTGCACATAAATTGCAAATTAAGTTAGTTTTATTTTATGTCTATGTTGACCCTAGCTTAACTTGGGTTGATCACACCAAAAATGGGGAGATTGTTGGAACCCCAAGGTTATTTTGGTATGATCAATAAGTTAAGTTAGGTCCTGTGTGTTTCTAATCTTGTGTCTAAGTGTGCAGGAGCTTAGGAGCATAGGTATTCGAGTAGAAGACGCAACTAGCGAGAAGGACGGCACGCGGTGCGTCCGAGGGACAAGGCGCTGCGGAAGAGTACACCAGCGGACAAGAAAGAAGTGTGCGGTGGTTCCGAGGGACGAAAGCCGGAGAGGAAGATTGCTCGGGGAGCAAGAGACGCAGTAGCGAGAAGGTCGGCACGGGGTGTGACCGAGGGAAGAAGACT
>JBBMJZ010000137.1:21414793-21435479 GCA_037833815.1 Zingiber zerumbet
TCTCTTTCCTTATTTGTAGATTAAAAGGTTGATTTTAATTTTGACATAAACTTTCCTTATTTGTAAATCATCCACATATTTAAAGAGAAATTTTAATTGATAAAATATTTCCTTTTATAAACCAACCATGAAGGGATTTTAAAAGAGAAATTTTATTTTTAAAATTTTCAGAAACAAATAAGGAAGTTTTAATTTTGTGATTGAAACTTGTCTTATTTGGAGACATTGATAGGGCCGACCATCAACAAATCAAATCAACAAATCAACAACATTATATACCTTCTTGGGTCCGAAAGAGGGGTGACTGACCAATGAGCGTTCAACGAGGAGACGCGGATACGAGCGTTCGTCGATGACGCGAGGGAAGATAAGCGACAACGGTGATAGAACTCACACCAATCGAGCAAGGTGATGCAGCAAATCAGACAAGAAAAGGGAAACACAAATCAACAACATCTCATACCTTCTTGGGCCCGAAAGAGGGGTGACTGACCAATGAGCGTTCAGCGAGGAGACGCGGATACGAGCGTTCGTCGGTGACGTGAGGGAAGATAAGCGACAACGGTGATAGAACTCACACCAATCAAGCAAGGCGATGCAGCAATCGAAAGCTAGGACACAAACAGTGACCGACGATAACGATCGAGGCGACAACAACCATCACTCTAGTGATAGGGCGAGATCGTGAGAAAGAAAGGATGACTATAGACTGAAATCTCACCACAAAGATTGTACAGTGAGATGATCTTGTGGCTAGAGAAGGTCGAACCACTCCTAGCATCTGCTGCTCATGGATGTCCAATGGTCGGCAAGATGATAGAATCAGGAGGAGGATCGGGAAAGTACTGGAAAGGTGGCACTCATGTGGCTCTCGGGTGGAGCTCAAACGCCGGCTGCGATGACCATCCTAGGGTAGAGGAGATAACGCTAGGGCACGGAAGAGAGAGGCGGTGGTGACGAACCGAGGCGGCTGGTGGCCGATGTCGGATGGCTGGTGTTGAGCCGTGGTGGTCGGCGATCGGGAGGAAGAAATCGCGAGTGGAGCTTGGGAGAGAAGGAAAATTGGGCGGAAGTGAGGACTCGGGGGAAAGAAGAGAGAAATTGGGAATTATATACTTAGGACTTAGTGCTAAATAAATTAAACCCTAAACTAATTCTTTAACCAACTCCCACTTAAAGGGTATTCCAAACAGGCTTTCTCTAAGCCCAATAATTGATCCCCTTAAAATATGCCAAACGGGCTCCGAAAAATTTTTAATTTTTTTTTAAAAATTCCTGAAAAAGTCAATAAGATTCAAATAACCTGATTATTTAATTATTATTTGGGCACTATATTTTACAATCTATTTAAAAATAGATCATGTTTAGTTACTTTGGCATCACTCGTTCCTTCGTGTAGTTCGACGAGCTTGTCCTATAGTTCCTTCGCATTCTAGTGTGGGCCCACTCAGTTCAGTTCTTCCTTCGTCAGCCCACATTGCAATGTATTTATAGATTTGAAATCCGTCTGGGCTTTCTTCTTCATGTACGGATTCCACTATTTCGGGTCCAATGGATTTCTAGAGTTGTCGACCGGCGCCTTATACCCTCTGGTGACGTTGAACCACTGGTCAAAGTCGATGTTCAAATAGACCTCCATTCGCTTCTTCTAGTAGGGAAAACCATCACTGTTGAATAGAGGGGGACGAACTATGCTGAAACCATCGTTCAGGGCCATATATCTTGCACACAAGAAAACGAGGAGAGAGATCCCAAGACTTGGTCTTGGATTAGTAATGTGAGATTAAATAAATAAAAAAGTTTAAAAATTGAATTGATGTTGCACCAGTTTAGTTTAATTACTATGAAAAAAAATTCCAACAAGGCAACGATACAAGTTTGGATTGTATAAAAAAAACTTAAAACCGAAAAAAATTGAAAAAGAATTTCACCCCTTTGTATGATTGGTAGTTGCACCAAATCAGAGCGTTACCTGCTCTGATACCACTTGTTGGATTGTGAAAGTCGCTAGGGGGGGGGGGGTGAATAGCGATTTTTTTTAAAAAAATCGTAGCGAGTACACAGAGGAAAATAAGTGAACAATGCTAACACAAACCAATTTATTTGGTTCGGAGCCTTTGTCGACTCCTACTCCAACGCCTACACTCGTTGAGTGTTTTCATTGGGCAATCACTAATAGTTCGCAAATAGAATTACAATATTAAGTACAAGAACTATTGGAAGGAAAATACCGACAATAATAAGAAAACAAAACTTGAGCCGCAGGTTGTCGGAGAGGCTTCGCGGAGTCGCAGGGGCAGAGCACAACAGAGTAGTTGTTAGCAAAAGTTGTTGTTTGTGCTCTAGGGCTCACCCTCCTTACATAGGAAGCTTCGAGCGCCCGGATCCTTTCCGGCGCCTGGACTCTGATGTAGCTCAGCCAACCAGAGTGCTCTACGTTAAGACGGGTGTGAGGAGATATAATTTGCACTCCGGGCACCCGTACCGCCATTTTCTAGCAACTTTACTTTCTGCAAGAAAATATTAGTCCAAGACAAATGTAAATTATACTACCCTGTAAAATAAAGTATTAGTACAGTTATAGTAAAAGAGTAGTAATTAGATTCTGTCTCATCGAGACCGGAATCTAGTTACGATCTCAACTTAGATTCCCAAAATGGATCTATGTTAGATCGACGCTTAAGTTCCCTACCCGAGAACACGCCCTCACCATCACTCCCCTCCAGTGACTTACCTTAACTTACCTGCCAGATGTCCGGTCAGTTTGTCGATCCGTCTGGACTTCGTGCCAACTATCAGGTCAACCCATCGACCTAGCTGGACTTCGTGACAGACATCCGGTTAGCCTGTCGACCTGTCTGGGCTTCGTTCTAGCTATCCGGTCGACCCATCGACCTAGCTGGGCTTCGTGCCAGACATCCGATCAGCTTGTCGACTTGTCTGGTCTTCGTGCCAGCTATCCGGTTGACCCGTCGACCTAGATGGGCTTCTCATGCACATTTGGTCAAAGTGTTAGATCACAATGAACTAACTTAACCTACTTTGTCATTAATCAAAACCTAAGTTTGACAGTTAGTGCTAACCGCACCAATAAGATATAGCTATCAGTAATAATCATGCAGTACAGTCTCTTGATCAATAACAGGTAATACAAAACTGAACAATAGAAGGAGTTGTACTCACCAGAACCTCCTATCCGGATATAAGGATCGTTAGACCAAATACATCATGTCTTCTGTATGCATGTCAATCATATGCAACCACAAAAAATACAGCATCCAAAATGCAACAATCATAAGCAATAAATGCACTCCATACATATGATGCAAATGACATGGTCACCCCTGACGCCAGTCAGCTACATCACATGCGATGGTGAGATCGAGTGGGTAGGGTTATGATAACTGTGCACTCTACCGTCACTACTCTTGAGTGACAGAGTGGACATGATGCTGTCGACGTACACCTATCCTCCTACCCCAAACATAGTGGGGGAGCCTAAACTCTCATCTCCCTGTGTTACAGTCAAGAGGAGGGATCCCTGTCAGCTACCACGCTGCAGTCACCACTATCTATGAGCGGACCAGCGGAGCCCTAACAGAGCAAACTGCACACACCCTGTCTGATATACCATTAACCCATGAGTGATTGTGTGTATAGATCATATAACTAGCGATGTGCTCAACAACAATAGAGCCGACAATCGTTCAGCATGCAATCATGCAAAATGGTGCATGATACTAAAGCATGTAACTCCTGAAAATATCAGTCTCCACAAAATGTGTACCAAAAGTAAATATGAGTCCATAACAATGATCTAGGTATTATGAATCTAGGTACACATGTCAGGTAATAAACTTATGTACACATACCAGGTAATAAATATAGGTACACATACAAAGTATATTTAGTATCTAGACCTGTATCCGGTACTGCATTGTATGTCACTACTTCTATAAACATAAGTATACATGGCAAGAATAAAGAGGACATAAGCATAAATACATAACAGATAACAAGATGGATATACTACGGGTATCAAGTAATTACATACCAGGGCAGATATAAACACAACCATTACTACTAGATATAACCTACTACGCATATCAGAATGACAATATCAAAAGAAATAAGTCAAAGGTATCCACCTCAAATATAGCACGTGTAAAATACTATCTCCACGTCAAGCGGTTCACCGTGAATCAAGGTCCTGTAACAACGTGCATATAATTAATTCAATAGCTAAATCAAAATTTCTTTTAAACCAAGAAACCCTAATTCACTCATTAATCTCGGTTAACTACATAAATCAGATCTAACTCGAAGCCTATATTAGATCTAACGTTTAACCGTAATTATCAAGAAACAACCACTAGGATCTATCATCCCTAATCTTTCTAGCTTCAATTTTAGGTTTAAGCTACAACAAGAATCGTATTCTCAACACCTTACCTCAACACAAAGTCACCACTATTGATTCATTGTTGGAGGAGATGGCAGGGATGAATCACAAAGGGGAAGGGTCTAGTGGTGGTTGCTCGGCACTCGCAACATGATTGGGGAGAAGGGCGTGGCTGTGAACAACACTCCCTGCTCGTGGATAGAGAGACCTGCGGTGATAAATCGGGAGGAGACCGAGGGGGTTAGGGCTCGCGACGTCGACCAAAGCTAGGGCATAAATTGGTTGGAGAAGCATGATCCGGTCGTCGGAACGACGATGTGTAGAGGTGCGACGGTGAGAGATCAGATCTAGGGCACAAGCGACAATCGAAAGAGGGAGATCGTGGTAGGCTTGCCCTCGGGTAGCTGCAATGCTGGGCTACATCGACGACGACAGTGAGTGGCACGACGTCGGGCGGTGTTGTCGGGTGATGAAGAGGAGTCAGGAGAGAAGGGAGATCAACGCCGGCTGAGACTCGGGAGGGAGATAGGCTCGGGGCTTTCCTTGGCCGATGGTTTTGTATGCGTGGGAGAAGAGGCGTCGCGAGGCAGCACTGTCGGGTTGAGGAAGACAAAGAGATAGGGGAAGAGGAGAAGGCACTCCACGCCGCGTGAGGGAGAGGGGGAGGAAGGAAATCGGGAGGAGAGGGAGAGGAATGAATCGGGGGAATAAGATTAGGTTTTTATTTTATATAATATGACTTTAGGTTTAGGAAAATCAAAACCTAAGTTCATTCCTCAATCAACTCCTATTTTTGGGTATTCCAAACAGGCTTTTCCCAAGCCTATAAATTCATCCCCTTAAAATACGCCATACGAGCTCTGAAAAATTTCCAGAAAATTCCTAAAAATTCTAATAAAGATTATTTCTCAAATAACCTTATTATTTAATTCTTATTTGGGTACCATATTTTACACAAGCAGAGCCGGAGCAGAAGACCCGAATCCAAACGAGCAGAGTTGGAGCAAGAACCCCGACCAAACAGTTAAGATAATGTTAACTTAGGTCCAGGCACCCTGACTTGTTTCAAGCGCCCGAACCAAGAATTTTATCCAAATCATGTCAAACGTGATCTGTTGCGGCGGGGATAAAGTTTTATCCCCCTGGAGGCTCCTGTAACCCTTCTAGGTGCCCGACCAGGGCTATAAATATAGCCCTGATCTAAATGGTTCAGAACAACACTTGTAAACATTTCTAGTTTCTTCTACCACTTGTTTGTGAGTCATCAACGCTGTAAGATGCTTCTCTACCTGAAGGAGACTGTTTGTTGAGCTTTCAACTTTCTTGGATTAACAACCTTTCCAGTTGTAACCAAGTAACCCCTTCGTGCCTCTACTCTTTACTTCTTAAACTTATTTTATACAAGTGTTAGTTTAATAAAGCTATAAAGTTTTAGGAAGGTTTATTTTTTTTATAGGGCTATTCGCCCCGTCTTGCCAGCTGCTAATGGACCAACAGGAAAGTCCTAGTGAATAAAGCTAGGCAGATGGACATTCTGATAAGTGAACCTAGGTGAAAAGCCCTAGTGAGTGAAGCTAGGCAGTGAGGAAGTCTTGGTGAGTGAAGCCAAGCAGTGGAAATCCAAGTGAGTTAAGGTTGATCGGACATCTGGTGTTTGAAAGTCAAGTGAGTCAGAGGATTGACCAGACACTTGGCACAAGACGGTAAGTTCAAGTGGATCAAGGTTGACCAAATACTTGACACGAGGAGAAAAGTTTAAGTGGGTCAAATGATTGATTGGACATTTGGTGGAGAAGTCCCAATAGGTCACGATTGACAGAAGGTTGGGCATGAGAACCCAAGACTTGAGTAAAGAAAGTTAGGGTTACGATTGAGAGCGACGCCAAGCGATCAGTTGATCGATTGGGTAGTGCTTTTTAACGCGAGGAGCTCAATCGATCAAGTGATCGATTGAGAGGAAATCCCGTCAGCATAGAAGGGTTCCCAGTTGATCGATTGAGATACTCCAATTGATCAGGTAGAGTTAGTTTTTTCGAGAGGTTGAGAGGAAGGCATAATTGATTCTGGCTTCTTGCAAGAGCACAATAAGTCTTTGAATCAATTAGTCGATTGATTGAGGTCATCCTAGTTAATCAATGGAGGCTATCACAGTTGATCGATAGGGAGATGATCGTTATGTAGGTTGCAAGCTTTGGACGGCTGAGATTGCCTAGATCTGATGTGACAATCAATTGGGAGTAAGCCCAATCAATTGGGAGCTCTAGATTGATAAGAATAAAGCCATTGACGAGGTTCAAGCTCAAAAACTCTTCATCAACTTGCACTCTTCTTCTCCACTATAGTTCACCGGACCTCGAGCTTTGGAAGACAAGTGTTGCTACACTTTCAAACTGGTCCAGAAGCATCTACAAGCTACAAGAGATCAAGAAAGAAGATTTTTATTTGTATTCTTGTGTATTTACTTTTTATTTCGAGTTGTATGCTTGTGTGAGTTTGTACAAGGTTTCTCCACTTCTGGATTGTTCCGAGAAGGAGTTATTTTTATAATGGAGAGTGTGCTCGACTGTGGATCCTTGGATTAGTCACCTCATCTTGAGGTAAGCACCAAGTAAATCCTTTTTTTTTAGCATGGGTGGAGTTTGCTTCAATTTTTTCGTTGCACGATCATCATCAACGAAGCGAGACAAGCTATTCACCCCTAATCCTCCTTTTGGTCTCAACAAGTGGTATTAGAAAGATGTCGCTCTTCACCGGACTCATCACTAGAAAGGGCAAAGAGTTAGAGGACCAAGAAGAAGTTGAAGCCTCTAATTTGAACAATGTCAAAGACTTCATTAAGGACACTCAATTTTAAGATGGATTTTCGAGATGGATTCAAATTCAACACAAGGGTGCCTCCACTATTCGTATCTACAAGGTTTGATTCATGGAAATCAAGGATCGAGAATTTCTTAATGATGGAGATAGAGAAATGGTTTTCTCTAATAGAAGGCTTTAATGCTCCAAACGATAGCAAAGGTAAAATCGTCAAAAGAAGCAATTGGAGTAAGGAACAGATCCAAAGAAGAGAGGCCAATGACAAAGTGACCAAATTATTGATCAATCTATTGCCGAACAATATTTTGAGTCAAATTAGGGGCTATCAAGATGTCAAGGAGCTTTGGAGCAAGTTGACAAGAATTCAAGAAGCTCCGTCCATTGCACCAAACCAAGATAAATCCAAAGAGAAGGACTCATTAGATCAAGAAGATTCAGAGATTGATCCATCCTCAAGAAAGTGCAAAGACAAAGACAAAGGGGCGTACTCTTTGTTTAATGTACACGAGGATTTGAAGGTTGAGAGATGCTCAACATCTAAGGATGAAGAAATTGAAGAAGACTCCACCTCAAGAATTGAGGAAGCGTCATTCATGGGCATTAGAGCCATTAGAGCAAGAAGAAGCTTCTACTTCTGGGTCAAATGGAGAGGAAGATTGTGCCACTTCCACAAGTCAAGAAAAATCAAATAGAGGATCATGTGCTACCCCTACAAGCAAAGAAAGTATAATAATTTTAATTGTAAATAATAAAAGTCACATTATTTGCTTTGAATGTAGGTAAAGTGGACTTACAATAGTAAGTGCCCAAAGTTGATCAAGAAGAAGGGTCAATTGACACGAAAGGGCAAGGAGAAGCCCAAGAAAGTTAACCCCGTAGTACGCCAAGGCAAGGAACACATTGTGTATTTCTTGTGCAAGAAATAGGGGTACTACCAGAATCAATGGCCAAGGAGGAAGATTCCGATCAAGAGTCAAGGAGGAAGCTCAAGTCAAGGGGGAGTTTCAAAGAATAACCTTAAGGTATCATTAGGTAATGGTATTTCTTTTGCTCATGATAAAAAGCATGCTAAGTCTAATCTCTATCATTTTAATGTCATTTATTATAAAAATAGGAAGCATGATAGGTTTAAAGAAAAATATGTTTCATATCATGCTAGGACTACCTCACCTAAGGATAGTCTAAGAAAGTCACTAAGACGGTCACAACTCACAAGGGAAGTTATTCCTAGAATTGACCTGAAGGAGACTAATGTGACTAAGGCTTATAAGAAGCCTAGGAAGGTCATTAGAAAGGTAACTAGGAAAGTTATCCCTAGTGAGTACTTAGCACACCCAAGGAGCACTAATAGGTTTTGGGTTCCTAAGAGTGCGTTCTTTATACCTTAGATGAGTTTTGAGAGTGTAAATTCTAATAGGAAGGGTAGTTAACCCAACCTTGGTGAAATTGACACTTGGAGGTATTTTTAAGGTTTTGTTAACCTTTAAAAATGTAGATTTAAATGTTTACTCTTTTGGAAGAGTAAAATGTGTCAAAAAATTAAAGATTTGGACTTAATTAAAATTAGTACAAATAGGAAGAGTGAAAGAAATGTCAAGTTGAGATTTTGACATTTTTTTAATAAGAAAGGGCAACCTAAGATTATTTTTAGCTCAGCAAATGGTTTAAGGATAGAAACACTTAGATAAATAATTTAGGTATATTCTTCATGCTAAATTACCATGATTATTTGTCTATCATATGCCATGACATTATATTTTACATTCATATTTTTATGAAAACATGATGTCATGTTATACATACATCATATAGCTATAGTAGGTTTTTTTTTTTTTTAAAAAAAAAACTCATATTGATGTATGCCATAATCATGTTCATGCATTGTTCCAATTCCTTGTAATTAAAGATAATAGTATTAATTATCAAGTGACATTATAGGTGGATGTTCAAATTTTTAAATACCTAGATAGATATGCATGATCCCTTATATTATGGTAAAAACTAATATCTACATTTCACAAAGACCATAAATTGACTTATATGTGTTTTAGTGCACATTATATATAAGTGAGTTGTTTGGAGGATGATCATAATTCAAGATGTTGATTTAGTGTATCTTTTTGAGTTTTGGTTTCATCAAAATACATAGTTATGTGCCATCAAATCATTGGGAAAGCTAGTGTACAAGCTATGTGCATTTAGCCCAAGGAACATGGTTGAAAATTAGTTTTGAAAATCATTTCAAAAATACTTTAAAAAATCTTGGTAAAGGCTATCTTTTGATAGTAATCACCATTGTATAATTAGATACAAGTTTGGAAGAAACATTGAAGTTTTCAAGAGTTTCTAACTTTGTGTCAATCTTTAAAAATAAGATATCTTTTTTTAGAAAACTATTTTTCCATGAATATATATAGCTTAAATAATATCCATGTAAAATTTTATGACTTTTTGGATAAAAGTAGAATTATTTAGGAATTTTTAAAATTCGATCGAAAGCTAATTTAAGAAAATCAGAAATCCAATCGATTAGTTGATTGATCGAATTAGGATTTTTGTGAGCAGAGCATCGTGGAATCGATCAATTGATCGATTAACCCGTGACTTGATCGATTTAAGTGCATTTCTAGGAATAGAGCCTCGTGGAATCGATCAGTTGATCAATTAGATGACTTGGATCCATTGAATCCTAACTTCAATAAGTTAAAAAAGCTAATTTTGACTGTGTTGGTATGATTTCAGTCCATTAAGCCAATTTCAGTCATGTTAACCATCCTTAACTCTAAGAAATGCATTTATATATAATTAAGGATAATTTTCTTAATGAAACAAGAAAGGATTGGCTAAAGAAGACTAAGTTGAAGTTTAGAATAAGGTTTAGTTTTAAAGTTGAATTTTGAACCTCAAAATTTTAAATTTTAGGTTTCCTAATGGTTTAGGAATTTCATGTCATTGTTGGTGTAATGACAAAAGATTGGAGCATGTTTTGAGTGGGACCTACTCCTTAAAGACATAGATTAGGTTTTTTTTTCTAAACAAGGAAACAATGGAAGGTGGGAAACCTTCATTATTGTGAATGCTTGAGGATGAGCATTGGATGATAAGAATATGCTCTAGGATAAGTATTTGGAGACAATGAAGGGTATGAGACCTTCATTGTGATATTGTGAGATTGTAAACAACATATGGACAACTCTTCAGGAGGAGAGTTTTTTATGTATGCCAAAGGAAGAGAATGTAGGGTTTAAGTTAGGAAACCTTTATTTATCCAAAGGGGGAGATTATTCTCTTAGTAAGGGGAGAACGAAGGAAACCCTCATTTATACTTTGGCATGAAGAAGTAGTTGAGGTCAGTTGATGAACCTAACTTAAACGTATTGTCAAATATCAAAAAGGGGGAGAAGTTTAATCCAGATCGTTAAATTTAAACGGCTAGTAATCACATCAAATATCAACAATCACTTTCACATAGAATATTCTTTAATGTAGGTGTGTGCCATGTGTCAACAAGACATAAGTTATATTTATGAGGGATGAGAGACAATAAGAAAGCTTATAATAAAAAGGTGTGTTAATCATATCTAGTATTAATTAGTAAGTGGTGTGCCCTGTTTCCTAGACGCTAGAGTAACGTCAGTTCTAGCTGGTGACAGTACAAAGAATAAGCGTCCGGTCGGGAAACATAGGATCCCAGAAGCACCTGCAGCTAAGTATAATATCGGCTCAAGCTAAGTGATCATACAAAGAATGAACGTTCGATCGGAGGACAAGGGACACAAATAACATAAGTGTCTAGTCAGTCAGACTTGTAGCCTCTTTTGACTATACTTGAAGGAGGAACTTATAATATGGCGAATAAGGTGGAGCCCCTGAGTTTAGTCAAAGTCCAGGAGGTCGACTAATATGGAGGTCAAAGTCAAGGAGGGGTCAACCCTTAGAGCCAGCACGGTCGATTGTCTTGGTCGAGAGGTTATTCGATTGGACCATTGGGTCGGTCAAATGTTGAGTTCCTCAATATTGATGAAACTTTGAACTAAGTTAGTACCCTCCAGAGCCAAGTCTTCTTCATCACTCGAGGATAACATGGTTAGCTATTTTGGCCAAGTAATCTAGCTAATCGGACCTATGTTCTGATCAGACAAACTAGATATTCGGTCTGACCGAACTCTTTAGTCAAATGGAGAGGTCAAGTGAAGGACAAGTCCCCAATAACATTCCTCAAATCCGACTTGGTTACTCTTACAAGTGACAGCCGATCGGATTACAGGAGGGACTCGGTCGATTTGCCAGTTAAGCATATTAAGAGCCCTTCAACTCAACTGTCTCACATTCCTTTTTGACATTTTGTGCCATGGATGATAGAGAATATTTCATATGCATAGATATTTTGGGTCTATTTTGAGAAAAGTGTCAGAGCATCTTTATGATCTGTCCTTTTTTTGAAACACTTTGAGATTTGTGCATAAACAAACAGTAACACTATAAAAGAGGGTCTCCATCTACATGTATAGATATGCGATACTACGTAATTTTATGCACCCATAGTCACTGTTCATTCTATTATTTATTACATTCTATTGCTACAAAAGGTTGGAACCGCCAACCTAGCGGCCCCCTCACCCCGGCCCCACAAGTATGAGAGGGAGTAAATCACGGTGAATACGGGTCCAGCTATGATATGGCGGTCTTAGGTGTTTAGTACGGACAGATATTAATTATTTATTACATTCTATTGATCATTGACTTGAATGTCAAAGTACCTCCGCTAGGATTTTTTTATGATCCAATTGCTGACGTTCATTTTGATCCACATAATCACTTAGAATTATTTTTTTTCTAATTAGGAGTCCTCGCCTAATAAATCTTAGAACCACCGGTCCAATGTACTATTTCCTCCACTTTTGGATTCGATGAGGTTCCTTAATCTTTATGCTTTATTAAATACTTGTAAGTATCTTTAAATACAGAAATGTTACTTTTTAAAGAAAAATTATTTGTCAACTAATCTACATGTTGGCTTATTTAAAATATATAATTTAATTTTTGTTTACAATCAACTAAATATTTAAGAATCTCGTTGGAAATGGGCCCAGACAATTACATCTACCCGTCGAATAGTTATCCAGTCACATGCATGAATGCCGATGTTCAAAGATTTCCCGTAACAGCAACCACCAGATTAAACCAACCGAATCAACTACTGAAAATTAACGCCCACGTGCCAAAATAACACCCATTGTTTTCCAAATTCGCCAGCGAACTGCGCGACAGTGGATCCTCTCGCCCCGAGCCGGCCGACAAGTGAACCGGCCTTCCCAGCGGACCACGTTGCCGCTACGCGCCCCGTGCGCCGTTATATCGGGCGTCGACGATCTGCGAAACGCACGCGTGGACGACACGGCGCCCGCTTCGGTCCCGCGCGAGAGGCAAACCGCCAGTCTCGGCTGGCCGAAGGGTCAGACCACCTGTGTCGGCAGGGCACGCGGTGCCGCCGCGTGTCCTCCGGGGTGGATTCTAAAATTACCGTATCCCCAGTATGCCCTGTCCGGGGAACATCTGAGCTGGATACTTCCAATGAAATATGAGATTTTCTTTTCGCATCTTCCTTATCAAATGGCGTTTGTTTGTTTCTTGGCCAGTTGTTCTTGCTCGGAGTGTTGAAGATCTCCATGGCAGACATGTTGGACACTAATTAAGTCAGTGGCATTTCAGAAAGGAGTGTTGCCTCAGGGCTACATGGGTAATTTAGGCGAGCAGCTAAAATTGGTTGGGCTTTGCTTTGCTCTCGAATCCTTTTCAACAGGAAGCGGATCGTCATCGTCCCATCGACATCGATCTTCCTCCCAGCTCACCTCCTCATTGATTGAAGCCCACGAACTCGAAGAAGAAGAAATGGCGTTGCTTAGCTACTAATAATTAGCATGTTGAGCTGCAAAGAGAACACGGTTTCCATTCTCCTGCCACACAAATAATATTTCCTGTGCAGTGTGGAAGAAAGAAGAAGAATATAAAAAGGAAACAAAGAGGCGAACGACCACTTTCAGACTTTCAGGAGCCTTTATTTCGAAAAAGGAAAGATCTTTAAGAGTAGTAGATAGCACAGTTGCAACAGGGAAGGAGAGGGGGAGGAAGTGGGAGGAGGAGAGTAGGAAAAAAAAGGGATGGATTTTAGCTCTTTCGTGACGTCCCTTGGGACGTCGTTCATAATCTTCCTGGTGTTGATGCTGGCCTTCACCTGGCTGCAGAGGAAGCCCGGCAACGCCGTCATCTACTATCCCAACCGCATCCTCCGGGGCTTGGACCCCCTGGAAGGGCGGATCGGCACTAGGAATCCCTTGGCGTGGATCAGGGAGGCCGTGAGAGCCTCCGAGGCCGACGTCATCGCCGCCGCCGGCGTCGACGCCGCCGTCTACCTCGTGTTCGTCGGCTCCGGTATGGCCTACGTGTGGAAGTTTGCATCTTTCAAGCCAACTTTTGTGTCTGTCTTACTTTTCTTGACCTTGTGTTTTAGATTCATCATCATCCAAGAATCTGTTTGACTCTGTAAACACAGACAATCCTGTTGTTATAGATTGTGTATGTATTAGGATTTCCTCTTTTCTCCATGCAATCTCTTTGTTATTTTTTAGTCGAATCGTTAGATCCATGAATCCTTTTCTGGTCATTAAATAGTAGCTCATGCCATTCATGCCAAGTATGTTAAATAAGTCGTCAATTTTCAATTATGTATAGATGTCAACTATGAACTGTTTGATAAATTGTCTTGGAGATTTTCTGTTGTTGCTTTCAGCGAGAATTAGCAAAGCAGGAAATTAAAGATATCTCACTGGATTTGTTGAATGACTCTCTGAGAAATGCTACCATCAGTCATGCGATCATCTCAAGTAATTTGTTCATTTATCATGCAGTCTTAGCGATACTGCTTCTCTCTGGAATTGTTCTGCTGCCAGTTCTTCTTCCAGTGGCTTCAACTGAACCTGCACCATTTTCCACGGATAGCAATAGTGAGGGAAGCTTCAAGAACCTTGACAAATTGACCATGGGACATGTCAATGTAAGCTATATTGGTCTCTTTCGATTTACATGTTTTATTAATTTAATGTGCATTCTTTTGAAGTGGAAGACTTCTCGATCGTATTGGCATTATTTTTAGTGCAAAATCTTTAGTAAAATATAGGATGCTAGTGCAGTTTGTTTGTGAGAAGTTAAAATGGCCAAAATCAACTAGAAAAGAAACATAAAGAAAGAGAACATTTTTCCAAATGATCCTCAATCATTTATTTGACTTCTTCTCTTGGAGTTCTATGACTCAATTGGTACTAAATTCTAATTGTCCACACTAATGTCGAGTCAGTTCTTGTACTAAACTTCCAGACATGGATTTATCTTTTCATTTACTCGACCTTGGTATTGTTCTTGTGATTTCACTGTCTAATGCAAGTATACAACTCCCTTTGTTAAGCCATGGTTGGTGTTCAATCCTTCACTCATCTTCAAGTTAGGGAGTGTTGCAATGCCCGTATCAAAGTGTCTAACTTGCACAGATTGAAGTTTATTAGGCAATACAACTTCATTACCACTTCTATGTAGGTATTTACATGAACAACAACAAAAAAATCTCATCTCAACCATGTATAACTTATTTTATGTGATATGTATTAGTTTCACATTCAAGCTCATTTTCAGATACTAAAACCTTTTGTCTTGAGGATAATGGCCAAGTTGTAGGCCTCCGTAGATCAAATCAAGAGTGATTTCTCACCTGTATTGTGTTCGGTCTTTTGTTGTTTTGACTATACCAGAAGAGAAGTCCTAGGTTATGGGCATTTTTACTTGGAATATATTGGGTTTCTTTTGCAACGTACTATGTGCTATGGAAAGCATATGAACATGTCGCTGATCTAAGAGCTGGAGCGAAAATAAGTCCAGAAGTAAGACCCGAAGAGTTTGCGGTATTGGTGAGAGACATACCAGCAGCTGCGGCAGGTCAATCTATGAAGGATCATGTGGAATCATACTTCAGATCACTTCACCCGGAAACATTTTACAAGTCCATGATTGTCACGGATAATAAAGAGGTATACCTACGATGCATAGGTGCATTTTGATTTTATCTGAAACACTTCTCATTGTTTCATATTTGTTTCTTTCAGGCTGATAAAATTTGGGCAGAGATCGATGGTTACAAAAAGAAAATTGCTCGAGCAGAAGCAGTGTATGCAAATTCGAAAACTACAGGCAATCCTGAGGGTATGAGGCCAACAAACAGACTAGGCTTTCTTGGTCTCACTGGCGAAAAAGTCGACACCATTGAACACTGCAATGAGAAAATAAAGGAATTGGTACCAAAATTAGAGGCTGAACAAAGTACCACACTGAGAGAGAAACAAAAACAGGCAGCCATAGTTTTCTTCAATAGCAAGCCTGCTGCTGCCTCTGCTGCCCAGACAATTCATTCTCAGAAAATTGATACATGGACAGTAATAGAAGCTCCCGAGCCACGGCAGTTAATATGGACAAACTTGCCGAAGAAGTTCTATGAGAGACAGATAAGATCTCTCGGTGTTTACGGGATAGTCTTCCTGACTGTTTGCTTCTACATGATCCCCATTGCATTCGTCTCTGGTTTTACAACTGTGCAAAATTTGAAGAAGTATCTGCCCTTTACGAAGAAGATTGTCGATCAACCAGAGATTAGAACTGTCTTGGAAGCTTACCTGCCTCAGATTGCACTCATTGTATTCATGGCTTTACTACCGTCTTTTCTCATGTTTCTGTCAAAGGCAGAAGGGATACCCTCCGAGAGTCATGTAGTGCGAGCTACCTCTGGGAAGTACTTCTACTTCATAGTTTTCAATGTTTTCCTTGGAGTAACAATTGGCGGCGCATTGATTGATTCACTAAAGACTCTTGTTAATCACCCTGGAGAAATTACCACCCTACTCGGAGAGAGTCTGCCTAAAAGTGCTACTTTCTTCCTCACCTACGTCGCTCTCAAGTATGATTTTTGCCCTTTCCTCGTAAATTTCTTACAATATTTAATAATATAGTAGCTTTCCTGTTGCAATTAAATGTGTCGTTCCTCTTTAAACGCTTGATTGGATCTCAGATTCTTTGTTGGCTATGGACTTGAACTATCGCGCGTTGTTCCTCTCATCATCTTCCATCTGAAGAAGAGATATCTTTGCAAAACGGAAGCTGAGGTTAAAGAGGCTTGGGCACCTTGCGACTTCGGCTATGCGACTAGGATTCCTAATGACATGCTTATCGTCACTATTGTTCTTTGTTACTCAGTAATAGCACCTATAATCATTCCTTTCGGAGTGGTTTACTTTGGTCTTGGCTGGCTGATTGCTCGTAATCAGGTGAGCATTAGTTTGATCCTAACTGACTCCTGCTCGAGCGTTGAATTACTAATATGATCTTTTTTTCTTTCTGACTTAGGCTCTCAAAGTTTATGTCCCAAGTTACGAGAGCTACGGCCAGATGTGGCCTCACATGTATTTACGGATTATCGCAGCTCTCATCGTCTATCAAGTCACCATGTTCGGTTACATTGGCTTGTTGAGGGAATTCTTCTATGCTCCCTTACTAATTCCTATCATTGTGGTCTCTTTCATCTTCGCCTATGTGTGCCAAAAGCACTTCTACCTCGCCTTCTTCCACAATCCACTAGAGGTTGCATCCCAGGGTAAGAAGGAGATCCCCAACATGGAAGCGATATACGCAGCTTTCATTCCACAATGCTTGACGAACGACAAGTTTGAGGACGGCGACCAATTTGAAGATGCTCACTCACAGTCACTGAGAACGACGTCGTTTTGAAGTAAACATCCACTGCTTCCCTGATGTTCATATTCCGTTCGTTCAATCTTAGATGAATGTTGCCAATCTAACTCAAGTTTGTCGATTAATTCTTACAGGAGCCGGAGAAATCTTTGCCTTAAAGCAGAGAATAGAAGTTACCTTCCAAAACACATCGCTTTCGTGTACATGCCATTGCATTGTGTTTTCTTTGTTTAGGCTTCTGTTTATAAAAGTCGTTTCGATTTGGTGTTCGATGTAGTAGTGAGTGAAGGTCGTTTTCTTGTTCTCTTGATGCTTTTTTTTTTTTTTTTTTTTGAGTTTCTAGTGCTTGTCTTAGAAGTATGCTAGAATCTATATACAATCTGTTGTGTGAATGCCACATACTTTCAAGGACCTTGCAACTATTCCTTGATCATGGAGCTTGCTTATTGATGTTATCAAAATTCTTAGTGAAATTGTTATCGAAATACACAGTTCAATTGATGCGAGGGAATTGGGCCAAGCAAGTCTATTTGGTCGAGTGGTATAGATAAGTCAAGGGGATCGGGTCCTAAACAGTGTGGCGCAAGGATTATAGCTCAATTTGAATCCTATTAATGCATAAGTTGTATTTTGGATTTATTTGAAAAGAATAAAAAAAACATCGCTGAGGTGGGAATTCCACTTTAAACTACCAACTGGCTTTGTCGTCATGCTATTTTTTTAAAAATAAAAATAAAATAAAAAATAGAAAGGAAATTGTCCGTATCACAAGCTGTACGAACACTACGTGGAGGCTCCGAGCGGTCACGGGCGCCGTACCGAGTCGACTACGGAGCCCAGAATTTCCTTCCCACCTATTTGTCCTTTTTTGTATTTTTATTTATTCATTTTTGTTAGCTTCAGCGTTTGTTCGGTGAGTGTTCTTGTTTCAGTGAACAAGACTCGTGGTTTCTAGATTTTATTTATAAAATCAATTTGAAAAAAAAAAAAACAATCCGTAAGGGTGTTGTGTTCTTCCTGTGATGTAATGCGCCAAGTGTTCGTTGGGTGTAAAAAGGAGTAGGTACAAGCATCCACAATCAGATCGCCAAGTATCTTTGTTGGATTCGGTGTTGGACTCGTACTGATTTCAATGATTAATTATTATAATAAAATATCTCCTTTATGTTTTATTTTAGTAATTGGTTTAACTAAACTGGTTGTTGTAGTTGTTTTGGTTAAAGATATTTCAAGTAATTTTCATCAAATAATTTATATTAAATATTTTTATTCAAACTGTTGGGCGATTATAATAGTTTTACTTAAAATTATTTTAATAATATTTTAATTAATTCTGATAGTTTTATTATTACTGAATTTTGTTACAAAATCATCCTCATTCGTCCCTATAAATAACTGCCAACTTCATCAGCAAAACAGAGCTCAGGCCCCCTTGGCCAAATGATCCGGCAGCCGTCCAAAGTGGCGGACTCCTCGTGCCCCTCCGCCCCCAACGTCCGTGAAAGCCTGAGACAGCGGCGTCGGCGGCCGCCGCAAGGCCACGTGCCGCTGCGCGTGGGCGAGGAGATGGAGCGGTTCGAAGTCCGCGCCGAACTCCTCAGCCGCCAGCCCTTCCTTGACCTGCTTCACCTCTCTGCCACCGAGTTCGGGTACGGGCAACGTGGCGTCCTCCGCATCCCCTGCCCCGTCCCTCTCTTCCGCCGCCTCCTTGCCGCTTCGGCCGACGTCGCGGCCGAAGAGGTTTACCTGCTCCGCTCCATCGACGACCTGCTCCTCGATTCCACCGCCGCCGATCAACGGCATTCCAATCATCAATAAGACCGAAAAACAGACGTGAAGGCAATTGCTCAAATGATCAGATTAAAGAGTTCCATTTTTATGACCGTCGTCAATGTGAATCGACTTTTATTTTTATACCTGTTGTGTTTTTTGTATGAAGAAGGAAATCACGAACTGTGTATATAGTTTGGTCAACTCTGTTGGATAAGCTTGATGTTTTATATTAATTAGGCTTGTTAATTAAGCTTGTTCGTGTTTTTTTTTTTTTTGAGATTCTTGGGGTGGTAGGATTGTAAGTAAAATCTCATATTAAAAATATATGAAAAATATTTTGAGTTAATTGTTGGTACCATTGGGTCAGATAAATGAAGAATAGAAAAACTCAATTACAGTGAGTGTTGTTATGAATGAAGAAGAGCAAGACTCTATTTATATTTCACTGGTTGAAACTAGCCGTTTGCTGATGTGGCAACTCCGGACGCCTGAACTCGCTCCGAGCACCCCCAATTGTGTGCCTTATTCGCTCGCAATGGCTATATAACAGTATGAAGATAGACTTTTTTCATGTCCGGGCGCTTAGACCATGTCTGGACGCTCGGACCGGAGTTGTCGTGGACTTGAAGAGTGATCCACTGTGACGCTCCTTCGAGGGCGCTTGATCGGCACCAAACTGGTTCGGACGCCCTGACTCCGGGCGCTTGGACAAGGTCAACTCCTGTTGACTTGCTCGGTTTTCCGCTTTGGCCGCTTGGATGATTTTTTGGCCATCCAGAGTTGAGCTTACCCGAACCCAACTTCGGCCTTCTCTCCTCAAGCAGTTTTCCGCTCCGGTTTCTCATCCCTTCAAAATGTCGCGTGCTTCATTTTCGTCCACCAGAGTACTCTTTCACAACACCTCATCTCTCAGATGCACCGAGCTCGTCGACTCCCTTCCCATGACATTCTTCTCGCTAGTTGCATCTTCCGCTCAACTTCTTGTGTTCCTAAGCTCTTGCACACTTAGATACAAGGATTAAACATAACATGACCTAACTTAACTTGGTTGACCACATCAAAACTAACCCGGGGTACTTACAGAGTGAACCCTAGAAAGGGTTTCATAGAGGTTTGAACGTAACACTCACACATATCTTAGTCGCCGGTTCTTGGGTGTTTGGGAGAACAAGTGCTACTGTATTTTCCACCACTAAGGGGTTATTCCAAGCAAGAAGGAAGCAAGCTAAGCAAAGGTTCATGTTGTAAAGTCGTTTTCAATTTCTTTGTAACCTAGTTTGCGTTTCTAGTTTACATTTCTTGTATTCGAGCTTGTACGAGATTTCTCTACCTCCATATTATTTCTGAGAATGAGTATTTTTCATAGTGGAGTGTGTGCATAGTGTGAATCTTTGGATTAGTCATGTCAAGGAGGTGAATATCAAGTAAATCCGAGTGTTAGCAATTGCTTCGAATTTTTTTACTGTAACAAATCATCAACGAAGTGATTGGAGCTAATCATCCCCTCTCTAGCTTCCAAAGTGTCTTAATAAGTGGTATCCAAGCAATTCCGCTCTTCATTAGACTAATCACCGTGAGAGCAATAAGCTTGAAGCCCTAAAATTCAGCAAGTCATGAAAGGACTTATCTTCAAAGGAACTCAACTTCAAAATGAATTTCTAAGATGGACTTGGATTTGACATCCAAGCATATTATTCCAAAAGGAAAGATTTGACATATGGAAATCAAGAATAGAGAGCTTCTTGATGATGGTGATTATGTTTGAAAACTGAAGAGATGGTGCGTTGGGAATGGTGGCTTGGTTATTGACTTAGAGGAGACTTTTTACACCGAGAAGAGGCTTCCTTTTGATCTTGCGCACATTCAAACAAGCTAACAAAATGGCAGTGCCAAGAAACCAAGGGA